>JAECXP010000002.1:1200000-1565000 GCA_018152965.1 Scaptomyza pallida | reverse complement strand
GGATCAGGATATTAGTGTGGCGGATGCTTGTTTGTTGCAGCCGCTGCTCTGTCTACAGGGCGATCGTTTGTTTGTCAACTTACATCCCACCATACCATTGCTCATCAGGGAGGCCAAGATGTTGGCCAAGCTTAAAATCGAGCTGCCCATTGTGGCAGCCACACTGATGAGTCGTCATCAGTACTTTATAACCATACAGGATTCGTTAAATGTGGGTGTTTTATCATTTTAAATTTCTAGTTGATTGTCTTTATTATTTGCTGCCAGAGCCTTATCAAAATGTTCCTGTCAACGGTCAAGGCTGTCAAGTTGGAGGTGCGTCCCTTGTTTCTGCCACAACTGGTGCGTCTAACGGCAATGCTCAAACCAGGACTGCATACCATCAATGTAAGTGCAACAATACCTTTCCTCCTCTTTCTCTCTCTCTTTAACAATTGGTCTTCTGCAGTGGACGAACCAAAACTGGACACAATTCTATGAGCGCTGCAAGCAGGCCATTGAAACCTTTGAGGTGCTTGTGGCACGCGTACATGATATCTACTCCAATCGCATACTAAACGTGCTCATGTGGATGCAGGACGTCTCACTGCAGATACTGCCAGCAGGTGGGTTTGTACTTAATTGGTGAACACCTATCTACATACTGCTTGGAGTCTACATTTTTAATTTTTTGTGCTTTTTGAAAAACTTTTCACATTTGTGTGTGCCTGACGCAGACGATGAAATCTGGACAGTTGATGAATTTCTGGAGCGCAGCGAGGAGGCATGCAGGTGAAATTTGCTACCTGTCAGCTCAGCATGTGTGTGTGTGTGTGGGTGTGCTTATGCTTGTGTGTGTGGGCATGTAGAAACAAAACTCGTTTGAACTTTACCGACAACAAGGAGGGGGATAGGGTTCTTTGGGGAATGCCTGTGGTTGACTTTGTTAGCTGTTGTGTGATTTATTGAATTTATCAATTTTAATTTATGTATGAGAGTTTTTCATTTGCATACACAAAAAAGTTGATCTGCATCAGAAAGGGTATTTTTTGCCCTATCTTAGTCCATATACATATATTAAAGCAATGTTAGCAGCCCTAAATTAACTTAAATTAACTTAAAGTATTTGATTTACTTACCTGTTAAATAATTCTTCAAACACACTTTTCAAGTGAATGCAAATGCAACCAAGTGCAAAAAAGTTAAAAGCTTTTTGTTTTGTCAATCGGGGCAACTGTGTAAATATTAAAATTTGTCCAAACAGAAAAGCTGCCATTGAACTCAATCGCAAGAGTCAGATGGTGTCCGAAGCGGTGGAGGAAGTCCTTAACTTGGTGGACAAGGCAACCGAGACATTTAAGGAGATTGCCGGCGATGATGTGGTTACCTTGTTCGATGGTAAGTTTTGCAATTGCTAAACTATATTTAATGTATGCAAATCTTTCTATCCAATAGTTGCGCCCAAGGGCGAGCAATCGGGTTCGGGTGGACGCAAAACGGAAGAAGGTGGTGCAAGTGGTGGTGGTGGAGGTGCAACAACATCTGGTGGTGGTGGCGGAGGTGGTGGTGGCGGTGGCGGTGGTGGACAACAACAGGACTGGAGTATACTGTGGTCCTGCTTTGAGAATCCGCTGACGTTGCTCTCCACCTCAGACAGTCTGCCCAAGGGCATGCAGGTCGGTGCAATCAATAGCTTATACCATATTAAAATGTTGAAAATATTTGTATTTAAGTTTGTTTTTGTGAACCGAAAAGTATGATATTTAAAGATTGTTGTTCTAAAACATACCTGTTAAATAAAGATTATTAATTATAGTCATTATTAATTAGATTATTTTTGTTTAAAAGTTGAGTTACTGATTAAATTGCAATTATTTTTGGTTTCACACAATTTTTTAATGATTACGATTACAAATAATCAAAAATAATGGAAAACTACCATAAATTATTAAAAATAATTGAAAATAATGGAAAATAATCGTTTTAATATTTTCCACTATTTTCCATTATTTTCAAATATTTTTTATAACTTTTAATAATATATGGTAAATTTCCATTATTTTTGATTATTTGTAATCGTAATCATTAAATAATCATAAATTTTTCACCAGCCAACTATATAATCACTACGACTATTTTCCAAAAATAATTTAATTGATTAGTAATTCTAAAGGCAACTTAACAGGTATGTTCTAAAATCAACAATCAAAGTTAAAGAAATTTGGTTTTGCCCTGAACTCTTCCTAGTATAAACGTAATTTAAGCTAATTTTGCGTTTCCATTAACCATCTTTAGTCTTAAAAATCCAACAGTAAACCAAATAATAAAATTTTTTCAAGTAAAACAAATTTTTAGTACAACTTTTCCTATCAAAATTGGTGTTTTTCATCTCCATTTTAGGACATGGTCTGCAATGCTGTTGTTGAGATGCGGCGCTATTATAGTCGCAAGGTCATTGATGTACTGATTAAGGTTATACGTGCAGCGTTGGACACACTGCGGCGTCGGTTTATAGCCGATGAGCATGAGACGGCCATGAAGAAGCCGATCTTTGCGCTGCACGCGCAGCTGCAGATACCCAATGTGGTGATTAAGCCGAGTCTGGACGAGCTGCAGGATATATTGGTGACGGCTGGCAAGAATATCACAGGCATTGCGAAGGGTGTGGCCCAATGGACTAGCGGCAAGGATCCGCCGGTTCGTAGCACACCGATAAATAGCTTCGCAATGTTCTCAAAAATCTTGTCTTACCAACCGCAGCAAGTTTCGATGACGGTGCAGCCGCGCGTCGGACGCAATCACACTGATACAGCCGGTGGCTCTAAGAATCGACGCCGCAAAATCTATTGCCTGGCGTCCGAGGAGCGTCCCCAGATGCCGCACATGCTCAAGAGCTTCTACTCGGCCATCATGGACAACAAGGAGGTGGCCAAGGCCTTAAATCAGCTCTCCAGCTGCACGAAGAACATCAAGCCCGAGATTCAAACATACATCAAGCGCTGGAAACCATATCACTTCCTCTGGAAGAATGATCGTACTACGCGTCAGCTGATGGAGTTTGGTTTGCAGCAGTTTGAGTCGACGCTGCGTTGTCTGGCGGAGCTGGATGCCAATCTGCTTGTCGAACCGGACATGGAGGTCTTCGGACAGTGTGTGGCGGTCTATAATGAAAGGCTCAAGTATGGTTTGGCCATTGAGATTAAGTGTAAGTACTTACTTAAATGATTAGCATGTTGTTATGTACTTTAAATTTTTTTTTTTTTTTAACAAATTAAATCTAAAATTAAATTTTAAATTTAATGCAGGCTTAAGAGTGCTAGCAACTAAGGCCTTTCAGACAAAATTTCAAATTACTTTAAATTTATTTAATTAGCTGATTAATTTCATATATTTATTTCTCTTAAATTTTTACACATCAAGCAAAAGCTTCGTCCACTTTTATTACAACATATTTATTTTTTCATTTTTTTTATAACCGAAAATTTAGTTTTTGCACATTAAAGAAGTATCCTGTGCGTAGGTTGATCAATCTACTTAACTAAATATAGTCATGGGGACCACCTTGCCGGCGTCTTTTTATTCTTTGTTATGGCTATCGCCATTCATACCCACAAGAAAGACTTTTCCTGAGCTATCACCCAAAAGGCTGACACCCCAAACCATACATATTTGATTTCCAATTTCCATTGGCAACACCTACAACATTTATCTGCTTATCAGCCGCAAATTTGACACCCACACAAACACACACACACATAGCGGCATTAAGTCCAAGACAAATACTCGCAGGCAGACAGCCAGCCTATTCAAATTTATTGGTTTCCAATTAGGTAATCAAATTTATTTAACCGAATTAGCTGCGCGTAAAGGAAGCAACCGAAATAAATTTGTGTTGCTGCCTCAGACGGCACATGATATGTTTCCATGTCTGCCATGCCATACTGATGAATGCGAGAGACCGAAAATCAATTAACCCCTACTCCCTCTCGAGAGTGGAGCGCGCATTGATTAATGGGTTTCGATATCCGTTTGAAGGTGTAAACACTTTTCGCCTCGGTTTCTATTTTCAGCATGCAACCATAAAATTGGGCAGGCCATGAAGAAGAAGTATAAGAAGGAAATGGATTATGTCTATGCGGTGATCAATGAAATGGATCGTAAACTTGATAGGCCCATACGTGACCTAGACGATGTGCGGATGATAATGGAAACGTTGGGTAAGATACGTGAACAGGAGGTGGACATGGAGCTGCGCATAGATCCAATTGAGGTGGGTTTAATGAAAGTTTAATTCCTGAAATTCTTATATCAAATCTTTCCTTGCAGGAAGCCTTTAATGTCCTCACGCGTTACGAGGTGCAGGTGGAGCGTGAACAATTCGATTTGGTGGACAATTTGCGTGCTACTTTTCAGAATCTGTTGGCTGGAGCGCTGCAGGCGCAAGTGAAGCTGCTGGACATGCAGCCGGCGTTCCAGGGAGATTTGCGCAGCAATCTAGACAACTTTAAGCAGGATAAGATTGCCTATGTGACGGAATATCGCACAGCGGGACCCATGCAGGCGGGTCTAACGCCGCGCGAAGCTTCCGACCGTCTGATCTTGTTCCAGAATCGCTTTGAGGGCATGTGGCGCCGCCTGCAGACGTACCAAAGCGGCGAGGAACTCTTCGGTCTACCGCAAACCGATTATCCAGAGCTGGGCCAAATACGCAAGGAACTGAATTTGTTGCAGAAGCTATACAAGCTATATAATGATGTTATTGATCGGGTTAGCAGCTACTATGATATACCCTGGAACGAGGTGGACATCGAGGAGATCAACAATGAGTTGATGGAGTTCCAGAATCGTTGTCGCAAGCTACCCAAGGGCCTCAAGGAATGGCCAGCATTTCATGCATTAAAAAAGACCATCGATGATTTCAATGATATGTGCCCATTACTGGAGTTGATGGCGAATAAAGCCATGAAGCCACGCCATTGGCAACGGATCATGGACGTTACTCGCTACATCTTCGAGTTCGACTCGGAGGGTTTCTCGCTTAAGAACATACTGGAGGCGCCGCTCCTCAAGCACAAGGAGGACATCGAGGATATCTGCATCAGTGCCATGAAGGAGAAGGATATCGAGGCCAAGCTCAAGCAGGTGACCAACGAATGGTCCGTCCATGAACTCCAGTTCATGAGCTTCAACAATCGTGGAGAGTTGTTGCTGCGTGGTGACACCACAGCCGAGACCATTGGCCAGCTAGAGGACAGTCTAATGGTCCTTGGCTCACTGCTATCGAATCGCTATAATGCGCCCTTTCGCAAACAAATCCAGCAATGGGTCTACGATCTGTCCAATTCCAATGAGATACTGGAACGCTGGCTGCTTGTTCAAAATATGTGGGTCTATCTGGAGGCTGTCTTCGTTGGCGGTGACATTGCCAAACAGTTGCCCAAGGAGGCCAAACGTTTCTCCAAAATCGACAAGTCCTGGCAAAAGATTATGCAGGTAGACAAATTCTTACATTCCAATTTTCAATCAAGATTCTTTAACTGCTTTCATTCAGCGCGCCCATGAGACTCCAGGTAAGTAAAGCTGAAAATGAAAACTATTAATCCTAATTTTAACGATTGCTACTTAAATTCAATGTAATCCGTTCCTCTTTCGTATAATGGCAAATATATGATTTTACCTTAAAATATTTAAATTGATTTAAAACAGGTGTTGTGGCTTGCTGTGTGGGCGATGATCTGCTCAAGCAGCTGTTGCCTCATCTTCAGGAGCAACTAGAAATCTGTCAGGTAATGAATGAAATTTATTGCAACATGCATGCCAAATTCCGTAAATAATCGAGTATTTATCGAAGACAAAATACTATATCTAACAATATTAAATCCAATTTCTTATCCATATAACTTACCGACTAGAAATCTCTGAGTGGTTATCTGGAACGTAAACGTATTATGTTTCCGCGTTTCTTCTTTGTATCGGATCCAGCTCTGCTTGAGATACTTGGACAAGGTTCCGATTCGCATACCATACAGAATCATCTACTAAACATATTCGATAATACCAAATGCGTCAAGTAAGACTTGTTTTTATGAAAAGAAACTTCAACTTCTCTTACATATGTATTCTTCTTCTAGATTCCATGATGTTGAGTACAATAAAATGATGGCCATTATAAGCAGTGAGGGCGAGATGATACAATTGGATCGTGCCATACGTGCCGAGGGTTCAGTCGAGACATGGCTAACTCAATTGCTGGTCACAGCACAGCAGTCACTGCATTCGATCATACGCACCGCATATGCGACAATAAACGATCCGAATTTCACACTATTGAGCTTCCTCGAGAAGGTGCCGGCTCAAATCGGTTTATTGGGTATCCAAATGATATGGACGCGAGATGCAGAAATGGCTCTGATGCAGGCCAGACATGAGAGGAAGGTCATGTCCGAGACGAACAACAAGTTTCTGGAAATGCTTAACACCCTGATCGATCAGACCACACGAAATCTATCCAAGCGTGAGAGAACCAACTTCGAGACACTTATTACAATCCATGTGCATCAGCGTGATATCTTTGATATACTGGTAAGCAGAGATTGAGATCTGTCTCTATATACCTTTAACTTTTATGTTTTATCTTCAAGTGTCGCATGAACATTAAATCCTCAAATGACTTTGAGTGGTTGAAACAATGTCGCTTCTACTTTAAAGAAGATTTGGACAAGACCTGGATATCGGTGACAGATGTCACCTTTACCTATCAGAATGAATATCTTGGCTGCACAGATCGTTTGGTTATTACGCCTTTAACGGATCGGTGAGTGGCATTTTAAATTGCTTACTTTCCAGTGAACAAATATTTACAAGCACTTTTTGTAACAGTTTAATAAAATTTACGGCAAGCGCATGAATCTCAACAGATTTTTGCCATGTGGTTGTCTCTTTAAAATTGAGTTAAAAAGTTGCCGACAACATTCTGTAAAGTTGACAGCTTGGTTAAGTTAATTTAAACTTTGCCCCTTTAATTATATTGTAACTTTCAACAAAAAAAAAGGAAAGGTAGACAAAAAAAAAATACTTTTATGCTGCAATTTCACTTAAGGATATTTCTAGAAACTTATAACCTTGAAACTAAGAGTATGTTTAATTTAATTTGTAATGAGTTGGCTTAAAAGTTAGATGGCTAAAGAAACAGTAAATATACTAAAAGTGTTATTAATCAAAGTTTTATGAACATCCACAGCAACCTTTCTTATCCTATCTTACGAACGCATAAAAATGCAAGCCAAAACTCAACTTTATTACGAAATATTCATTACAAACTAGTATATCCCCTGGCCATTTAATAAGAGAGCCCCACACCTTGCTAACTAGACAAGTTAGTTTTAATTATACGCTGGAACATAAATTCACGGTGAATTACAATTAAATTTTAGCCACCAGAGCTTGCTGTCATATCATGCGACTTGATTGTCTGCACACAGTTAAAGGGAGGGAAAACATAGAGAAGAACTTAAGATAAATTAATTTATTGTATTTACATTCCATGTGGCACGTGCAAAAACTTTCACACAGCAATCGAACATACAGTTTGGGTGTGTAGTTAGTGTTTGTGTGTGTGTGTTTGTGTGTTTCACATTCCCCGCATTTTCCGCGCGTTGGGCAAACAAAAGTCAAACATGGCCAACAATTGGTGGCCAGCACTTAAACGAGTTCAAAGACGATACCAAAGGGCAACAGAAATTGGCAGCAATTGGAATCCTTTTTATGGCCATAGTCAATGACGTAGAACGTAGGACGTAGGACGTATGACGGCGACGTCGTTGACATGCTTCCAAAGATAAATTTCACTTAGCTGCGTATAAATAAAGTTTTTGGCTGTTGCCTTCCGTAAAACAAGTCAAGTGACGGCATTTTTCACCAAACATCCCAAGGCGGTTTTTTCCATGCCTCTAACGAGCCGTCTCACAGTTATGTTGAGCAGTTTGCTCCTCTGTGAAAATAACTAATAAATATTTTTTTATTAAATTGTATCCAGGTGTTGAATAAAGTTTTTCCAACTTGGGTTTCAAATTCCGTGAATGAAGCTAAAGAACCTTTCCAAAAATCACATTAAGACCTTAAAGGGTATTCAATATTCGTCTGCCGATTCTTTCGTGCAGCCTCCTGCCACGAAATTGTTTATCTTCTACAGCGTAGTCCTTGTGCTCAATGCTTTTTGCCACACGTCATTGTAAATTTCGCGCCTACTTTGATATATATTTACCGGCAAGCGATTGCCAAAGGGAATTCTTTAGCATCTTTAGCTGTTAGCACCTGCTTAAGCCAAATAGACGGCGCGTATACGTTATTTGTCTTTATGTAAAGTTCAGTTGCCTCCAAGGGAAACGCTGTGCGTTGGCATTTACTGTAAATATTATAG
This sequence comes from Scaptomyza pallida, assembly GCA_018152965.1. Classification (NCBI taxonomy): domain Eukaryota; kingdom Metazoa; phylum Arthropoda; class Insecta; order Diptera; family Drosophilidae; genus Scaptomyza; species Scaptomyza pallida. The sequence goes on along the minus strand of JAECXP010000002.1, from coordinate 1,556,602 downwards.
AAATGATAAATATAACCAGCAAATGGGCGGCATATTAATCTTTAGACTTTTGCATTTTTAATGCAATTTTGTGTGGCTTTGTGCCACACTTTATTTATGTTATAGTTGCTACATTACATTGGCACAAGCGCTGACCCTTAGCATGGGCGGCGCACCCTGCGGACCCGCGGGCACTGGCAAAACGGAAACGGTCAAGGACATGGGCAAGACGCTGGCCAAGTATGTTGTCGTTTTTAATTGCTCCGATCAAATGGATTACAGGTACGAAGCAAGCCCAAAAGCACTTAAGATGCAGCCCGCAACACCGAAGCAACTTCATTCAATTTCGCTACTCGTTTTTCTTACCTCCATCTCCCCCATGCAGAGGCCTGGGACGTATCTACAAGGGTCTGGCACAGTCTGGTAGCTGGGGCTGCTTCGACGAATTCAATCGTATCGAGTTGCCTGTCCTTTCGGTGGCTGCCCAACAGGTGGCCGTTGTGCTAACCGCCAAGAAGGAGAAAAAGAAGACATTCCTATTCACGGATGGTGATACCATCGAAATGAATCCCGAGTTTGGCATCTTCATAACTATGGTATGCATTTTTATTTCTATCAACTATATATTTGCATTTTCTCACATATTGCTTAGCGGCAAGTTAATGAGTTTCCTTATTCAGTTAGCGCCATCAATTAATAGCTTTTCTTTAACATCTGCAACGCATTCTTCGCTGATGTCATTAAACTGTGCTGCACGCTACATATGTTGCACCTTTTGTGTTGCAAGCATCTTAATTTTTGCTGTGTCGTGTGCAAGCTGTAATAATATAATATGGCACATGCCACGCGAAAGTTCAATGAACAGTCTTTATATTGGGTATAAATTGATTTATTATTATGTTCAATACTTTACTTTGGTCCCATCAAAATGCATATAAAGCTCAGCTAATTCAACATTTTGGCTGCATTTTTAGTTGATCCATTATTATGTTTACGCAAACTTTGAACTCCTTAAAGATCTAACAACAGTGCACGTATTAAAATTCTTTCAACTTACAACAAACGCCAAATAATTATATCACATACCACAAAAATAAACGGCTTTTCCTTAAACTTTAAATACCAGAGTAAAAATGCAACGGATGTGTCAAACGGGAGGCTTTCAAGCCAAATTGATATTTATTAAAAATACATAAAGGCATTTTTTTTTAAAGAAAACATTAAAAATGGTATATAGCAGCACGAGCAATCTGTGGCCTGAAAAAAAAGGAAAAGGAATCATAAAAAGCCAACACGTTTATGGGGCTTTGCCTGGATATTGGGGGTTGGGGGTCGCACAGTGACAGCAGCTTTTGCAATGCCTGTGTTATTAGTCATGTGAAATTTTGCTCAACTTAAGCGATAATCAAATTGACACACACATACATACAAGCATACATGTGTATGTTTAAGCCCACGCCTAGACACGTATTTATTTTGCATTTTTTGGGGACAACATGTTTGTGATGCGATGTTACCCAAGTCTGACAGCATGTGCAAAATGTGATTATTTCTGGCTTTTAGTCAAGAGTAAATGGCTCATTGACAGCAGGCAGGCAACCAAAACTGGTTCGAGTGCCGTATTTTAATTACCAACGCCGGTGAACTATCAATGGGTAATGCGATTAAGCTGCATGGCACAATGTTGCTGCTGCTGCTGCTGCTGATGCTGCTAATGGCTGTCTCTTGTATAATGTGCTCAGCTATTATACACTAATTTTCATGCGCACATAGTTTCATACTTTTCTATTCAGTTCGATGGACGTGTGTATGTAGCGTTCACGTTATGTTTGCTTGCGCACTCAGGTCGTATGCGCAATTTTAATTTGCTCATTTGAATTATTAGGCGCATTTATGTAACACTTTTAGTCCCTTTCCAGCTTGCATTTGATTCTAATGAAACATTATGTGACAGCACACACACACACACAACGACCAACGCCTACACACCTGCACACACACACACACACACACGCTGCCTGTCTTTGCCTGTGCAAGCTTTAGTTTATTGGGTAAATCCTTTGTTGTGGCTGCTTTGCTTATTTATGGCAAAATACAAAAAAACAAGTAAGAAGGCTCTAGTCGAGAAATCCCGACTAGGACATACCCTTAACCCGATACTTAACGCTTACAGTCATTTGAGTCTACTTTTCGAGTGACTAATATGACCAATATGACCAAACTTCAAACTGCGATATCTCCGGTGTTTCTTAACCGATTTTGATCAAATTTTTTTTTTTAAATGTTCATTATTTTATCCGCAGTTTCAAACCTAATTTTCACAATTTTAAAATTGAAGATTTTTGTGTTATCGATCACATGTGTATCTCGGAAACTAGAAATGTTATCGAAAATTTAAAGCAAACTTGATGGTATAGGAGAGTTTAAGTTTAAAGTTTGAAGTCTCTAGCTCTTATAGTCTCTGAGATCTACGCGTTCATACAGACAGACAGACGGACAGACAGACAGACGGACAGACAGACATGGCTAGATCGACTCGGCTGTTGATGATGATCAAGAATATATATACTTTATGGGGTCGGAGATGCTTCTTTCTGTCTGTTACATACATTTGCACAAAACCATTATACCCTTATTTACCCATTTTATGGGTTAAGGGTATAAAAAAAAAAAAATTGTAGGCAACTGTCAGGTAGACCAAACAATGGCGCATGTCACATGCGCTTGCCACGCCCAACTACATCCAACACCTGCCCACTGTCCCCCCCTCGCCACACATAGACTATGTTTACATTTGGATTAGCGTGCCACAAAATCGATTGGCCCTTTTTTTTTTGTATTTTTTGCTAGTTTCTCAGTCGCTGCTCATATCAAATGTCCCCATAAATTGACAAATGAGTTTTCACATATTTTTTTGTTAACATGCGACAGCTTTGCGGCTAACAAATTGCTTGTCTGGTTAACATGCAAAATAGACTAATTTGATGGGATTTGCTGGCAATAAAATGCTAATTTCAATTGAATTATACAATAGGCGAATTAAAGCTATGTAGAAATGATTGATTATGCTTTTTTGATTTTTCAAATATATTTAATGTATTTTTTATAACTTTTTAATTTGAATTGTCAAAGCATAATGTTTTGTAACCACATTTTTGATTTTATCTAGCCTTAATGGATATAAGTTTTACTATTCAAATATTTTCAATCAAATTATGGAATGCATTGCAGCAATTGTGTTTGTACTATTACTCTAACTACTATATTTCATTTTGTAACAATCCCTCAGCTGTCCGACTGACATGCTGACTGAGTGAGTGAGGTGCACATAAAGTGCGAGTTTGATAAATCAATTTGTATTTGATAAACTTATTGATGGTTGCAACTCGTGCGAGTCGCATGCAGATGCATCAAAATGTTTCAGCAGCTATGGATGAGTTATGGATGCAGAGGGTTGTCGGTGTGTGTGTGGTTTTTTCTTTTTTACCAACTAGTATATGTGTAGAGGACTTTGCATTTGACTATTCACAATATTTGCAAGCGTTTATTATTTATGTTTGCACTTTGCACACAGGAAAAGAAACTTGTGTAAAGCGATTTTAAATGTTTATCCATGCGGCATGTAGAATCCGGGCTATGCTGGTCGCAAGGAGCTGCCGGAGAATTTGAAAATCCAATTTCGTACGGTTGCCATGATGGTGCCCGATAGACAGATAATCATAAGGGTTAAATTGGCCAGTTGTGGATTTTTAGAAAATATCACACTGGCACGTAAATTTTACACCCTATATAAGCTGTGCGAGGAGCAGCTGACTAAACAGGTTCACTATGATTTTGGCCTGAGAAATATATTGTCTGTGCTGCGTACATTGGGTGCAGCGAAGCGCCGGAACTCTAAGGATAGCGAGAGTACGATTGTGATGCGGGTCCTGCGCGACATGAATCTCTCCAAGCTGATAGATGACGATGAGCCGCTTTTCATATCGCTTGTGTCGGACTTGTTTCCCAATCAGGTAAGAAAAAATAATTTATATTCATTATTAAGTTCTAAAGACGATTTATTTTTCCTAGACTCTCGAAAAGACCAACTACCCTGAATTGGAGGCGGCTATACTACAACAAACGGAAGAGGCTAGTCTGGTCTACCATCCTCCCTGGGTTCTTAAGCTTATTCAGCTGTATGAGACACAGAATGTGCGGCATGGCATCATGACTTTGGGTCCCAGTGGTGCAGGCAAGAGTACCTGCATTCATACCCTAATGAAGGCCATGACCCAAATGGGTGATAATCATCGAGAGATGCGCATGAATCCCAAGGCCATAACGGCGGCACAGATGTTTGGTCGCCTTGATGTGGCCACCAATGACTGGACCGATGGCATCTTTTCAGCACTTTGGCGTAAGACACTGAAGTTGAAATCGGGAGAACATGTGTGGTTGGTTCTAGATGGACCCGTTGACAGCATTTGGATTGAGAACTTGAACTCTGTTCTGGATGATAATAAGACACTGACGCTGGCCAATGGCGATCGTTTGACAATGGCTCCAACTGTAAAGATTATCTTTGAGCCGCATAATATTGACAATGCATCGCCAGCGACGGTTTCGCGCAACGGTATGGTTTATATGAGTTCTTCAGGCCTGGATTCGCGACCAAGTAGGCTTAAAGTTAGATTATTTTGGAACTCTTCCTCACTCTTTATTTCTACAGTTGTTCAGGCTTGGCTTAAAAATCGCGCACCTGGTGAGAAGACGACGTTCTCCAATCTATTCGATCAGACTTTTGTCGATGTCTACAATTGGGGTGCGCAGAATGTGAAGTTGCAAATGCCTGTGTTGCAATGCAACATTGTGCAACAAATGCTATTCATATTGGAGGGTCTAATACCATCGAAAAAGGATGAGGAGCAGGCTGTGAGCTTGTCCAGTAAAGAGAGTCAAGATGGTAAGTTGGTTTTGTAGAGATATGTTTCATAACAGCTGTATCCATCAAAGCATCCAAATATCCGCTATTTCTGGCGATTGCAAATTATTATGAAACATTTCAGCGGCCAAGCGTTCTGAGCATCAAAAACACCATGATGATAAGCGACGGCAATCGATTGGCAGTCAGATTGCCGGTAAAGTATATTATTCGCAATACCTAAAACTGTTCATGTAGAGCTAACTTTCTAAACCAAAACTTAAATTTTACTCTATGCTAAGACTGCTTCTGTGTATTTGTATTTTGAGTAAGAGTTGCTTCAACTCCTGCTCAGATCAATCTACTAATTGCACCCTCTTTACTATTCCATGTGTCTTTCTTTTTCGGAGAAGAAAAATGAATTTGCTAAGAAAGTGAATCTTAATATGCAAATTCATTTTTCTTTTCCACTTTGTGTGCGTCCAATTGTTGTAGTTTCTTTGTTGAACTGTGTCATCGTCTTCCACTAACCCGTCTTTGTCGTCTATACATCTGTATGCTTTATCTAAAATTATATGTGTGTTCCTAACAGTAATCTATGTGGAATTTTAATTGTTTGAGTCTTTGACTAACTTTAACAGACGATCTGCCGGAGGAGAGCGTTGTGGAGGAGAAAGAGGATATGTGTACGCCGGAGCACTTGCACCGCTTGTATGTATTCGCGCTGGCCTGGGGTCTAGGCGGTTATCTCTCAACTAGCGATCGCGTTAGAATGAATCTATATGTTAAGGAAACGTTTCCGCATTTGGACTATCCAAAGGGTAGTGCCACAGAGAATACAATATTTGACTTTTTCGTTTCTCCAACGGGCGTGTGGCAGTCGTGGAAGACGCTCGTCACACCCTACATGTATCCGGAGCTTTCCACACCGGACTATTTAAGTATATTGGTGCCCATTGTGGATAATGTGCGTATCGATTACCTGATCGGCACAATTGCCAATCAGGAGCGCGCCGTGATGGTCATCGGCGAACAGGGCACAGGCAAAACCGTCATCATGAAGAACTTTATGAAGAAAATGAACATTGAGACATACATGGGCAGATCGTTTAATTTCTCATCAGCAACGAGCCCATACCAATTTCAACGCACCATCGAAAGCTATGTGGAGAAGCGCGTTGGTGTCACTTTTGGGCCACCCGGTGGCCGCAAACTGATCGTCTTCATTGATGACATCAATCTACCCGAGATCAATGAGTGGGGCGATCAGATAACCAATGAGATCGTTCGCCAATCCATGGACATGAAGGGCTTCTATAGCTTGGAGAAGCCGGGCGATTTTACCACCATTGTCGATGTACAATATGTGGCAGCGATGGGTCTGCCTGGGGGTGGTCGCAACGATGTCCCATCTCGGTTGAAGCGACAGTTTTGTGTATTCAATTGCAACATTCCCGACAACGACTCCATTGATAAGATCTTCCGCGTTATCGGCGAAGGTCATTATAATGCCAAGCGCGGCTTTGTGCCCGAGGTTCGCAATCTGGTCAAGAAATTGATATTGGTGACACGACATCTATGGCAGCGTACACGCGAGAAGCTATTGCCTACGCCGGCCAAATTCCACTATGTATTCAGTTTACGCGATTTGTCGCGCATCTGGCAGGGCATGGTTGGCACCTTATCCACAGTGATCACCGCGGAAGGCGTACTCATGTCATTGTGGAAGCATGAGTGTACGCGTGTATTTGCCGATCGTTTTACCACGTTCCAGGACAGGGAGTGGTTCGGCTCAGAGTTGGCGGCGCTAGTGCGCGAGGAGCTGGGCGAGTCCCATTCCCAAATGATAATACCGAATCCGGTATTTGTGGACTTCATGAGGGATGCCCCCGAGCCAACGGGCGAGGAGGGTGAGGACACTGATATGGAATTGCCCAAGGTCTACGAACCGGTGAACTCTCATAACTCGTATGAAGCGCTACGCGAGCGTCTCGTTATGTTCCTCGCCCAATTCAATGAGATGGTGCGAGGTTCCGGAATGGATTTGGTTTTCTTCCCTGATGCAATGTTGCATTTGGTGAAGATCTCCCGCATCATTCGGCATCCGAGAGGTAACGTCATGCTGGTCGGGGTCGGGGGTTCCGGAAAACAGTCGCTGACAAAATTGGCATCGTTTATTGCCGGCTACAAGACATTCCAAATTGCGTTGACGCGTTCGTACAATGTGGCCAACTTTTTAGAGGACCTAAAGCTGCTCTATCGCACCTGCGGCGTCCAGGGCAAGGGCACAACCTTTCTCTTCACCGACATGGATATCAAAGAGGAAGGTTTCCTCGAGTATCTCAATAATATACTCTCGAGCGGCGTCATTTCAAATCTATTCTCGCGCGATGAGCAGGCCGAAATCGTGCAGGAGTTGACGCCGGTCATGAAACGCGAGAATCAACGCAAAACAGCGACCCCGGAAAGTGTGATGGAATTCTTTTTGGCGCGCACCTGCACTAATCTTCATGTGGCATTCTGTTTCTCCCCGGTGGGTGAGACATTCCGCTCGCGGGTGCAGCGCTTTCCCGCCTTGGTCTCCGGCTGCACCATCGATTGGCTGCATCCGTGGCCCAAGGATGCATTGGTCTCGGTTGCCAGACACTTTCTTAGCCACTTCGAAATTGAGTGTACACCGTCCGTTAAGGAGGAGCTGGTTAATGCGCTCGGCTCCATTCAGGACATTGTCGCGGAAACCTCTCACGAATATTTCCAGCGATTCCGTCGCGCCACGCACGTGACACCCAAGTCTTATCTGAACTTCATTGCCGGCTATAAGAACATTTACCAGCTCAAGCAGCAAGAGCTGCGCGATGGTGTGGAGAAGATGGATACCGGTTTGGAGAAACTGAAAGAGGCCTCCGCCTCGGTTGAGATCCTCAAAAAAGATCTTGTCGTCATGGAGGAAGAGCTTGTCGAAGCCTCCAAAAACGCTGAATCAGTGCTAGTTGAGGTCACCGAGCGTGCAATGCAAGCGGAAATTGTTAAAAATCAAGTGCTCATCGTCAAGGACAAAGCCGAGGCTCTCGTCGCCTGCATCGCCCACGAAAAGGCCTTGGCCGAGGAGAAACTGGAAGCGGCCAAGCCAGCTCTCGAGGAGGCTGAGAACGCTCTCAATACAATCAAACCGGCTCACATAGCCACAGTACGTAAGTTGGGCAGACCACCGCATCTTATCATGCGGATCATGGACTGCGTGCTCATCCTTTTCAAACGTAAGCTGCATCCCTGCATACCTGACTCGGGCACACCGTGTCCCAAACCCTCTTGGCAAGAGTCCCTTAAGGTCAGTTGCCTTCATATTTCAACTCTTTTCAACTTTAAGTAACCCTTCTTTTTCCCTAGATGATGGCTAGTGCCACTTTCTTGCTGCAGCTGCAAAACTATCCCAAAGACACTATCAACGATGAAATGATTGATCTACTGCAACCCTACTTTCGCATGGAGGACTACAACATGGACATGGCGCGTCGTGTGTGCGGTGATGTTGCCGGCCTACTATCCTGGACCAAAGCTATGTCTTTCTTTCACAGCGTCAACAAGGAGGTGTTGCCGCTTAAGTCAAATCTAACAATGCAGGAAGCGCGTCTTAAGGTCAGTTAAATGAAGGAAACCTTCATATCTTACACTCAGTAATTGATTTTAGCTTGCCATGGATGATCTGGCTGGTGCCGAGGAGCAGCTGCGGGAACGCGAAGAAGCCCTGCAGGCAGTCAAGGATCAGTACGACAAGGCAGTGGGCGAAAAGCAACGTCTCATGGATGCGGCTAATGTTTGTCTGCGCAAGATGACGGCAGCCACGGCTCTAATCAATGGCTTGTCAGATGAGAAGCATCGTTGGACGAATCAGAGCAAGGAGTTTAAAATACAGCTGGGCAAGTTGGTGGGCGATGTTCTGCTTGCAACTGGCTTTCTGTCCTATTGTGGTCCGTACAACCAGGAGTTTCGGGCTAATCTGATAAGGACCTGGATGGGCATACTCAAGCAAAAGACCATACCCTTTACTACAGGCTTAAACATCATTAACATGCTGGTGGACTCCTCCACGGTATCAGAGTGGACGCTGCAGGGATTGCCCAATGATGATTTATCCGTTCAGAATGCTCTGATTGCAACCAAATCGAGCAGCTATCCTCTGCTGGTGGATCCGCAGACGCAGGGCAAGCTTTGGATAAAGTGCAAGGAGGATCGCAATGAGCTGCAAATTACCTCACTGAATCACAAATACTTCCGGACACATCTGGAGGACTCGTTGTCACTGGGCAGACCGCTGCTCATTGAGGATGTGGGCATAGATCTAGATCCTGTTATAGACAATGTCTTGGAGAAGAACTTCATTAAATCGGGCAGCATAGAAAAGGTTCTCGTTGGTGACAAGGAATGCGATGTTATGCCTGGCTTTATGCTGTATATAACGACCAAGCTGCCCAATCCCGCTTTTAGTCCAGAGGTTAGTGCAAAGACTTCCATAATTGACTTTACTGTCACAATGCGTGGCCTGGAGGATCAGCTGCTAGGACGTGTCATTCTTATGGAAAAATCAGATCTGGAGGCGGAGCGTGTGGCGCTCTTCGAGACAGTCATGCAGAATCAACGTAATATGAAGGAACTCGAGGCGAATCTCCTGCTACGTTTGAGTTCCTCCCAGGGCTCTCTGGTGGACGACGAGGCACTTATTGAGGTGCTAAGAGTCACCAAAACCACAGCTGAGGAGGTCAACCAGAAACTTAAGATCTCCGAGGTAACTGAACGCAAGATTATGAAGGCACGTGAGGAGTTCCGTGCGGTGGCCAAACGGGGATCTATTTTGTATTTCCTTATTGTCGAGATGAGCAATGTCAATGCCATGTATCAGAATTCCCTCAAACAGTTCCTGGTCATCTTTAACAACTCAATCACCAAGTCCACCAAATCCAGTCTTACTGAGGAGCGCATTAACATAATACTACGGTATCTCACCTATGAGGTGTATAAGTTCACCAACCGCAGTCTCTACGAGCGGCACAAACAGCTCTTCACCCTTATGTTGGCTATAAAGATTGACTATCATAACGGGAACATAAGTCACGAGGAGTTCTTGACCTTCATCAAGGGCGGCGCATCGTTAGATTTGAATGCTGTAGCACCCAAGCCATTCCGTTGGATCTTGGACATCACTTGGCTGAATCTTGTGGAGATCAGCAAATTGGAAACATTCTCAACAGTGCTGCAGATCATTGAGTTAAATGAGCGTGATTGGCGTAGCTGGTATGAGTGCGAGAAGCCCGAGAATGAGGAGATTCCATGTGGCTATAATGCTCTCTTGGACAGTTTTCGTAAATTATTACTAATACGTTCCTGGTGCCCAGATCGTACCATCTCACAGGCAAAGAAATACATCGAAGGTCTGATTATAAACATTAAATTTAACAAAAAACATTTCTTATCTTATTTTTCCTTTACAGAATCTTTGGGTCCTGAGTATAGTGAAATGCAAATTTTGGATCTGGAGGTTACCTGGGCAGAGTCGGAGCCACGCACTCCATTCGTTTGCCTGCTGTCCATTGGCTCTGATCCGACCACTCAAATCGGAGCACTGGCCAAGCAGAAAGGCATAGGTTAGTCGAGCATAATTTTTTTTATTTTTATATATATTTATGTATACCTCATTTTAGTACTCAAATGTGTGTCGATGGGTCAGGGACAGGAGTATCATGCACGCAAAATGATTATGGAATCAATGGCAGTTGGCGGTTGGGTGCTGTTGCAAAATGTGCATCTGTCGTTGCCCTTCTGCACAGAGATCATTGATATGCTGGTCGAGACAGAGCACATTGATGATACCTTCCGCATGTGGGTCACCACAGAGCCCCATTCAGAGTTTCCTATTGGATTGTTGCAGATGGCTTTGAAATTTACCAATGAACCGCCTCAGGGCATACGGGCCAGTCTTAAGCGCAGCTATCAGGTGAGGCAATCTTAACATTTAAAAAAAAATCATATATTAATTAATTAAAATTTTTTTCTTTGTAGTCCTTTACACAGGACTTTTTGGACTACACCTCTGCAACGCAGTGGCCCTCACTATTGTACACCGTCGCCTTTTTACACACCATTGTTCAGGAGCGTCGAAAATTCGGACCCCTCGGCTGGAATGTACCCTACGAATTCAATCAGGCTGACTTTGCAGCCAGCGTGCAGTTTATACAGAATCATTTAGATGAAATGGATCCCAAGAAGGGCGTCTCCTGGCAAACTCTCGTCTATATGATTGGCGAAGTGCAGTATGGCGGTCGGGTGACAGATGATTTTGACAAGCGACTGCTGACCACATTCACATCGGTGTGGTTCTGCGAACAGTTGCTCTCCAATGCTTTTGAGTTCTACAAGGGCTACAAAGTGCCAAGCACTAAGAGCCTGCAGGGATTCATCGACTACATCAACAGTCTGCCAGCCTACGACACGCCCGAAGTATTTGGCTTGCATTCGAATGCTGACATCACGTACCAGATTAACTCGGCCAAAGGTAAGCCAGCCGTTTACCAGCTTACTTTGCGTAGCCTTCACTTTTTGGTCTTGTTTTTCTCGATTATTTGCCATTTCAGGCAATTGAAATTAACGCTTTGAGTTTTCGTTTGTGCTCCCACTGAAGGTTATTTTTATACCTTTAACCCATAAAATGGGTAAATAAGGGTATAATGGTTTTGTGCAAATGTATGTAACAGACAAAAGGAAGCATCTCCGACCCCATAAAGTATATATATTCTTGATCAGCATCAACTGCCGAGTCGATCTAGCCATGTCCGTCTGTCCGTCCGTCCGTCTGTCCGTCCGTCCGTCTGTCCGTCCGTATGAACGCGTAGATCTCAGAGACTATAAGAGCTAGAGACTTTAAACTTCAAACTTAAGCTCTCCTATACCATGAGAAGATCAAGTTTGCTTTGAATTTTCGATAACATTTCTGGTTTCCGATATACACATGTAATCGATAACAAAAAAATCTTGAATTTCAAAATTATGAAAATGAGGTTTGAAACTACGGATAAAATAATGAGCATTTAAAAAAAATTTGATCAAATTCGGTTTAGAAACACCAGAGATATCGCAGTTTGAAGTTTGGTCACATTGGTCACTGATTTAATACGCATAAGTAACTGTAAGCGTTAAGTATCGGGTTAAGGGTATGTCCTAGTCGGGATTTCTCGACTAGAGCCTTCTTACTTGTTGCATTTGGGTTACAGAAATTTTCTTGAACTTTTCTGTAAGAGGATGTTTAGAGGGCTTCTGCTGGTTTTTAACAATAAACGGAGACCTTCAAGCCTTGCCTTCTTAAAAACTTGTTGCTCGACTTATATTTATATTAATGAGTATATTCTCGGAATGCACACATTTTAGGAAACTCTTTTAAGCAAATTAACTGAGGCCAAATTCGTTTCTAGTGTGCTGGTATTAAGCATATTTATTTATTTTGACGTCAGCGAGCACCAACAAGTAGCATATGTCTAGACGAGAAAATCCAACTAGAAGATACCTTAGCATATTCCAAAATTGATATTGCCGATTTTTCTGATAGAGATATACTTCATGGTGTCCGAAATGCTTTATTCTGTGTTTGACACACTTTTTCACGTTTTCAATATACCCATTTCACCCATTCATGGCCTAAGGATATAAAAAAACAGGCAATAAATTATGAATGCTCTTGATTTAATAAACAATTTGTGTAAGTATGTGTGTGTGCGTGAAATCAATAAACAAATTGGACAATTTTAGTTTGTGGTCTTTGTGGCAAGGCCAAAAACCAATCAGCAACCCACGCCGGGCAATTAACGCATTTGCATTAGCCAGACCAGCAGTAGGCAACTAAATGCCTAATGTTATTATTGTTTGAATTTTTGCCTTGCAGGCATACTTGATACCATACTGAGTGTGCAGCCCAAGGAGGGTGGCGGCGGTGGAGGCGAAACTCGCGAGAGCATCGTTTATCAATTGGCTGAGGATATGCTGCGCAAGCTACCGGCCCAGTACAATGAGTACGATGTGCGTGAGAACTTGAACCGCATGGGCATCCTGCTGCCAATGAACATCTTCCTCAGGTAAGCATGTGATGGTTAGGGGGTATGGTGAAAGTGTTTGAATGTGTGATTAACCTACTTGGTTTACTTTGTTTGTGTAGGCAGGAAATCGATCGGATGCAGCGCGTCATCAAACGCGTCTACACATGCCTGTGCGATCTGAAGCTGGCCATCGATGGCACCATTGTGATGAGTCCGGCGCTTAAAGAGTCACTGGATGCCATGTATGATGCCCGCATACCCGAAACCTGGATGAAGGTGCGTATGTTTGTGTTTGGGGGCGCCCCAAAAAAATTAGAGCTCATTTTACGCACTAGGCAGTTGGTGTTGGCTTTAAGTGAGCTTTTTGCCAGTGGGCAAACTGATTTTATGGTCTCTCAGGTGCTGGCCGGCAGTTTATGTACGGTTCGTGTGGCCCAAAGTAATCTCAATGTGCGATTTCCTTTGGTTGGCGTGGGCCCAGCGTGTTTTTATTGTCTCACGAGATTTTTATCGGTGCGCAAACAAATTTGGCCCCAATGTTGCAAGCAGACCTGCCCAAACAAAATAACAAATATACATTTTTTATACATTTCATACTACGTACATACATATAGAAACACAAGACTAGCAGCTACTGCAGCATTGGGGCTAAAAACTGTTCACACAGCTGAGAAATTCTGTTACCCAAACTCAATTGCCGCTTATAAAAATTTGATTGATTTTGCGCTTCGTTTTTCTTCATTTCATTTTATTTTTTTTCCTTTTTGCGAGGCGTGGGTCTTTAATATTTATGCGTGTAAACGTTTAACGCCTCGACGCACCTTTATTTAATTGACACGGAGACTAAGATGTTGCGGTAGTTGTCTTTTTAGGTTAGGTCAATAATATGCCTACTCAACTGGGAATGGGATCAAAGTAAATAAATTGAGCAAATTATGTGGGATAACGAGCATAAGAGAATAAGACAAACTTGTCTTCGATTTTATTAGTAACAAGCGAGCAATTTTTGTTAAAATTAATAATTAAGGAAGTAAGAGGATTGGTAAGGGTATAAAGGTTAATAAAAATCTTTGAGGCTATAGCGATTGACATAATCACATTAATTATTCTATGTTCTCGATCATTAAAAATTTATAAATTTTTAAGAAATGAGGAGAAGAAAGCAATCGTTGATAAAATTGTTTATAAGGCCTATTCCAGTATACAGGGACTTCACATAAAAAAAAAAAACACAAACAAAATACGAAAGCAGAAATTTAAAATATATTTTACCTTTATTATTATTATTTACATTTGTATTTTTGGTACGTAAGTTTTTAGCTTCTTAGAGCAATCTTTTTGATAAACTAATTACAATAACAGATAAGCTAGCTGGAGAAGTCAACGCACGAAAATGTTGAAAAAATCGAAACGTCGCGTTTCGATGCCAGATAAAAGTACGGGCTTTGATAGGGCAAATGTGGATGCAACCTCTCGTATTCCCTTGGGACATCGTGATTATGGCTTCATGAAGGCCACAAATACGAGCACACCGTTTCCAAAGAAGGCAGATCCCTTATCTGCATCAATGCTGAGGGATCGCTTGCAGGGTGCCGAAAGGGCTTCCGAACATACCATCATTCAAGATTCGCCTTCTTCAAGCACAACACCGTTATCTACATTATCTAGTGATGAAAATTTCAACAAAGTTCCAATTTTTAAACACGAACCCCAAGAAATGACGTTCGAAATGAAACGAAAGCTATTTCACGAAGGAGAGTTTACAATTACTCGCGGCAAGAAGACCAGTGAGATGTTTCATCCAACAATTGAATATAAGATACCCAAGTCCAGCATACGGGATTCCCAACAGAATGCCATACAGGAAATGGAGGAATATTGTCGTGCCATGAATATCAAAATAATTAAAGGTTTTGACAATTAGTAACAACAATTTCAATATTATACTTACAAATCTTGCAATAAATATGTTGAGACCTTGTTGTGTCCTTTGGATCAGAGTGCATAGATAATGTCGCTTCATGTCAATGTCAATTGCACTTTCAGATATCCTGGGAGTCGACTACGCTTGGCTTTTGGTACACTGAATTGCTGGAGCGAAATGCACAATTTCGTACCTGGATATCCACAGATCGTCCAAAGGTAAGCCATCTTTCAGCCACCAGCCTGTTTGTCCTTTACGCTAGACAAAAACTTGACAAACTCGCTAATTGTATAATACATTTTGCTGTTGCGATGATTTTGCCTTTCTTCTTGTCAAATGCTAACAATGGGAAAAAATATAAACAGGTATTCTGGATGACGGGCTTCTTTAATCCCCAAGGTTTTTTGACCGCCATGCGACAAGTGAGTTGATAAAAAAAAGAGGGGGAAAATTACTCTTATTTGCATTTATACCGCCCACGAAGCGTAGACAGATTAGTGGACCAGTTTTTGTTATGAGAACGCATTTAAAGAGACAGTTCTTGAATAACAAAAAGAAAATTAAAAACATTTTGTATAAATAAGCGGTATGTAGCTAGGTATTCTAACTAGCAGCGGCACTCCTGTCAATAATTACTGTTCACATGGCACGCTTGCTATCCTGAGGGAAAGGCATAGCATGCCATTTTTAAGCACGTTATCTTTTAATATACTTTAAAATGTGGGACAACAAGATTCTCTGTATGTTACAAAATGTATTAAAGACCAGCTTCTGCTCCCAACGCAGCCTAAAATTTGTGAAAAAAACATCAACAACTACTTCACATATTAATTTCATTCGTACGTTTAATGCGAAGCACAACTACATCGAGTAGAAATATGACCTTTATTATGGCCACAATTAAGTTGGCCGTAAATATAATAATTGTTATTAATATCATTCCTAGAACAATTCACTAAACATGTTCGCCTTAACACATTTATTGATATTCAATATGCTTACGAGTTATTCATTTGTGCAATTCTTTTCTGCTTTGGCAAACACTTCAACGAACCAAATTGACTGTGCTTATCGACCTGATGTTGCTTTCACATTGCGTATACGTTGCGTGTTACGCTGGTATTGTCAGGAGGTAACACGAGCTCACAAAGGCTGGGCACTCGACTCCGTTGTCCTACAGAATCAAATAACGCGCTACAACAAGGAGGACATTACCGAGTATCCCACTGAGGGTGTATACGTGCATGGACTATTCCTAGAAGGTAAGTACTAGCTAAACCTCGTCACTAGCCGTCTTCTCAATAACTTACTTGAATTCAAATGCCAAACCAATGTGAATCTCAATTTGTATATGTATATATCTAGTATCTACCTTTGCTTTATACTAAATATGTTTGCAACACAATGACATCTTTTTCCTTATTCCCTTCACAGGGTTCATGGCCTTTTGTTGACCGTACAAATTGTTCCCCGGCTTGTTTGTGCGGTTTTTCCTTCTACTTTTTATGCCTGACTTCCCGTCCCGTGTGTGATAATACGAATGTTAAAGGCACAATTTGCGTCACTTCTGCTTCCACTCTAAGTCTTTGTTGTGGTCAAGCTCGTGATTAGCAGAATGAGTGACTGCCAGACACAAAGCTTGCGTAAAAGCTGAATATGCAAAGTCTTTCAGTATTTTTGACAAATACCTAACATTCTGCAAAATTGTAACAGGAATTTGTTTGTTTAAATTAAATTCAAATAATATAAAGTAAATTTTCAATTCGACACGTACTAAAAGTATTCCAAATCAACACAATATGCAATCCGATTCAAAATAACAGTGGAATGTTTTGAATAGATCAATTTATGCAATTGCCAAACGCATTTTCATTGTCAAAGTTTTCATTTGAATCCGGTAGTTAAGCGTGGGTTTTAAACTAGTTTGCAGTTCTATTACTGTTATTACGTGACGTATAAAGCCAAAATTGAATGTTGGAATATAGAGTGAATGCATTAAAAATGGCTGTTAGAATGGTCTGCATTTGCATAAATCCAACTGAAGCGTTACGTACGTGTTGACAATGGCTGTAAATGAAATTACACATACGCAGTGTAGTATCAACGTTATATATATGAGGCTATTTAGCTGGCAGTTACAGAAGTTCTACTGTCGAGGTGAACATTTTGGTATGAGAGCTTCGGGCTTTTGGCTTTATTATTGTGGCTCTCTATTAAAACACGACAAATTTGGCCTTAAGCTGTGCGCTAATAAAGATTTTGTGGTGGTCAAAGGTACATGCGTGTATTCTCCTCAGGGCATGCTCCAACTAACTTTACGATGAAAACTTATTAGACTTGCAACAATTAGTTGCCAGCGTGTTTTAACTTGGCTTAACATTTTGTTTGCTTTTGCAGGCGCTTCGCTGGACCGACGCAGCGGCAAGCTGATTGAGTCAAGGATGAAGGTGCTGTATGAACAAATGCCGGTTATATATATCTATGCCATTAACACAACGGCCGGCAAGGATCCCAAGCTTTATGAGTGCCCAATTTATCGAAAGCCGCAACGCACCGACCTCAAGTATGTTGGCTCCATTGATTTTGAGACCGACTTCAATCCCAAGCACTGGACACTGCGTGGCGTTGCGCTGCTCTGTGACATCAAATAAATGCGGCTAACCACAACAAAATACAAACAAAATATAACAAGCACCCCGACACCTCTTCTCTACTCTATATCTACTGTACTCCCTTGTCCTGTCATTGTTTGCTGTGCTGTCAACTGTTGTACGTGCTTTGTTCTCGCAAATGGTGCTGTGATAATTATCGTTTTTTGGGAGGGAAGTCCTACTCCGTAGGCCTACTACCCCGCCCCAGTCTTATGTCAAAGCGACAACTGCTGTCTGTTAAGCGTCTCGTGTAATGCGTCAGAGATATGTACAAGTTTCTAATAATTATGCCCTCGAGTTATTCAAGAGGCGTTGTTGTCCACAAGGGAACAACCATATTACACCATAATTAGTTGTTGTTGGCCCATGTCTAGAATTACGTTTAAGTGTTTTTTGGGCGCAATCCACAAGCACTTTAAGTGCACTTGTCAAAATGAAATAAAGGTTTCGTTTCTAGTATCTAGAGAATCTAAATGAGTTTTAATTGGGTTTTGGGATATGAACTTCAACTTGACATCTTTAAAAGCGGGTAAGCCACAAAATTCGTAAGAGATGACAAAGGTCTAAGTGTTCATTTAAAATGAATTCTGTGTATGTAAATATTTGCAAGCAAACAACTTTTAAATTGACAAAAGTGATTAAGCTTCATTGTTTTAAATTCTCCATCAATTAAAAACAACATTATCTTTAAAGCTCCAAGCCAATCCCATTAAAATCCACGCACGTTGGAATTGAATGCCATTTCAATACTTTTGATTTTTTTATTCATTGGTTTCATTAAAATAAATACATACATATACATACGTACATATACGAGAATAATCCATGTAATATATATTTATATATCATTTTAATTTCAATCATGTGATTTATTTAAATTTCATTGTTCAGCTTTATTTATGAGAAAAACGTTTATTTACATATAGAAAATAAAATGTTGTTTAATTAATGTTTTTTTTTTAATATTTTCTGGGTTAAAATTCCATAATTTACATAATTTGTTTTGTGTATGTTTATGTGTATTTGTGTTAAATAGTCCTCTCGATCCATTGTCAACATGTAGAGCTTGTACACATAAAGTTTGTCATATTTGTAAACAGTTGTAAGGTTAATTGAGTTTCGCACATGCATATATAGTTATGTAAGTAAGTTTGGGGTTGAGGGAGCTCATCTACTTTAAAATCGTTAGTCGTATTTATATGATTTTCAACCATTTTGTCTCTCTACCAATAGATTTTCTATCGTTCTTACAACTTTTTATGTGAATGTTAGCTAAAAACATAACTTCATGATTTTCTTTTTAATGTGCTGTTAGAAGTAAACTATAGATTACAGTCTTTAAGCTGTACTTTAAAAGAAGAAGTTAACTTTGAGCTTATACAAATTATAAAAGATTTAACTATAATATTTTAAAAAGTTATAAAGAAAACTTAAAGGAATTCCGCCCGCGGATTTTTGAAGAGAGCAAAACTTATTAACAAAAAAAGTAATGAATGCTTAACTTAAGATCTGAATCGTTTTCGTAACATATACAAGCACATGCACATGTACAATTATGTATTAAAGAACTACACATGTATTCGTATTTGTTATATTTATATCTTTTATCAATCAACATCATTTATGCTAATAAACATATTCATATACATACACATATAAATTAATCTCTATATATATCATTTTATTTATTTTTTCATATATATTTTTTTGTAATATTTTTCGTTAAACTTTTTGCTAGTCAATAAATACAATTTGTTTGAGTATAATTACGTAGTTCTTAATGCCGGATGCCATGTTCCGGCGGAGTTAAGGGAACGTTCGTTTCATATATTTTTTTTGTTTTTGTTATATTCGAGAGCATCTGAGAAAGAGGTAGCATGAATTGTTACACAAACCATTTAGTAAGTTACACATACAAATACAAATACCAATACGAAGTTTAAATAGTGAAGCAACGGGTTGGTTGGAGTAAGGGGTAGGATCTGTTGTTCTTGTTCATCGGAGGGTTTGCACACACACAATATGCCTGTCTTAAAGTCAGCCATTTAGGAACCGTCAATTTAGCAACTACTAACATCTATATAGTTATCATTTAAATACTAAAACTGTCTCTGTGTGTTGTCTCTTGCCTGTCTGTGTGTTTGTGTGTGCGTATGTGTGTGTCTCTGTGTATCTGTATCTGTATTTTATCTTGTTGCCACTTTCACTTAATTAGCATAGTGCGGATTCTTGTGATTCATGCGATAGATTAGATGCCAAGGCAGTCGTCCGTTTGCATTCTCTCCATCTGAGTTGCTTTCCAAATCATTCGACTGCTCACTGGCCCAGTTCATGTTAAGGTCATTCAACGCATCCTCCCGCTCCTCGTCGTCAGCATTAGAGTCGTCGTCGACGTTGTCGTTTACAACACCAGTTGCGCTTTTGCCAACTGGCAGAGTTTTGCGATTGCCGTTTTCATGATTTGTTTCGTTTGCAATTTCATTTCCGCTTGCCTGCTGCTGCTGCTGTTGTTGGGAATGTTGGGGGTGTTTGGCCACACCCAGCCCAAGGGTGCCGAGTGCGTTTAGGGATTTGTTGGCATCGTCAAGTAGCTGCTGTGCAGCCGTTTGCTGCCTTGCCTGTGTTCCCGGTCGCTGCAGAAAATCAAAAAAGTGTGACGAAGCTGATGAAGGGGTGTTGGAGACGGTGTTGGTGTTGGTGCCGGTGCTGGACTGCGGCCAGCCGAATCTCCACAGCTCACTGGGGAAATGCTGCTGCTGCAGCTGTTCGCGACGTCGCTGCTCCCGCCATGCCTCTTGCTGCCGCTCCAGTTGATCCTGATAGCGACTGTTGCCCCAAGCTGCCGGCTCCAGAAACACACGTTTGCCCACATTCTTTAGTATTTCTCGATTCAGGGCAACCTATGTTAGACCGGGAATAGAAAATAAAGAGGGAAAAACGTTTGACATTAAAGGAAATGACGGCTTGAAGTATACACACACACACGCGCCGGAGTATTTTGCAGTGTGTGGCACACCTCAGTTCTCTGGAGTATCCCGCACCCTACCCCACTAAGCACACATTTACTTTTAAATGGCATAAATATTTGATTTGCACAACTGTAAATTTGATTTATTCTCGAATTTACCAGCTTTTAATTGCATTTTTAACTTGAAGTTGGCTTAAAGCTAAACTGCTTGTTGGCTATTTCCTTTATAAATTAAAGGTAAGAAATTATTTTCACTCAAACTTTGCCATAAATATTTAATAAATTTCTCCAAAAAGTATGCTACACATTGCGTTTATTAAACATTTTTCATAAGTATGTTCCAATATTTAATTGGGAACTGAAAGTTTGGGCATTATTAAATAATTTTTTTCAAACATTTTTTGCAAGTTATATAGTTATAGTCGGATGTAGATATTTCAGATGTGTTGTAAATACATACATTAATTTTTGGCTCAATTTATTACAAACCAATACGCATTATAATATACATACGATAGCACATTACAACTGCATTATCAATTTATCTTATCGGCAGTTGAGTGCAGTTAGTAATCGGAATACCCCCATAACGTAACTTTTATTCAACAATGACCTACGCAGCGTTATGCTACTTGAGGAACTGCAGCATTTACTACGACTCAAAATGGTATTTGATGTAAATAGTTTAGTCATTTATTTGGGATATTCCCTGGGATATTGTCTAGTAATGAAGGCAAACCGATAAGATAACCACAAAAGTGTCTCATGCCTGGGAAATTTGTTTATTTCTTTAATGAATGTCGCCTTATAAAAGGCAACAATTTGCTAAAAACTCAAACAGTTAAGAACTAACAGCTAAAGAATGAAAGGTATGGAAATTGCACTGCTGGCTTTGAGCCTTTTGGTAGTGCTGGTTGCAGCACGACCAGAAAGATTTAACGGTAAAGGAGACGTTGAGCTAAACAGACCACCACACGAGTCTGATGAGGATGAGCAGCCAATTTGGCCACCAAACAGTGATGAGGATTCTCATGGTAAGGGTTTTAAAGACATTGATTAGTATGCTTTTATAAATGCAATTTAATTTTGTAGAGGGTTCAGGCAAGCGACCTCCTCATGGTCATCGTCCTCCGCACGAACATGAGCATCGTCCACCACATGGAGAGCGTCCACCTCATGATCACGAGCACCGTCCACCACATGGGCACCGTCCCCCACACCGCCCTACACCACCTCCGGAAGAGGATAGCACCACAATTGAACCAGAAGATTCAACCACTGTTGAGCCAGAGGATTCCACGACACTAGAGCCTGAGGACCCAACGACCTTGGAACCCGAGAAATCTAGCACACTTTAGTTTACTCAATACTTTAAATCGTGTATAATTAAAAATTCTTATTTTTGTATTAGATTTTCAATCACATTCGTGATTCAAACAAATTCATGTGAATTTTTTTCTTTCTATGCAAACTCAATTATTTGAGTGCACTCAACGGTTTCTGCCCACTTGAAATCCTTTCGTGGGCTCGCATTCATGCAGCAATTTATCGTATCCCTTTGACAAATCAATACATCTGAATACGACATGTGTAAATGGAGCATAAAATTTGGTACAAATACCCCGCACCTCTTTTGCGACCAATGCCGGATCGTTATTTGAGCGCCACCCAGGGGCCAAAATCGTTTGAATTCCTGCCATTAAATCGTTTGATTTTCTTGCCACATATTCTCTAACGCTGCGCCGTGGGGGTGCGTGCAGCAACAACATTTTGGTAGCCAAGTAAATTTTGCTTTGTTGCCAAGACGAAGTATTTGTATTACGCATACGATGCGTTGGCTTTCCTCTTAACGCTTACAAGATTTCCCAAGCCTTTTGGTTGGCTGCTGTCATCCAAAAGCCCTTGAAGCCTTTATTGTACCGTGTACATAGCGAACTTGGTGAGTAGGAGTTTTTTAAATATGGATTTGGAACAGATTTCTTTTATTAAGATGAAAAAATTAGGGCTTAGTTTTTTCTATTTATATTTTTAATCCAGAAAACTTTCAAAGATTTTTCATGAATGTGTTGTGCCAGCTACAGGGTAATTCAAAGTCGAATCCTTTCGTGTAAGGCTTTCTTACTTATTCCAGCTTTCCTTTTAATATCCACCTGTGTGTTATTTACAAGGCTTGCATGTGGGTTTGTCAATACAGAGCGATAAGAACTGCCTTTAAGGCTATTGTCTGACAAATGGCCAACGACCAAAGTGAGAAATGGAGTACAAGAAAAAGAGAAATGACCTTGCTTCTGGTCGGGCATACGATGAATATTTGCGTACAATTTATTGCTCTTTTGAAGTGTAAGAAATGGAAAAAGTTTATGCAAAAACGGTTTCTGTTGTTGCCAACTATTTTTTTTTTTTTCATTTGCAGCTCTAATTTTGATTAGCTACATTTACAGTTTTCCATTTGCATCAAAACGCAATTTCCACTTTAAATGCCGGCAAAACAATTTTTACTTTGCTTTGGATTTTCTTTTGTTTATCTTGCAAGTTGAACAAAAAAAAAAAAACTTACACAAAGAAAGCGAAAAGTTTTTTTTCTTTTGCTCATTTACGCTTATTAAAAATACCAAACTGGACAATGCGTCGGTGGGCTCTGAAACACCATCTAGTACAATACTCGTAGCACTTCACTCACCTGCCGTGTATTCTCCTTCATCTGCCTGCGCGCTATTTCCAGCAGCAGCCGCTGGCGCAGCACATCCAACGGATTGACAATGGACAGCGACGGCTTATTTCGCTTCACCATAGAATACTCATCCTAGAAAAGAGAGAGAAAAAAGATAGAAAACATTTGTTATGCATTCATTTTTAACTTCTGGTTACGCAGCATAATAAATGTTTGAAAATTCTTAATAAAAAAAGTTTGCTAGCTAGAAACTGCTTGTGTTGGTTAATCAGATGTAAGCAAAGCAAAAGCTGTATGAATGGCCAATTTCCGCTAAATGGAAGTCAAATGAAGCACATCAAAGTTATAATATTATCTCATTTAGTATGACTATAACTTATAGCTTTTTAAAGATATCAATGCATTAAATTGAAAGTGAAGTTGTTAACAGTATTTTTTGCTGTCAATTGAAATATTTGAATAAATTTACGTTAATGGGTTTATAATTTGTCAACTTATAAATCAATTCGCATGATGGGTAAAACCCCATAACATTTCTTGGGAACTACTTCATGTTTATTTGCCTAATTAAAAAGATGATTATTGTTTATGTTCTGCCACCACGTTGATGTTTGCATGTACATACGTGTACATTTGTACATAAACAAATATTTGCAATAGTAGTTAGCAAAGTCAAGCTGCTTTCAGATAAGAAAATGTGTCCACAACTCAATTAAGATAACATTGAAAAATGCTCAATGGTTTGAATGACTAATGCAAGACGACATGCAAAGCAATCATGATCAGGAGCAGACAGTTTATGATAGAGAAATTTTATCGCAGGATTAATCATAAATTGTTATTCGATTGGCGATTTATGTTGCCATTTCGATAGATAACAGTTTATGAAGGAAGAAGTAATAGAAATTTTGTTTTTCTTTAATCAATTTGACAAAAAACAAATATTTTGCAGCCTCTTATAAGTCTAAAAATAAACGTGATCCATTAATGTTCACATGTGTTACACGTGTTATCAAACTTAAGTGAACGTAGTTTCTCTCTCATAACAAACTTTTGTTATGTCTGATAAGACTGATTGAATGCTCACGCCTCTAGTAATCGAATTGATTTCTTTTGGCATGGAAA
Source organism: Scaptomyza pallida (assembly GCA_018152965.1). Classification (NCBI taxonomy): domain Eukaryota; kingdom Metazoa; phylum Arthropoda; class Insecta; order Diptera; family Drosophilidae; genus Scaptomyza; species Scaptomyza pallida. The sequence continues at coordinate 1,532,303 of JAECXP010000002.1, read as the reverse complement.
CTTAACGTCTTGCGATTGGTAATTCAATGTCGCTCAGCCTTTTTAAATGCGATAAAGCGATATGTGGAAAATACCCGAAGGCTAAATGGCTAACAAAATTGAATTAAGTATTAAACCTTAACCTTGCTAACTTGGTAGACGATAGGAAACAGCCGACTGACCACTGCGAAGAAGAAATACTACGTGGTATAAGTAGTTGAGATTAAATGAAATACTAGCCAGAAAATTATCTATTGCTAAAATTAGAACAAACAAAATCAAAACGTGAAATCTTAATCCTCACAAAAAATCACACAAAATCTACTCAGCTTAAGAGTGGACCTCTCAGTCATATCAGTAAGTAGTACGCAATGAAATTTCACTTTTGCTTTTTTTTCCCCCTTTTATCAGTCACTATTACTGCGATAAGATAGTATTGTAGTTAATTGCCAGAATGTCTGAAAGCCAATGGCAACTGTCGTGAACCACGACAACCTGCTCTCTCCATATAAAAGCGGGTCGTGGCGACAGTTCCGATTAGTATACATCGAACGATCGAACGAAATGAAGGTCCTTATAATTGCAGTATTCGCGCTTATTTGCGCCATCGTCGCTGGCAGACCCAACGGTTTTGGCTGGGGTCGCAATCACGGCGGCTGGAATGGAAACAGAGATCAATTTAACGGAAGATGGGGCGGTGCTATGGAACGTGGTCGTTTTAATCCGATTGGCGAGAGATGGCATGGCAACTGGCACAGAGATAACAATGGCTGGCACCGGGATGATCCTTGGACTCATCACAATGGACCAAGGCATGGAATGCGTACTGAGCCACCAGTGGAAACAACAGAAGCTCCAATAAACTCATCGCCTGCCGCTCCAGTGGAATCTACACAAGCTCCACAAGAAACCACACCTGAAGCTCCTGAGGAAACGACACAAGCTCCTGAGGAAACCACTACTGAAGCACCAGAAGAGTCTACCGAGGCTCCAGAAGAAACCACCCAAGCTCCAGAGGAGTCTACTGAAGCTCCAGAGGAGTCTACTGAAGCTCCAGAAGAAACAACTGAGGCTCCCGAGGAAACAACTGAAGCTCCCCAGGAAACAACTGAAGCTCCCGAGGAGTCAACCACACAGGCGGCCGAAGAGGAGTCTACTCTGGTGCCCGAAGAACCTACAGAAACCACAGAGGCACCCGAAGAGCCAACAGAAACTACAGAGGCGCCAGAAGAGCCTACTGAAACTACAGAGGCACCTGAGGAAAGCACACAGGCACCAGAAGAACCAACAGAGACAACAGAAGGTTCTGGTGAGCCCTCTGAGACAACGACAGAGGCCGTGGAGGGCAGCGGTTGGTCGAGTTCCTAAGTACTTCCATGAAGCTCTTCAGATAAGAGAATGGACACTTAATGATTAAATTATTTACAGATAATAGTTCGAAGAATTTCATTATTAGTTTGCAATAGCAAGAAACCAATTGTACTGATTGTTCTTTATAGTTAAGAAACAAAATGATATGTTATTATAAGTAGTTGATTTTATTCTAATTATATGATTGAAAAATCAAACATTTTAATGAACTCCTTCTTTCATTTTTTATTTATTGAGTGCTTTTACAGATAACAACAAAGAACATGTCTTAACTTGTAATTTGTTATGTCAACATGACATTATCAATTTGAATGACGATAGCACTTGAGATTGGCAAATTTCTAAGTAGCCGTAACCAGAAAGTTTTGTTTTCGCTGATTTTTGGTTGCTATTCAGAATTTTAATCGTTTAACAATTGGCAACATCGGTTCCGACAGATTGTTCAAAGTTTCCAGCACAGTTCTTATCTCCAGACATAACACAATAAACGTAGTGTTTAACATGATGATTAGTCATGCTTAATTCGATCGATAAACAGTTTTTAGTTTGTCATTGACAGTGGAAAACTTTTGTGCGGAATCGATTAGATTGCATCAGCTATTTACTGAATTCCAGAACTACATATACATATTTGCCCAATGTCTATAATTTTGCATAACAAAAGTTGCGATCGATGTGTTTTTATTATGCCCTTGTTTATTTGCATGCAGCAACTGTTTAAATATGCGGTGCATCGGTTATTGGACTATAAAAGATCGAGATCTGATAGCAAATGCAATTAAAAGTTAATCATGAGATCTATAACACTCGTTGTCTTCGCAGTATTGTTGGTTGCCGTTATGGCACAACGTGGTCCAGGCGGACCAGGCGGTCAAGGACCACCTGGACGTGGTCCATTCGGTGGACTGTTCCGTCGTCCTGGACGTTTACCACGTTTACCACGATTACCTCCACTTTTCCCACCACGTTTCCCACCCGGCGGCAACGATCAGCGCGATGATAGCAGCGATAGTAGCGACAGCAGCGATAGTAGCGATAGTAGCGACAGTAGCGATAGTAGCGACAGTAGCGATAGTAGCGATGAAAGTGCTGATAGCAATGCCGAAGAACCAGAAAACAATCCTGATGATGGACAGGAAGATGGTCAGGATGATGGTCAGGATGATGGTCAAGATGATGGACAGGATGATGGTCAGGATGATGGTCAAGATGATGGTCAAGATGATGGTCAAGATGATGGACAGGATGACGGTCAGGATGATGGTCAAGAAGATGGTCAAGATGATGGTCAAGATGATGGTCAAGATGATGGACAGGATGATGGTCAGGATGATGGTCAAGATGATGGTCAAGATGATGGTCAAGATGATGGACAGGATGAAGCTCAAGATGATGGTCAAGATGATGGACAGGATGAAGCTCAAGATGATGGACAGAATGATCAAGATGGTCAGGATGAAACTATCGATGATGCGGCAGCAAAATAAGAAATATCTAGATTGCAATCGCAGCCTCTTAAAAAGATCGCAGCTACAACAAACTTTCCACAATCGGTCAATGTTATGTTTTAATATAATATAAATAAATTTATTTTGCGGCTTCACTGTATTCCATTTTCATCCGAATGGGAATTAAATATGTTATAGTGCCATATTCATAAATGAGTAAAGAAAGAAATATGTGAATTTATCATAGCATTGCCCATAATATTCTTCCTCGTTAGGGCAACCACTCGTCAATCAAGTCCATCTACAACTTTCTAGCTAGTTTTCGTCTTAAATTGTTATAAATTGTTTTTTGCAAACTTGCAACATAAGTTTTCATTTTGAAATTCGCACGCTTTTCAACTTTTAGCAGAAACTCTGAATAGTTTTCATTGCCTTAAATGCACAACTCGTGTTGCTGCTGGCAAAAATCTAACTTTATATGTCGGGAAATTATAGCCACAAATGCAGGTGCTTATAAGGATGTGTGAATGCTGCCCGCATATGCCCAAAAGTTGGTCCTTTGTAAAAGTTGCCAACTAATCTGTAAGGGAAACATATTCAGTTCAATTGTTTTGAATGGAATGGAAGCCACACATTGTGCAAATTAAACAGCGCGCAAACTTGAACTTTGTGTTGTTAACTTTGCTAAGCGATTTATTCACGCTATAAAACAACAAAGCTGCAAATTTTATTTGTCTTTTAGTCAACAGTAAATAAACAAGCCAATAACATGTTTTGTTTACCTTTTGTTTACATTTTATTATTATTCTTTTTTTGTGGTCTAATGAAGCAGACATAATTTTTTTTAAAAAAAATTCCATTTGCTTTGCGTTGTAAAAGGAGAATTTAAAAAATATTATGCCATAGTATTTTTATACATTGACTAATTTGTTTATAATACTGGGATGGCAATCTACATGTTTGGGCAGTAGACACGCTTCGAAGTCAATCGATAAGATAAGTTGGCCGTAAATTTGGGAAACATGCGATTTATATATTGATAACGTGGCAAATACTTCCCGTGCTTAGAATTTATTGCGTTTCTGTTCGAAATTAAGATTTATTTCATAGGAAATAGTACTTAAAAGTTGCATCAGCTATAACAATATGATAAGAAAACTTCCTAAGAAACTGAACTGCATAAGAGCCAAATAAACAATATTTTTGCGATAAGATACTTTATTGAAAAGAGCTACTGGTCATTAAATTACCAATCTATAAGTAGTCATTATAAACAAAGGTAGCACTTTATTCCGTAAAATAAAGTTTTCAAGACATATTCAGTATGGGTTTATTTAAGAAAATTTTCTCTGACAAAAAACAGTTTTGGTTTATATATAAGTCAAAGGTTATTAATATAAAATATTGTTCTTTCTATAGCTAAAGAAAATATTTGGTTTTTGATAAACGGTAGCAAATTTTTTTTTGTTATGCTTTTGGGCAACATCAAAGAATTCATCAATTCTTTTTGAGCGCCATTAAAAAACCGGAAACAGCCAATGAAATGTAAGCTCGAATAACTGTCACAAAAATGTTTGCGACAACTGCTGGAAAAAAACCATAAAACCGCAAAAGGTGAGAGATTTTTGACTTACGCACCTGTATGGCCTGTGCATCCAGAAAGTCCAAAGGATATCCGTTGGCATAGCCAGCGCCATCAGCTGCTGCTTCTGCTGCTCCTCCACCCGTTGTTGTTGCCACACCACGCTGTGCGGTACAAACGAGTCTTGTGGCGCTGAGTAAAGTCAATAACACCGGGCAAAACCACGCTGTGGCTTTCATCATTCTGCAATTGCACAAAAAATAAAGGCGGAATAATTGCATGAAAAATCAACGGATGCATGAATCGAGCGATTAACGGTGGTACAACGTGATGCAGCAAATTGCATAAAGTTAAATAAAAATTGGATTTTATTCCATTTGAATAATTGCATATTGAACAGCGTCAGAGATGCTAAAATTCAAACTGTTGGTTTTATTTATTTGGGTTATTTTTAATGCACTCAAAAATGCTTTCACATGCTCTACTACAAAAAAAATTAGCTAGAAGCGAATATATTCACGGAATATGTAAATGAAATCATAATATCTGAACATATTTACGAACTGTTCAATATATCCGTGTTAATAACACTGAATAGTAAACATATTTGATTCAGTATGTTAATATTAAATATGCTATATTCTATATATGTACTTAAACTAGTTTTTAGAGCATATCAAATTCTATTCACATAGCAAGAACTTTGATACAGACTTCACACGTGCTGAGGTCTTTATTGCAAATACCATTTCTTACGAACAAATCGCAGCCATTGAGTGAGTGAACAACAGTTTAGAACATCATTAAACTGCAATCCATCAACATCAAGCTATATTTCTTATTGTAAAATATATAGATGTTATAAAAAGTACAAGCATGAAACTTATCTGGACTTTGACTTTAATATTGCACATTGCAAGCGCTATGTGAATGAGAAATATGCAACCTTTTGACATCGTTGATGTATACATATAATTTATGACTTATGCACATGCATGACCTCCTTTAAACCCACGTTAAACTTGCCATACCAGCTGACTTTAAGCAGCAACAACAACGCCATCAAATGAGTTTTTGCCGCAGCGGAACATAAACGTAATGTGTGGAAATAGCATAAATAGATGTGAGAGGTGCTTGAAACAGATACTAAGTGTGAGGAAACACGTGAAGCTGAAAGTATTCACAATGGGTAATCGTAAGCAAATCGAAAGGATTTCAAGACAATTTGTGTGTCAGCTCGATTATGTAAACTACAACGCCCAAAAAAGGGCCAATGACTCGCGATTGGCTTACAATTTCCGCTTAACCTCAGAACGGGAAGTGCACAAATCCCAAAAATCTCGAGATGCCTATAAATAGACGCAAAAACAGTTTTGCATAGAAATACATATATTTATAGATTATTTTTGGGAATTTTTAGCCCACAAATTGGCTTAGTGCATGGAAATTGATTTGGGTGATGCCCATTTGCTTCCTCTGTTTTATTCATCGTCACATCCTTTGACTATTTTGATTAGCCTGCAGCATCATTTATGGGGGCTTTGACTGACGCACACAAACAATTTATAAATTCTCTACGTAGCTGTCTGTGCAACAAGCAACAACCAGCATTCGCATATTTATTTACGAGCGCTCGTCAAAGTCTGTGGATAGTTTTTTTCTACATCTCGTTGACACATTTCAAATAGGCTAATTAAATGGTAAGAGCTTTCACTATAAACACATATCTATGTCCGTTGCACGCACTTTCAATATGTAGATTTCGTGTGTTGATAGTCAACCTGTTAATTGAATGTCTGCAGAATGACAGCCTCAAGTTCTCAAGTGCGTCATCTGTCTATCAGTAGCTCTTTGAATTGTCATCAAGTCGTGATAAGCTATTTCTTTTCTTTTCTTTTCAATTATGACATGTGTATGCAGCGTGTACCATGAGACGTATGCGCAGCGCACTTTATATTTGGTTTTCGTTGCCTACTTTAAGGCGGCACTATGTGAAAAAGTGTCTGTTACTAACAACTTTGGAATGCACTATAAAACTATGAAAAAAATGAAAAAAAACTAAAAAAAACCGCATAAAATAAATAATATTCAAACTAAATAGTTATTGAGCTAAAGGCGACACAAATCACTCATGTATGCCATTAGGCTTGTTTCTAACATATGTTGTACTTATTCTGTCTACTTTAGTTACTCTTCCCTTATATAAGCTGAGCTGTCAGCGCAAGACTTAAGAGCAAATCTCTGGATGTTTAACTACTTGGAAGCTTTTCGTACACCCACATACACACATAGATAAGTAACTGTTAAAAAAAAGTGGCAGCAATGGCATTTAGGATTCGGGCACCTGTCATTCGTTCGGCATTTCATGCAAAAGGATTTGCGATTGCGAATAAAATGCGAATATATTGAAATGTTGACAGCAGCTGCATTTGGCCAAATTCATTGATGTGTCAATTTTAACGCAACCCTCTACGGATACCGCTTACCAATCCCCTTTATTTTTTTGTTCCAATAGCTAAATGTTGAAGTTCAACCGGTGAAATTCCTTTCTGTGAATTCGGGCAGCTCCAACATGAAATAACATTGTTAGAATGCCATAATTCAAGAACGGCTGCATTTGAAGTTGAGCAAATATAAAAATAAAATGTTTTCTGTTTTTTGGGGAGCGTTAAACAAAGCAATAAAAGAAACTGCCCTACCCCACTGTGTGTCTCACTCCACCACATTTAAAGGGACTGCCCCACTGAGACATCGTGATTGCCTGCAGCGATTGCGCCTGGAAATTCGCTCGCTTTTATCTAGACATTTAAAAAACAAAAAAAAAAAAACAAAATATAGCAGTTAATATAATATATGTATGTAATACATATAAGACGTCGACTAAAGCTTTAGTCTTCTTGTCTATTTGCATTTAACATGTATGCAAATAAATGCCAAGTTAAGCAAACTTTTTTTCTTGTTGTTGTTGGTCGATAAAGAGATTTTTTACGAGCGAACAATTTGATTTGCCAGTTGATCCATGACAAATAAATAAATGAGTGATTAAATGAATGAATGCATTCATGTTTTAACTGCTGTTCACTGATTTAAATGTCTAGCAGCCAAGTGAAAAATTGCTCAACGTTAAGAAGAAAGGTGTGAGAAATAACTTTTGATATATACTATATTAAAGATGTCATAAAGTGGTTTTCTGTGAGATTGTCATCATTTCAAACTTAAAGTTCGCCGCAGACTAAAGCACGCCACAACTACAAAATTTTCGATGTAAGCCAATGTTTTATGGGTATCAATAAACGTGACCCATTACAGGTGACGTCATCGTTGTCGTTCTTGACAGGGCAACAAGTTTTCACAGCCAATTCACCTCAACATTGTTTGCGTAGTCAAGTCTATTGAATTACAGTCTCAAAACACTTGACACACGAAACAAGACGCAAGCAAGAGACACAAGATGCTGGCTGCTGAGCAATGTGACTATGCACACAAAGGGACAAAAAACTAATTACCTGAAGAGTGTTGCCCCATTGAGAATCTATCACATTTTCACTGCACGCGTACCATTTCAATATAAAATAAAAACTAATGAAATTCATCAAGCACTTGCTTTTAATCATCATTTACCTACACTTATTTGGACTTGATTAAAGTCTCAGTTAATGACGGCTTATAAATTGCATCAAATGAATCGAAATTTAATTGGCTACAAATAAGGAAGATGACCAACATTTATTTAGCGACGGCTACAGGCATTACTAATTGCAAAACATTTCATTAAATTAAATTCAAGCCAAATTCAGAGTTGTTATTTCAGCTTTTAGTCTTTACAGACTGACAGTTAATTTCATGGGTAAATAAATAACTACAAAAGATGCTGGAGCGAACAATGTTATCTTCTTCCAAATTAAACATATCTCAAATAACAAAAAATTTATTTATTTTCCCTCTGTACTCTAAAGCATTTTAAAGCGGTTTTTAGATAAAAAAAAAAACATTTTTAATGCATTTTAAAACGCTTTCTTTTGTAGAAACCTGATTTAAAAGATTTTTCTGGGGTAATTAAGTGTACAAAAAATAAATAATAGTTCAAATGTGCCATAAAACCAAGAAATATAAATCGAGAATCACTTAAATGATTTTTTTTACATACCAGTTAAATCGTCGATTTAGACTTATCCGTAAAATGTAAATCGTTTGAATTGATAACTCGTTAATTGGCACCAAAATGCAAATAAGTCACGTTTGTTTTTTGCTTCTCTTTTTATTTGATTTTTTATATTTGTACACACATAAAATGGTATCACGTTATCAACTGGTAATTGGCCAAGAAATTTTCGTTTGATCTAAACACTCTGTGTGTGGTATATTTATGGTTTGCAAGATTTCCACAAGATTGGCCCAATTTGATTTATATGCTCACGCGCGACGGCAATTTCACGAAATTAGATCGAGCAAAAAATTTGAATATTTTTTTGGTATGCGCGCTTGGAAAATTCACAGAAAAATTCACAAATAAAATTCTGGAGTTTTTTTTACTGGTGCCCTCTGATATTGGTCCTTTAGAGGACCTGTCACTCAACTGTTTTATTCTGGTGGGCGGTTTAAGCTGTTCTGACTGACTTTTTTGGGGCTGTGTCCGAACGCAACAGGCTGACGACGAGCAAAGAACTCAGAGCTGCTAGCGTAGGACACTTGTTTTTATATTGCTAGGCAAGGACGCTGAACGTTGAGCGCGACACGAAGTGTTCGTCAAAAAGCACGAACAAACGAACGACGATGAACAGAACGAACAGAACGAAGCTACAACATTGGGCCACGCGACTAGTTATGAATGAAACCATGCGGCACGCACCTTCGTGGGTGGCTCCACATGTTGCCCAAACCAGTAACGAAAAAAAAGGAAAAACAACCGACAAAACTTCAATGCAACATGTTGCTGCAACATTTTGATATTTCTTTGTTGGATGTTGTGCGTTGTCTTGTAATTATCCGAACTCAATTAAATATATTTAATGGATTTTTTATTTGCACATTAATTGTTTGCTTAAATGCCAGTCGGTCAACCGAAGGGCTTAAACTGACCCTTGAGTCATGTGTGGCTAACACCTTTTGGCAGCTTTGTGGGTGATCAGCGTTCAGGTGTGAAATTGCTCGCCATTCATCTTCATCTCTCAAAATAGATACAATGGTATGAATGAAGAAATTTAATCAAAATCTGTGCTAAAAATAACTTTTGACATTTTTAATGAATACTAAATAAAATCACATGTAAAAATACACAATAAAAAAATTAAAATTTAATTTACATTTTATAATAAGAGTTTGTAATCAACTTTTGTTTAACCATTGTGCGATAACCATTAATTTTGTTGCTTTCCGTTTTATTGGCATTGGATTGATGCCGTTGCCACCCCCGCGGGTTTAACCGCTTGTGTCGTAAATGATTTGTCAACAGTGTTGCCAGCATTGAAACCCATTGTTTTGCACATGCCTGTTGCTCAAACTCATCTTAAGCTGATAGCTTTGACATGAGTTTTAATCGCTGTCAATGCGTGGCCAGGTGTAATTAAACATGTGGGACGGACGACCTGCATCCTTGTTGTCCCTTTTGTGTTAACCATTTGCCCTTGCGACTGATTGAAATCTGTCAAAAAGTTGCTGACACTTTTAGCTGCCGCATCCACACATGAGTGGATTCATCTTGAATGTGTGTGTGCTTCTGTTTGTAAGTGTTGTATAGTGGTTGTTTATTATCAGAATCTTGTGTCGTAAAAGCAATGAAAACTTTGCAAAGTTATCTATAATTGAGTTGTAAATGGTTGAGGATAAGTAAAGTTAATAAAATGAGAATTTAAATCCAACTTACTTCATGTTTGATTGAAGTGTTTGATTATTTTTACGAGCTTCATTCGCTTCCGCATAAGTATATGATCTATTTTGTTTTGTAATTTGTTGAAAAGAAGGAAGGAATGTTTAAAAGGGTTTATTATACTATAATAAATGCAGGCTTACAGTGAATATGTAAAGAAATATATGTCACTGAAAGCTTTTTTAGTCGCAAAAGGTTATATTAAAACATATAAAGCGTAAAATGTGCTCAAATAACGCATTATTATTGATAATTATCTTAGGTTACTCATAAGCTTTTGTATTTAGCTACTAGAAGTTAACAAACTTAGCTTCAGCTCGTTCACATGTTGTCAACAAGCTAAACATTTTCATTAGCCGAGGGCAACAACTCGATCATCAGTCAATAGCCGTCGCCTTAGAGCAATAACAGAATCATTAACACTGCATTTAAGCACTGCTAAGCACTTTATCTGGCTGAGAGAGATAGTGAGATAAACTCATTAACATGTTGATTAAAATCACCACCCCAATAGCATAAACACCCCAAACATCCTAACCACTGGGTGTCAATCTTTTGTTTGATTTGCGTAATAAGTCAAAATGGGGTTCGAAGACGACGACGACAGTTTCTAATTGCGCAGCGTCAATTTGACAAACGTCTAAAACGGTGAACGTCACTCGGCTCCAATTATGCGTGTTAATAGAGCAAACCCCGCCCCAACCCGCTCCTCCACAACTGTCTGTATGTGTCAGGGAACTCGCGAGATATCTCGTCACAGCTGCTAGTAATAAAATAAAGCAATTATTAATTAATGACATGCTCTGCAACTTGCCTACAAAGCATGCAAATATGAGCACAGATTAATTGATGCAAAATTGATTAATCTTAACTTATTTTATTAAAGAAAATCATCTCAAAATTGCTTAAGAGATTAAGATTTATAAACCAGAAAACTTGACATAAAAGCAAACGAATTGTGAAACGATATGGTAAAACTTTTGCCGACTTCATTTGATTAACATCCTAATTTTGGAGCGGCTTACTTACAGCATTTGAAGATGCGAAATAAGTGTAACGAATTATGGCCAAGTTAAGCAAAAGGCAACTAAGTCTCTCGTAACAGGTAGCAAGAGTTGCAAGCCAAAAAAGTTCATTTTCTTTTTCCAGAAAAACCACAGAAATAAAGTTTTGTGCTTAGACGGCAATAATTATGTGCAGAAAGTTGTTAAGGGCTTAAGCAGGGTTTAACTTTTATCATTAACTGTGTCCGAAATATATATGCTCTGCATTATATCTATTCTGTTTTAGCTGCGCTTCAGGCCATGCACAAATTATGACTATTTTTAGGGCATGCTTTTTGTGTAGCCAACTAAAAATTCGTGCAAAATTTATTTGCATTCTATGCCAGTTCGCATTTTTTAATGCAATTTCGCTGGCACAGCTGCAACTGTGTAAAATATGACAGCATCATGCAAGGGCTGCCAGATGGATGGACACATGGACAGTTGGACATATGGAGGAATCCAAAGCGAACGCATATATTTCACAGAGCAGCACCTAAACTTTTTTGTGTCGATTTTGGCGTTGATTTGTTGTTGGCAGCGATTAAAAGCGCGAGGCACTGTGCACATATCAATTCACGCCCACTGTGCCAAGGCATTTGTCAACTGTTTCTGTGCCTGCGGCCGGTCGAAAATTTGATTTATGAGCGCGATATGGAATATGCTGAAAGAAGCCAAAGGAATCAATAGGGCTGGTTCTCAGCGCAGTCTGGGAGTTGTAGTAGGAAATTGGCTGGCACAGCTGGACTGGAGAGTGGGTTCATTTTGATGCTCCTAATTGCATTTCTTGTAATTTGATGAGCAACACAACACTTAATTTTATTGTGATGGAAAGTAGGTCAAATATGATAAAAGTCTTCAGCTTAAAATTAAGCTGACTAGTTCACTAGTTCATTTTTGCAAACGAACGAATCGTAATATGGCCGTTTTGAAAATGTATGGCAGCCTTGACAAGAAAACACCACTTGGACCATTTACTGCTGTAAATGATGAGGAAATAAATTAAATAAAATAAGTCAAAGTTTGTAAAAATTTGATTAAATTTGACGTCTGGGGCATGAAACACAAAATTTTATGTGCAAATCCTTTGCAAAATTCAGCTTCAAGCTATCTAAGATATCTCAAAGATATTTTTGCAGATAGGAAAACATAAAAGTGTGAAAAGCATCCCGCCGGGTGCCGGATAATCCACTCGACGACAATTTTATCTGTGTCAAGAAATTATAATGATATCCATTTTGTAACAAACTGTAGGTGGCGTCTCTTTAAAATTAAGGTTGGTAGCAGTTAACGTTCAGTTTTGTATTCAGCTGTAGGTGGCGCTTTAAAAACATTTTGTTGACAGTAGCGTTAGTGGTATTTTTAACATTTGGATGTCGATATTTTTGCTATCGATATGCCACCATCGTCGTTACAAACGATAGTTAGAACTCCAATTCGCAGTGACAGCTGAACATTTTGAATAAATATTTTAATTAATTTTGAATATTAATAATGCTTGTTGTAATATTTGTATTAATTTAGCTTGGACAATCAATAAACAAGTAGCCATTGAGTGGTTATTTCACGCCGCGCAATAACTGCCAGCCGTGAATTTCTGCTATGGCATACTCGTGATAAGTAGCAGTTACGTGAATGCTACTCATCTCAAGCGTTCTATCATCGCCAGGAAAACAAATATGGCGGAACGCGAATGCAAAGAAAAATAAAAAAAAAATTAACTTATTCGCAATTGCAAGCATCATTGAAAAGCGTTTAAAGTGCAATTAAATCACATATGTAAATAAAATGGAATAACTGTGCGTTCGAATGCGTAATTGTGTGTGCGTTTTACTTTTGAGCAGCAATGCGATTTGCAAAGTCAACACAAATGCGAAATTGTTATTACGTGACCTCGAGAACGCCGCTAAAATTGAATCGCATAGAACCGTGGCAAACAGAAAATAGAGTTATAATCCAAAGTTTCAGCTGCAAGTTCAGTTAAATGTGCCACTCAAATGACAAACTAATTGATAACGCTCAAGTGTCGTCATAATCAACAAAAAAAAAGAACGCTGCATTCGAATAAATAAAAACGCATAAAATGTCTGGTGGGCGCGACAGCAGCGCCAGCAGTGGCAGCAACGGTAACGGCAACAGCGCTACGTCAACAGCAACCGCAACAACAACAGCAACAGCAACTACTCCAACACAACAACGCGCCCGCGGTCGTCCAGCAAAGCGAGCAACCTGCACCTGGTGCGGAGAAGGCAAACTACCGCTGCAGTACGTCCTGCCCACACAGACCGGAAAAAAGGAGTTCTGCTCGGAGACGTGCATTGCAGAGTTTCGCAAAGCGTACAGCAAGGGTGCCTGTACCCAATGTGACAATGTAATACGCGAAGGTGCGCCCAATAAGGAGTTCTGCTCCATGATGTGCATGAATAAACATCAGAAAAAGAACGGATCAACGCGACAGCACAGCACCTGCAATGCTGGAAGCGCCGCAGATGGCGATCGCAAGCTGCTAAGCAGCGGAGCGCCTGCGCCCGCGGGTCCATTTCAATACGAAAGCTTTCATGTATTTGACTGGGAGGCATACCTAGAGGTAAGTAGACTGCGCAGATCCTTAAAATTACTTAAATACTAAATGACCTTTGGCTTGTAGGAAACTGGCAGTGATGCTGCGCCCGCTGAATGCTTTAAGCAGGCGCTGAATCCGCCCAATAACGATTTCAAGATTGGCATGAAACTGGAGGCACTTGATCCGCGCAACGTAACCTCGACCTGCATTGCTACAGTTGTGGGCGTATTGGGATCTCGACTACGTCTACGTCTCGATGGCAGTGATTCACAGAATGACTTCTGGCGGCTCGTGGACTCCACAGAAATTCATGCAATTGGACACTGTGAGAAGAATGGCGGCATGCTGCAGCCGCCGCTAGGCTTCCGTATGAATGCTTCCAGCTGGCCCGGATATCTATGTAAGATACTCAACAATGCAATGGTTGCACCCGAGGATATCTTTCAACCCGAGCCACCAACGCCCGAGGTGAATCACTTCAAGGTGGGACAAAAGCTAGAAGCAGTGGACAAAAAGAATCCGCAACTGATTTGCTGTGCAACAGTTGATGCCATCAAGGATGACCAGATCCATGTCACATTCGATGGCTGGCGCGGTGCCTTCGACTATTGGTGTAACTATCGTTCGCGTGATATATTCCCAGCTGGTTGGTGTGCGCGTAGCTGTCATCCCATGCAGCCGCCTGGACACAAGTCGCGCATGGACTCGAGCTCGGGCAAACAGCGTTGTGCACGTCCCAGATACACTGTTGTCGCCGAATCCGATGCTATGGTGGCCGCTTCGCCTGTGACTGCACATTTTCATACCAATTGCAAGGGCGGACCGTTTATTAATGGCTCCAAGTTGCCGTCGATGGTGACGGGGCCGACACATCAGACACTTGCCAAGCTCTGCCTGCAGGAGGTGCTGGCCGCCAGCACAGATACACAGCAGCTGTCCAAGCTGCTCTTTGCGCTCGAAGGCGATGTGCACATTGTGACCGCTGCTGGCAAGAATTTTACGGTAAGTGCTTGCATCTCTTTGTTAATTCATTATTCATACCAATACTCTGCTGCTTTTTCAGGTCAAAATTCCCTCGCCGTTGCGCATGAAAGATGACGAGAGTTTAGCGCAATTTATTGAGACGCTGTGCACCACATGCCGGGCATGTGCAAATCTCATCTCGCTGCTGCCAGAGACCGAGGAGTGCAAGAAGTGTGCGCAAAGTCGCAAGCGACAGCTGCTGCAGACAGCAACACCACCCTCCTCGCCTGTCCATGTGGATAAACGCAGTCGTCTGTCAAAGTCTTCAACACCAACACCAACATCGCCAGCGGAAAAGCCGCTTATTCAGATCAAGCAGGAAGCTGGCGTTAAGCCGCAACCGGCAACAACACCGAAACCTAAAGAGGCGACGAATCACAACAACAATAATAATAACACCAACAACAACAACAGCAGCAGCAACAATAACAATAACAACAATAACGTTAACAACTCCAAGCTTACCATTAAAACGGAACCGAATGGCGTCTCGCCAACGGTCACAACTGCAGCGCACGTTCAGAGTCAGGCTCAGGCGCTGCGCAAGGTGCGTTTTCAGCATCACAACAACAACAATAACAATGGCAGCAGCAATGGTAATAGCAGTCAGGACACAAGCAACACAAGCTTAACTGCCAGCAACAACAACAGCTCCGCCTCGTCCACCTCATCGACATCCAGCAGCAGCAGCAGTAGCATCAACAACAACAACAATAGCAGCATCCTTGCCGGTGGCACATCCAATGCCAAGTATCTGGCACCATTGGTCGCCGAAGTTCATCCAGAGCAGATGAGTGCCAAGCCTCCTAATAGCTTCTACAAATCGCCTACAACGTTGTCATCGAGCGCATCCTTTCCCTCATCAATATCCACACCCTTTACTGCCTCACAGTCTGCCTGTCCGGCTGCACCGGCCGTCAGTGCTGCCAAAGCAGCGACAGCGCCAGTGGCAGCTGCTGCTGCATCCAGCAGCTATGCGGGCACAGCCACAACCTCACCTTCACACAACACAGCCACACTCACAGCAGCGTGTTCGCCACTGCGCGGACAACCCATTGACTGGTCCATTGAGGAGGTCATCCAATATATCGAAAGCAATGACAACTCACTGGCCGTGCACGGTGATCTCTTCCGCAAGCATGTGAGTACTCTGCAACAAACATTTTTATACTATAACTAATAATTTTGTTATTGCAGGAAATCGATGGCAAAGCTTTACTGTTACTAAATTCAGATATGATGATGAAATATATGGGCCTAAAGCTAGGACCAGCCTTAAAAATATGCAATCTAGTAAATAAGGTTAACAACAATGGACGACGAAATAATATGGCTTTGTAAACGGAAAATGGATATGGAACAAAGAGAGACAGCGCGGATCAAAGCCCGCGTAGAAGTGTTAACAAATTAGTACCTCCTTATAAAGTATAAACGATAAACAGAGATAAATGGATATCATAAAAGCGAAAACAGATGTTTGGATAATAAAGATCCTCACATAATCAATATATGAATATAATATTTAGTTTCTCAATAACATTCTAATGCGAATAATGTTAAACATGCGCGATAAAAAACAAGAAGAAGAAAGAAACCAAAACAAACGTCAAACAACATCTTCAAATTCCAAAAACCCCAGAAAACTCATATTCGAAATATCAGTTTTTCCAAACAAGAAAAACGCATAAAACAAAAAATCCATTACTTATAACTGCGTAAGCATAATATATATTTATTATACATACACACACACAAACAAACACACACGCACATTAGGCACTTTACATAGAAATCTAAAACAAAAATGTATTTTTTTAAAATTCAAACGGTAAGAAATCGGACCTTGAAAATATTGTAAATAATTTGACATATAATTTTGTAATTACATATGTATTGATTGTGTTTCTTAAAACTTATTACAATGTTTACTTAATTTTAGCAGTTTATTTTAAGATCAAAATCATCAATAAACGTTTGTTTTATTGTATCATTTGATTTCTAGATACGTAAGCTATAGAATCCCTAAACAAACTTCACTTAATATAAAACCTCAAACAGAATGTTTTCTTCCCAATAACTCAGCTTGACACAAACACAGACGCAAAGCTAAATATACATACATCTATACATGTACACACGAAATTGTATGCAATATTTTTTATTATGTTTATTTAAACACGCACACCCACATAAAACTCTTACACACTTTAACACATAAGATACTGATAACATAAATTTAGCAAACTGTAAACAAAATTATTAAAAAATCGAACAAAAATGGTGAACTTTGTACTTTTTGTAAGCCAAAACTGAAAGATCCATAGGCAAATCTTAAATTCCAAACTGTAACAAGAGAAAGTCGATGAATCTCTTTCCTTCCAGATCAGCTCAGAACTCTTAACTGTAACAAGAGATGTTTAGTCTCTTTCCTTCCAACTAAGTCTTGCAGTCTTGTTAAATCTATGCATTCAATTACATTCATAGACACGTCATTAAACATAAACATAAACATTAAAATCGCTTTAAATGATTAAATACATACATTCATACATACATATAAACATATTACTAACGGATGGACACAGGTAAATTTCGAATAAACAAAAAAGTAAAAGACACATTGCATATAATCGTAAAATTAATCACAAAAATCATGTATACTTGAACGAAAACAAAACAAAACGAAAAACAATAAATAACCCCAAAATACCCTTTGGCTAACCTTTAGAAACAAATATATAGAAAAATTACCAAACATTTAGCAGTTGCGTGAGGCGCAAATAAACAACTAAATTAAGTGCAAATAAATTATAAACAAAAAAAAACTCATATTAGAAAACAAACATTTATCTCATACTCTCTCACCCTATCACAAAACACACATAAAATTCCACTCCACACGCTAGTTAATATATACAGACAGACTCACACACACTTTTATTATTATAATGTTTTACAGTTTGTTTTGCCATTATCATTAACTTATATACTAAGTGAATAGTTATTAAATTCATTTCATGTTATGTATGTATAGTGAAGAACGACAACATTGTACCAGACAATTGAAATCTGAATAAAGCAAAAAAAATATATATACATATTTATTCAAGGTGTTTCGATGGTTTAGGTGAAGTGAACTTTTCTTCATACTTCAAAATTATTACAAAATTTTAAGAAAACTTAAAGATACAAAATGGAAAATCGTACCTGGGGCGACGATTTATGGCTAAGTGTTAGTGCAAAATCCTTTGACTCTAAAACAAATATGACGCATCCTCTTGATAAAATATACAAGGAACATTTTCGTAGCTGTGGAAATAAACCGAATAAGCAACAAACTCCGAGCACCAAGAGCAGCAGCGGCAAGACAAGCGGCACAGCCACGTCCAGCAATAGCAACAGCGACACCAAGGACAACAGCACTAGGAGCAGCACCAGCAACAACAGCGATGGCAGCAACAGTGGCAGTGGCAGTGGCAGTGGCAGCAGCAGCAGCAGCGATGATAAGAGAAAGAAAAAACGATAGCAAAAGCTTCGTATCAAGTTTACGTGATACAATATATTGTAAATCGAAGTAACATGTACAGGAAATCTCAAAAGAATTATAATCTAGTTTTCTTATACAAAAATACGGTTCATTATTATATTTTTCCTACTTCAAAAGCAAGCTTCAAATATATCAGAAATTACGGACATTACAAAATTTTATTTTATTTTATTTACTGCTCAAATTTTAAGAACCCGAAATAAAGTCAACAAGCTATGGAGTACAATTCCGGTGAAGACGACTTTTGGAAAAATGTTTGCTCAACACCCTTTGAGAGGCGCCGTCTAGAGCCATCACATTTTATTCAACTTCACGATCCATCACCAATTAAGGTCACACCCTTAAGTAGACCCATCAAGCCAAACTCTAGACCTGCAAAGCTACCAAATGTGGGCAGGGTACCAACGAATTGTCTTTTTGATGAAATGTACAAGGAACAGTTGAAAACAAAACCAAAATCAGGTGTATTTGAAGATGTTATCAGGGATAAAAAGCAACCGAAGCCAACTTTCACGTGCGCTGATTGGAAGATCAAGCGCAAGGTAAAGACTTTACCCAGACCAGAACCTCAGAATCACTGGGGTCGTAATATCATGGACGATGATTACAATGAGAGCGTGAAAGATTGGTGTAACCTTATTTTTAAAGCATTGCAATTTTTCGTTGTTTGGTTTGGTTTTAAAATTTATAACTATTTTTTTGTTAAAACTTATATTGGAAACTTTTATTAAAACTTGGCTACAATATCAATATTGCAAGCATTACAAGTATAAAGAGTTTATCTGTCTGGCAAACGTGTACTAATAAACTTTTCCACACTGTAGAAGAAGGCCTTTATATTGTTATCGGAAGTAGAAAGCTAGCGGAACTGTTTTCCAACCACAGCAGGTCAAATTTTCAAAAAACATATCCATACTAAAAGCTATGCAAAACAAGTATAAAAAGAAAACATCTGCTGAATAAGCATAAACATTTATTTTGTCATGTGATTGGTTCGATGTCCGCTGATAGCCGCATCACAAAAAGCGTAACCCATAATGCCCACCCAAATGTCCGTCGCTGCGTTTACAAATTGCGGTCAGTTGTGGCGGCGGGAGGAAGTTGATTTTTGGGTTTTTATTGGATTCAAGCGATCATCGTTCGATTTAAAGCTATTAAATGGCGTTTTTTTCTGCTTTGTTTTTTTTTTTTTTAAGCATTTGCTGCTTGCCAAAAGATACAAAACAAGAAGGATGGCTTGGGAAATTTCGACTAGGAAATACCCTTAACCCAGCCTAAGAACTTGTAACAAAAATTGGACTTAGATGTTGAATGAAAATTTATTTTAAAAATATACGTCATACGCTTTTTCCTGAAATCTACATTACAACTAAATTTAAATCTAGAAACTGTTGTGTGATTTCCATCCCTTAAATCTGCAACCAAAAAATCGACTTGGGTGTTGGGCCAAACTATCGCTAGCTCCGTCAATATTCATTCGACTTTCATGTGCAATACGTCAAAAGTTGTGCTTTGAGCTCTGAGCAAAACTGCATTTAAATGTAGATATATAATTTTAGCTTGGTTTTCATCCTTAAAATCTGCGACCAAAAAATCGACTTGGATGTTGGACGAAACTTCCTCGATATTTATTCGATTTTCAAATGCAAAAGTCATGTGTTGATCTCAAAATAAAAACATTTACTTAAATCTAGAATCGTCATTGTTACTCAAATTTCTTTCCTAAAATCTGCAACCTGAAGTTCGATTGGCAAATACTCTTATGCATATACTTTATGGGGTCAGCCATGCTTCCATTTTACACTGTTACATACTTTCGCACAAAGCCATTATACCATTTTTACTCATTTTATTAGTACAGGGTATAAAAAGGGAAGCAAATAAATTGGATTTTGTTGTGGCATGCAAAATCATTTGTAGCTCATCTTTGATGCCTTATCTCTAATGTTCTTTTAATCATGCGAGTAACTTAAGCGTAACCCAACTTTTGTGAGGCTGAGTTAATGAACCTGGCTTTTGTTAGTACACACAACGGTGGAAATCAAAAATCCACAATGCACAATACATGATGTCTAGACGTGGTAGCGGGCTGCGGCGGAGTTGGTTGGTGGCTGTTGGGTTACGTACAACAATCCTTTTGTGCTTGAACTCTCGAATGTCAGCTGTATCAATATTGTTACAGTTCATTTTGTTTGCCCTCCACAAATAAAGCATTTTATGCAACTCCCAAAGCTTTTGCGCCCGTAAAGCAACTCATCCGGGCCGCTCGGCTCTATTTGCTCTGGACATTGGCCAGTGGCCAATAAGCAGTTGGAGTCGCATGTGGGCGTGTTTGTGGGCATGGTCTATTGAATTGGCATTGGCAAAACAGTTTTCAGTCGACTTCTGCGGGCCAACTTTGCATGCCACATACAAAAGAAGAAGAAAAAAGAAACCAACAAACAACAACCCTCTGGATCAGAGTTCAAATTCCATTGCCTGAACTTTAAGTGCTTCAGTTTGATTGATAATTTATGGTGAACTGCTGCTGGGCTCAATTCAAGCGATAGAGATAGCTTCCAAGTAGAGTCTATAAGCATTTGTTTGCAGTTATCTCTCCGAGTTTTGTAGCCTTCTTTAATTGCAGTCTATAAAATATTCGTATATGCAATTGCCTAAAGGTCTGGGGCGCTTGCATGAGAAAGCATTACATGATTAAAAGTACATTTCTGTTATAAAAATAACTAGCAGCCTGCTGAGAGAGCAAGAGAAAAAATAAAAATAAATATTATGGAAAACTGGGTCCAAGTTGAAATCGGACAAATGCGGCCAGGAAATTTGTGCGCGTGAAGCCGTGTGAAAGTTGTTTCTGCTGCCGACGCAGGTCATAAATAAATAAAATTCTACTTATACCAATGTACAAGTGTGTAGGCTTGCTTGCATCTGTATGTGTGTACGTGCTTGTGTGTGTGGACAAACAATTTTTGTGAAAATTCTTTTTATTTTGCTTTCGCTTTCATAAAACTTTGAAATGAATTACTTGAGTCGTTGCTTGGACTTCGTCTTGGCCCTTAAAGGTATACTTAGACTAAATAGGATAAGGATGCAATTAATTGCTAAAAAATAATAATTTAAAAATATTGTGAATATAGTGCAACTTATAGCTTTAAGCAATAAAATCAATTGTTTACATAACAATAATTGTAAGTGCATTGAAATGTCGTTGCAAAATAGCTTCTATTCTTTTGATCATAACTTTTTGTGCTAGCTGCTGCTGGCCAGAAAAACGAGGCAAGATTTACGTTTGCAATTTGCAGTGGCGAAGCTGCAAAAGGCCAAAAACCAGTGCAGCACATCAAGTGCAACACGTTGCGCGTTCAGTCCAGTAAAACTTAAAAGAGAGAGAGAGAAAAGAACGAAAGAAAAATAGAGAAATGTTGAGGAGAAAGCAAAGTCCAGCACAAAGAGTTATGCCAGCAATTGTCATGCTATTAATTTATGAAACTAAAGCGGGTAGTTTAGATTACAGATTACATTACACAAATGCGTAAAACTCAGCCACACAAAATGAAAGTAATGTTAACGAGGTTCTATTGTATGTAATATAATAAAAATATGAATTTTAATGCTTACATCTTGGTATAAAAGATGATATTAAAAAGCTTTAATTGCTGGAAGATGTTTGACGTTCGGTCAGTGTAGAAAATTTAATGAAGATTTAATCGTTTGTCGTAATTTCGATATTAAGCAAAGTAATCAAATGCTCCCAGAGTTAGAAACTAGATATGTGAAATTCAAAAGCTCTGTAGTTTATTAAACTCCTTTTTAAAACGAAGTTGGATTCATTTGTATATATGGTACGTAATACGAACTACGTATGTATGTATATGTTTTAGTTGACTTACCTCTGTTTATGTTTCTGGCAACTTTTTCAGTTGAAAAACTTTGGTAAGAGCATATCCTGTGCATTGCCAACCAACTGAAACTAATTGCAATATTTTTGCCATGACATGTAGACGGGACAGGACACTCGCATGCACAGCACAAGGATGCAAGGCAAAAAGCAGATGCAAACATACAATAATTATATACATACATACAAATACAAATTGTAACAACTTTAGAGTGTGCTTCGCAGCCCCAACTCCTTGCACATCCTTGTTCGCGCACATCTTCCGCAGCGCAGTTCAATGCACCGTAAGGACGTGAGTAGGAAATTATTAAGTCACAATGGAGCAACAGAGCATCAGAGACATTTGTGCATAGCAGATAAAAATTTATTTGAATTTCGCCAGGTGCGGCTGAAGCTAAGTTACTTTGGGTACCTGGGCTTCACCCAGGCCTGGCTGACTGGCAATGAGGATGCGACAGGAAATTCATCAATGTCTGCAACGTCTGTTGCCCACATCCGCCAACGTATAGCCTTCCCCTCAATGCGGCAGCATTTTTCACCCGAGCTTGAAATTGCCTACAACGCTGAGGAGCGATGCAAGCTGAAATAAGTAAAATGTCGGCAAATGACGAGATGATGGTGTAAATTGTGCAGGACTGGAGCAGGTGACAAGGTCTGTTTTGGTGGTGCTTATTTACGGCCCGGAGACAGCGTGCAAACCACGCCAAAGGAAGCAAAGTAACTGCGCATTCCTTCAATCTCCTTCTCCAGCATTCTTTTATTCTTTATTTTCCTTCTTTTTTTTTAGACAAGAGGAAATTATGAATTTTTTTCTGGGTTGGGTTATTTTTTCACCCTTTTACTCTAATTTTGTTTTTAAAGTTGACAAAATTATGAAAAGCAGATGTTTGAATAAAATAAATCTTTTCTTAGAAGCAAACTCATATTATTTATGCATTTTGTAAACGTCGCGACTTAAGCCCCATTTTTACACAACAGATTAACAATATGCCACTTGTAACTCTCTGCGAAAAAAAAATAGACACAAAGTCGCATAAAAATATACAATAAAATTCTATGAACTGATGGGGGAGTATTTTAATCTGACATGGCTCATGTTTGTTGTCTTAAAAATCCGCTGTCTGTTTGGCCAGTCACTTGGCACTTGTCAGTGGCACTCGGCGCGGCGCCGAGCGCACAGTAAAATTAACAACTTGATCCTTTGTCAAATCAGTCAAGCGCACTCAAATGCGCAAAATCCACAAAAGTGACTGCCAAAAGCGAGAGAAGCAAAGCCACCTGCTCCACCACCCACTCACATTGTAGCCACATCACTTCAGCTCGTGTGGGTATCCAACAATATGTAAATTCACATATTCGTGTGGCCAGAAATGAGCTTAGTCAGCCAACAGACACACGGAGCCAGTGATGCAAAAAGAGAGAGGCAACAAAAAAAAGTTGAGAATGGTTTGGCTATAGATTGGCTTATTAAAATACATTCTAAGATTTCCATTTAGCATAGTAAGCAAATGGAAATTGTAAGAAACTGACAAGTTGCATAGAAAGTAAGTTTTTCTTAAAGGGAAGTTGAATTTCTTACAACATATCAGAGATATTTAATCACAATATTATATAAATATGATTTAAAGCTTACTTTGAAATATTTTAGATCCATATTTTGTTTTTAATTCCTCTTACGTGACTTTTACCTTTACAATTTAAATATTACGATTGTTTTTTTAATTACCTACTTTATTACTTACCTATAAGCCAAATGCAACCACAACAAAAAAGGCTTTGCTGTAAATTTAAAACCCAAAAATAAATCTCTAATTTTTTTTGTGTTTTGCTTAATAAAAAACTCATTTTGCTCTGTACACTTATGCATTATTAATTAATTAATTTATTGATTTTAGTTTTTTTTTTGTCTATACTTAATTTATATTCGAATTACATTTGCGCATTTTGTAAGTGTGCAATTTACATCAATATTATTTGTTTTTTTTTTTTCATATATATTTTTTTGTGTGTTTGATTTGTTCATTATAATTATTGTTTTCTGTCCAACTAACTTAATCGTTACAAATACGTATTATTTATTTTTTGTTTGGCATTCACATACATGTGTTCAAATGTAATAAGCATTAAACGGAATTGTGTTCAACTATGCTTCATGCCACATCGATTTGTGCAACTGGCTGCTGTGCTGAGTTGCATTCATAATTACAAAATAACAAACACTCACACATACACACACACATAGTGTTATTTACAATACTTGAATGCACTGATAGGAAACATCAATCACAATATATATATGTATACTAAAGTTTATATATATACTATTTATCTTTTGTATAAATATGCATATTCATTTATATATTTGTAGTTTCTATAGACTGATATTCTATTGAAATTGAATGCGGCATTCAAAATGATTTGCATTATTCATATTTTACCACTCAAATACATGATTTTCATTTGATTTGGGCTCCTGTTGTTGTTGTTGTGCTTGTTTGTCATGCCTCAATTGCTGGCATAGTCCTCGATGAAAGTGTCGATTATGTAGCGCTTCACCTCGTTTATGGACGTCCTTTTATTGCTGCACTGCAAACGCTCCTGATGTTCCGGCAGCACCAGCAATTGTTGCAGTTCCCCCTGTGAATATGCAGTGACAAATAAATATATATACCATATATATGGTCGAGTGAAAGTTGTATGCCAATTATCTGCGTATTAAGTATTATTATGTTGGGGCAACGAGGCGTACACGTTATCGTGTCCATGCAGAATTGAAAGTGTATAACGCATACGCAGCGTTGCATTCACAGATATCGCATTAAACTGTTTGCGCAATTTATGTTCGCCATGCCCCACGGCACTCAACGTATCAGCTCAACGTTGCAGCTGCAATTCTCAAATTGCTTGTGAAATGTCACACATCATACACACACACACACAGTGTGCCTGAGGGCGGCACAATGGGTGTGTAAATCGATTGGAAAATTAATTGTAACAGAAAAAAAAAGTTGTTTCCTTTCGTGGTTGAAACTTTGTGTAAAAACTTTGTTTTTAATATGACAGGAAAAATCTATTAAAAATCCTTCAAGTTTTGTTTGTAAAAACTTTGCACAAAAAGTTTCCTTACGTTTTTATAATTGATTTTTGATTTATGTCGGTTATTAATTGATATAACTGTGGTTTATGAGGATTTTAAATAGTATTGTTATTAAGTTATCGATTGTCAAACTTCAACAAGTCAAACACAATTTATTGTTGTCAATTATTTTTGGAATTTGTCCCAATACTCACATTAAAGCCACGTCCAATTTCCACATCCGCATCCAGGGGCAGCGTAAACAATCGCTTCGAGACAACAAAACTGTTTGTCCACAAGCAATCGACGTAAATCGATATGAAATCGCCATTTTGTATGCTATGTGTGGGCATCGAATAAAATAAAAGAACAACAACAAAAATGTGGCAACGCGAGACACAAATAATTAAAATACATACGAGTTTTATATACAGTGGCATAGATAAATGTGCCAACGGCCGATGACAAATGGCGCCCATTTTAACCAAGTGTCAATTTGGCCGCCTGCTGTTGCTGTTGTATCGCAAATAAACCCCATGCCCCACACACACTCACACACACCCACCCATACTACGACAAGAGCTCAGGCAAAGCAAAAAAAAAGCAGTGCCACTCGATATTCATGTGTATAAGTGTTTATGAGGGCGCGTATGTGTGTGTGCTAGTGTGTGTGTGACAGTGCGTGCTATTTGCATGTGTGTCAAGTGCGTGTTTCAAGTGTTTTTTGGGCCCTGTCGCTCTCGCCCTCCCTCTCCCTCTCTCGCTCTTTCTATGTGTGTGCTTTTCATTGGCACAGGCGTTTTATGCTAATAAATTGAAAATGCAAATAAAATGAAAGTGTGAACGACGGCAGCGACGGCCATCAAACCGCAAACAAACACAAACACCCGCTAGCACACACACACATGTGGACAAACTCAAAGCATGCACACTGATTGCCAATTTAGAATATCAACAACAACAGCAACAGCTGCTGCAGCAGTAGTTACTGCTACCAATTTCCTCTCTCCACTTTCTCTCTCTGCGAGTGTAAATCCCTTTTTCAGTCACACTTACCTGATGGCCACTTGATGCCAGCGATAATCATATAAATTGAATTTCACCGGCAACATTTCCGTTGTATTGTCGCGCTCCAAATACAGACGCAGTCCATCCTTGCACGCCTCCAGATACAGATTGTGTGTCACATTGCGTATGGAGAATATTGTCGACGCATTTTTCGTATCATTCTGTGTCAATAAGCGAAACGTGAAAGCATGTAAAACGTTAATGAAACTGACTCCTGACATTCATTACGAGATTATAACTGTCATTTATGCTTTAAGCTCATGAGCATCATGACATCCAAACGGGAAAAGTAAATCGAAAGCGATTCGGAATGATGCCAAAAAACTGATAATCAACTTTAAAATGCAGTTAAAAGCTTATTAAAGTTTATTTTTAATACTTATTTAACCAACTAGCCAGAACATTTATATTTAAAGCTTACCTTCGCCCTCAGTGTGATCATCAGTGTAAAATTAACCATATTCCTCCAGCTGCGTATGTAGCCCATATTCGAGGGCGTTGATGATGCTGCCACGCCCACCGAAACAGCTGTTGTCAAATCCGCCAACTCAGCAGGCAAACCCATTGGCACACTGTCATTGTTGCTCGTTGTTGTTGGCAACTCCTCGTTGCCTGCCGGCGCCGGCAGTTTCTTATAGAACTTTAGCAAATCGCTGATATCATCTGTAAATGGCGGCGACAACGGCGAATGTCATGTTCGTATTTAGGATAAGCATTAATGTTGCGACCACTTACCGCTGCACTCGAAACTGTTGCAGTTGCGCTGCTCGATGTTGTAGCCCTCGCAGAGCAAAGTGGAGAACGCCAGACTTTTGGCCGCTTTACGTTTTTTGTGCTGATTATTACGTATACGTGTCCGGCGACGGTCATTACGTGCTGCTCCAGAGCCAGTGCCAGTCGGTGGTACAAAGCGGACACCTGTGCCCCTGACTTCATTACCATCGCTTGTTAGTCCTGTCGCTGCAGTTGTTGCTGTTGCTGTTGCAGCACTTTGTGTCGTCGTTGTCTGTGTGTATTTATGCAGCAGTTTGGTCATCGCCAGACCAGCTGGTGCTGGCTGCATCATCAGCAGCGTATCCTCGCTATCGCCACCCTCGCCAACCTCGTTGCCATCATCGTCATGGCTGAGCACTTCATTATTATCAGCATTGAATGAGGCTGTTGCAGTTGCAGCACTGACATAATTATTTGCCTCGTCAGCAACCACTTCAGCTTCGCCCACATTCAACTCCTGCGCTTGCTCCAGTTCATTTTCCACCTCCTCCTCCTCGTCATCATCATCATCGTCGTCATCGAGATTCAGATTCATATTCATGTTGATGTCCACGAGTGGATTGTCCAGCAGACAGCGACGGAAACGCTGCTGCACACCTTTGCCACAGGTGACGCTACACAGCGTAAAATCGCTCCAATCATCCCAGCCTATAATTGATAAATTGCATATCTCTCGAGAATTCATTGACAGTCTTAAGAATGATGATGATGATAATGACATGACAGTTTTAAAGTCACTTAAAGGAGTAATGAAAATGAAATTATTTATGAGCATTGATAAAAAACACTTTCCACTGAAACTGGGTTAAGATATGTACATAGGTCAGTGGAAAAGAATCCATATCGAATTTCCATCCAACTTTTCAACTTTACCATTAAAGATTTTTATACAAAAAATGCTGCTATTCATATTTCAAATTTAATAACTTTGTGCAGAAAAAAAGCATCCTTATGAATGTTACACATAAGGGAATACGCAAATGAAATCTTGTCGGATGACATGAAAGAAGAGATATCAAAGTATTAATTGGGAAATGTGGTCATGCGTATTTCTTGCAACCCAACGAGAAAATAAAAGGTCAACCGATTGGGAAATTTACACGAGAAACTTTTCGACTAGAAAATCAGCCACATCTAAAAGATATTTTTAGAATCATTCCCAGCTTATGTGCAGTTAAATGAATATTACTTTAAAGTTCAAAATGAGGTTAAGTCTTATATGTATTTCTATGTTATGTTTCAAGATATCTTTATATGTTGTGTTGCAACCATGTATCGCAATGTATCATTCTTTACATGTAAGTCACAATCGTTTGGTTTTTATGTTCTGCCTTAAACCGCAAAGAACTCTTGAATTGTTGCCACCATTCGTTAGTGTTCGCTTTTGTACTATGTTGTTGTTGTTGATGGTGTGTGTTTGTGTGTGTGTTGGGTTATGCTATCTATCTCTTGACACAAAAGTCAAGTGTTACTTTCCACAAGTGCTGCTGCTGCTGCTGCTGCTGCTGTTGTAGCCTGTTTGAAAGCGCCTCGTGTGCTTGTCCTGACATCAGCACAGGAGGATAATCGGACACATGGACCGCAGCCAGACAGCCAGATCCAGTCGAATGCTGTGTCATCATCATTATTTTCATCGTCATCATCATAGAAATATCTGCTATATACTATACTACTTTTTGTTGTTCTTGTTCATGGAATTTATCGCCGATACTTGTCTGTGCACACAGGCATGACGACAATTTGGTTTAGCAATTTCGATGGGCTGCCAGCTATCAATCTTCATCCCAGATTAATTGATTAGAAATATGAAAGGGAACAACACAACCTAACATGATGAAGTCTGCAAATACTGCAACATAATTTACTTAAGCGTCTTCGCATCACAAAGCTATTAAGCAAATACCAAATTATGATTGAATAGAGATGTTTTGTGGTTTAAGGGAGCATGAAGACTTCAAACTACAATTAACTTTAATTTTAAAGCTGAAATCGTTGTTCATTTCTTTGATGGCAATTGTGTTTGGTTGTCCCATCTTGTTAGTTACGCGCTGTAGTTTAGTGTATTCGAACCGGAGATGCTCGTAAACTCAACAAACATCCGCAAAGGAGATTTGCTGAACAATGCAGCCAGCAGCCGAAATGCGATTAACAAGCGGAAGTGCCCTTCAGCAGGAACAACAACAACGACAACTGGGGATGGGCTACAAAGGGGGTTCAACTTACCTAAATGCTTCCAGATATGATTCTCGAATTGCGGTGTCCAACGATGCAGGCCGTTGACGCTGATGTGAAGCACATCCTTGTCGCTAGGCACATCACCCGTACCCGCACCCACACCACCAGCACCAGCAGCGCCACCCAAGGCCGATGGTCGCTGCAGCTGCATCTGCCTGGAGACCACAGCGGGGTAACCCGTGCCAGTTAACGCTGAGGCAGGCAGCAATTTGCCAAAAGCAATTAATTCCGTGGGCAGCATTTTCAGCATATTAGCATCGAAGCATTGCAGCGGCTGCAATGTGGCATTCAGTTGTCTATACCCAAGGGAGACCGGAAGCGCATGAAAAACGTGGGTAAGGGAAAGAAGTTAGTGTGTGTGTGTATGTTATGGTTAAAGCCAATAAAGAGTCAGCACAAACTGTAATGAAATACCGCACATAGCCCCACAAAATACCCACTAAAGGTGTGTATGCGTGATATTTTGTGGCTGCTGTTGATATGCAATAAACTAACCAATTAATTGTGGTATTCCTCAAAATGAATTTTATTATTTCATTTAAAGATTTCAAAGCTTGGCTATAACAATTTAATAGAAATTTCGTTTAAAAAATGTATTTATTTTAAAAAATTATATTATCAAAACTAAAACAGATACAAAAAATATAAAAAGTTTGTGAATTATATACTTAAAATATTATATTCATGTATACTTTATGCGAAAACGAGTTCAATAATATTCTTTAATTCACTTTTTCTTCTCACTTTTTTCGTAATTCATAAAAAAATATTTTTCCCAAAACATATTTTTTATATGAAAAATAAAGGTACTGTATCCCCTTAAACATGTGTAAAATGCTGTTTGAATTACTAAGTGGCACTTACCCCTCATATTGATAGGCAGCACCACCGCTGCCACCACTCCAGCCACTTGAGCCGCTGACGCTGCCAAAGCTGCTACGTCGCCCACCGCCGCCAAAGTTGCCCGATGTGCCATCGCCACCATCACCAGCATCAGCATCACCAGCAGCGGCACCGTTGGCCATTTTGAGCAGCGAGGCGCCTTTGTATATCGTTTCCGGTGTTAATGTTATTAAAATTGTGGCAGCCTGCGACACGGAGGCGGATGCGCCAGCTGACTGCTGCTGCTCCGCCAACTCGGCATCGGTGAAAATGCGCGCGGCAAGAGCTTTAACTATGACAGGACTGGTGCGAATCAGCTCCGCGATGCCTTTGTGTGCACAGCGTCGCCGATCTGCGGTCGGCGTTGACGTTGACGGCGACGTAGGCGTTGCATTTGTTGGTGCTGCTGTCGTCGCAGCCGCCGCTAGCAGCGGCAGCAGCAGCATCCAAATGTGTGTGAGGGAAAGAAGATTATGTCGCTTGGCTGAGCTCATCTCTGATGCAGTTGAAGTGGACGCCATTGGCTGTGCACACTAACTATATATATGTATATAAGTATCTGTATAGTATATGCTTTATCTGTTTGATTGCACCAGCGAAAATCGCTCAGGTTGGCATTGCAGTTTTTATCGCACAACGGCTTCAATTTTCTTTCGCCAAAAGTCACGTTTCGCTACTGATTCCTTTATGAGGCCACCCACCGAGTGCTGAGAGCACTTAAAACGCGTTGACAATCATTTCTATGCAGCTGCAAACGATAAAAGACAGATAGTTATAGTACTAGAGGGGACAATAAGTAAAAATCATTTAAATAAAATTGAATGTTATGCTCCAGGTAAACCAAAATTTATGGTTCCAAAAAGGAAAGTGAACTGAAGTACGAAGCGATGACAGTTCGTTCGATAAGCCATGAAGCAAGATGTTCAAAATTGACGAGAATGAGAGAGAAAGAGATGAAAGGTAGGAAGCTGAAAAAGTGAAGTTGGATGGGCGATGAGAAGTGTGATTTAAGATGTGTGGCAATAAAGTAAGAAGAGAAAGCATAAGGGTCGAAAAGAGGTGAAATGAAAATGGAAGTAAATTAAAATGAGAAACGATGTAAGAAGAGAATGGAGTACAAGTGGAGCATAGAGAAGTTCAGCGAGAAGTTGAGGTGTAATATATACGAAAACCCAAAGCGAAGGGATGAGAAGCGAAAAGGCAATCACGAAAAGATAATCCCAGACATAAGGGCACATCGGGCTACAATCTTAAACTCACAGAAAACTTTAGATATTTACAACCGAAATGATTGTTAAGCTCTTGCTTAAATGCCAACTATTTTGTTAACCTATCCAATTGCAAATGAATCCCCAATGTATGCTTAGCATGGTCAAAATAGCTCAACGCAGCTTATATATCCCCATAGCTCTTGATTACCGACAACTACAACTGCTGCAACTACCACTTCTCAATGTGAGAGATAATTTCCTCCTTGCAGCATGTTCAGCTATTTATTTGCATATCGCCCAAGCAATTGGCACATTTATACATTAAATACGCTCGCTCCTTCCCCCCTTCTCCCGTTTGAGGTAGAAGTCAGATGGAAAGGAACGTGCTTGGAACACTTAACCCATGCTCATGCGGCTGCAATGTTGGAGCCATGCTTAATGTTTCAGTATGCAATTTATTGCAGCCATTAAAATTGAAGATACGTAGTCATGTTGGCCTTAACTCCATGTAGCTGTGGTATCAGTTGCACCGATGCCCGCTACCCTCTGCTCTCTCCTAACCCCTTGCCCAACTGACCACAGAAATAATTAAACGCAATCCTTTGGTGCAGTCCATTTAAGATATTTGCTCTGGTCAGCACACGAACCCCCTCTCTCTCTCTCTCTCTCTCTCTCTGACTGGTTGGGGTGGGGTAAGTTTGTGTGTTGGCCATCAAAGTCAATGCATTCGCCTTCATATCCTGCTGCTGCTGCTGTTGCTGCTGCTGCAGGAAATAAATATCTCGATTAAATATTTTAGCTATTTCGTAGCATTAAACGGGGTAAATAGAATAAAAGAGCGAAGAGAACGCAAAGAAACGCAATGCCAATGCATTGTCCTGGTTTGTGCAGGATGCTGACTGCTCGCCCAACATAAACGTGCAATAATCAAATAGAATTTTTACGCACATAAGCTCGCTGGCAAACCCCACTACCCCCCTCGCACCCCTCCCCATCCATTGCTTATCTGGTGGCAGCACATCCTGCTGCTGAAACAATGCGAGTAATGGCAGAGCAAAACATTTTGCCAGATAAATGTTGGCTCCTGGCCTCCTGGCCATGTGTGTGTGTGTGGGGCTAACAAAGTTACGACTGGCACTGAAATCATTCGGTATGTGCATATCCTGCATGCTGCAGGCGAATCCACTTTTTTCTCTTTTATTTTTTTTTTTTTTGTTGCCAACTGAAGAAGTTATGTAAAATAAAACCAACCGGCCGTGCAAAATTGAGCTCTCAATTGTTTTATAGCATTGTCTGACCCAGTAAAAAGAGACGAAGACGATAAACAACAATAACAACAGCAACAACAATCCGGTCAAGTCTAGCGTAGAAGCCACCGAGTTACGGTCCATAGGTTGCTCCGTATATCTGTTGGGGCATGGGGTACAGCTTCTTCTTCTCCTCCTCCCCTGGTGCTCAATGCCATTCCGTTGGCATTTCCATTTTCCATTTCGTGACCATTCGTCAGGTCACTTTCAACTTTCAGCAGAGAGTCTCCAGGGGCAGCAATCAGTGTAATTGTTATTGTTTTTTGACCCTTTCCAATGGCGTTTGCTACCATTTTGTTGCATTGTTAAAGTTTTTTTGTGTTTTCTGTTGCTTTTTGTCACAATCTGTTAAAAGCATTTGCGTTACACATAAACTAGTTATAAGGCTAAAGCATTGGTATTTCCAATCAAATCAGTTTATTCGCTTGGCATCTTGAATATTTACTGATCATTTTATAGCCGTTTGTGCACAGAAGCTAAAATGGTTCAATTAAAAAATATTTTCTTTTTTTGTGCTTGGCAATTGGAATAAGCCAAACGTTATATTTTTTGAAGCATACAATGAAAAATGTTTCGTTTGTTCAAAAATTAATTAAAAATTGCTCACAAATAGTATGCGTCGCGTTTGAAAAACAATTTTTCTGACACCCTTTGTTTGCACTTTTGTTCACTTTTAGCTTTTGTCACACTTGCAGCGGTTCATCTTCAAAAAAAATGTTGATTTTTCATATATATCAATCAAATGTATTCTTTTCTTTTTTCCAAATTAAATATCTGTTAACAAAAAGTTTCTCGTTTTTGCCATGAAATTTGTTGCCTCAATCAAATTGATGTGGGACCAGTCGTTGACCCGTTAAAAACATCGACTATTTCTGTTTTTCAATGAAGTGAAAAAACCCAAATAAAACAGAAGTGAAAAAGAAAACAAACGTTTCGTATGCGATTGATTAACAAAAAGGCAAAAGCAGACAACAAAAATAATTTGTGCTGATACACAACAAAAAAAAAAAGGTAACATTAAAAAATGAGAGACCATTATTACAAATAAATTGAAGGCCTACTAAATGTGTCCTTATGTCTGTCTGTTGGTCGTTTTGTTAGCAATGCTCGTCATGATTGAATATCAAAAGCTAGTTGCCAAACGCAAATCTCTGGCATGTTTTTGGAGCGTCTCCCCAGGCACACCCCACCCACTGTCCCCAACAGCCACCCCTGAGAGGCGACGGGTCGAAAATTTAACAAGTACGACTCTCAAAGGACTCGTAAAACTGATAGCCACACACTCACACACACACACAGCTTGCATGCCCGGGCCAGAGTTGAAAAGCTCTGCACGTTTTCGTAAAGTTCTACAAGTGGCGCAGAAGGAATTTGGACAACAACGAAGGTCTCAGGTCGCTTTGTCCGCTTTCCCCCTCCAAGTCTGTATGTCCTGTGTGGAAGGCAAATTTTCTGCACAAGCCAGCATATAAATATATATATAAATTTTGTGTACAAATTATGCCTTAAATGCCCCATTCGGACGAGTCATCTTTTTTTTAGCTTCTTGTGCGTTCCACACGCATACGCAATTATCCTTGGGGACAACTGTCGCCTGTTATCAGCACGAATGATTAAGCTGTGCGAAATATTTTAAAATTAATTTTATAGTGTCACCTCAAAATGAGACACCATTGCACGGATTACGGGCAACTGATATGCGTGTCCATTGCATTAATAATGCTTTGTGCGCTTCGTACTTAAGCCACAATAAAAACCCGCTATAAAATAGCCAATTGCCAACGCATATGCCACACACAGATTGAGGCAAAAGATAATGGTGCAAGCACACAAAAAATACGCAACACACATTAGAGCTCAAGTTTAGTGTCGTCGCATATTCCGCATGCCATAGAAATGATATAAAAATCACATCCCACTAGTTTGATAGGTGTCCGTTCAATTTCCGTTAGGTTGCCAGGCAACCGCCATCCGCCATCTTTTTCCCTCCCTTCTTATTCCATGCCATTCGCCACGCACTCGCCCAGCTTCTTTTTTCTCGCTTTCTTTTATTTTTATTCGTTTTTGCTGGCATAATATGTAAATTATTTTGCACCCAGCACAATTGAGGGGGTTGAAGGGGGAACTGGCTGGTTGGATGCGCTATGATTCCCTTGTTTGCTGACGAACTTTATCAATGAACGCAAAAAAATTCCTGCATAACATTTTGTTCGACTGCTTTGCTTGGTTCATCTACCCTTTCGGAAGGGTAGTTGTGCTTAGATATGAGAAATGCAGCTTTAAGACTTTTAAATTTGTATCATATCTAACTTCTTAGGTTCTTTCTGATAAAAATATATTATAACAAAACATTACAAGCCCTTCTGTTAGGGTATTTAAACTTAAACCTACAACATTAAAGTATTTCTATTCTTCCTTTTTTTTCGCTGTGGCTATATTAAATTCCGATTTTATTGATTTATATTGTCGTGCGTCTTCCACTCCACATTTTTTATTCACTTAGACGAAAGCAACAGCTTTACGCATCTGTCTTGCCATTGACAATGATAATATAATCACTAAAGAGCGCTTGTTTCACTCGTTTTAAACGCCAAGTGCTGTGAAGCGTGGAATTATTTAGAAAAATGTTATTGATTTTGCTGATGGGATACGCTTTTTGCTGCCTGTCGTCTTTTTTTTATCAATTCTATTGACTGTCTGTTAAATAAATAATTTCAAGCAAGACTTTCAACTGTATTTTAACTTATTTATTTAATTTTGTCAACATTTACAGAGCTGATGAACTTAAAAGGTCAGGTTATTAAACGGTTTTCCAGCTTTGAAATATGACTTGTACTCAAGAATGTTAAAAGGAAGTCTTAATACTCACTAATTCCCACATTCATCAGGGCATTTAAATTACTTTATTTCGACGGGAATTTCAAACAATAATGGTCTTAAGCAAATCCACTTAATAACTAAACAAATAAGACCATAAAACGAATAGTCGCAGCAGACGTCGAATATATTTCAATTTTCAGCTTCTTCGTATTATGCAAAGTCATTTGAGACGAAAGTAAATTTATAGCCCATCAACAAACAACAGGCAACAAGCAGCAACCAACAGCAACAGCAACAAAAACAAAGGGGCCAAAAGGTTGT
The DNA here is from genome assembly GCA_018152965.1 of Scaptomyza pallida. Lineage (NCBI taxonomy): Eukaryota > Metazoa > Arthropoda > Insecta > Diptera > Drosophilidae > Scaptomyza > Scaptomyza pallida. The sequence goes on along the minus strand of JAECXP010000002.1, from coordinate 1,496,295 downwards.
GTGCTCCATTAACCAAAATGCCTTGGCGCCGGAAACTGAAAGGATGTTGAATGTGGTCTGTGTGCCTGCAGCGCATTCCGGCTAAATTTATGCGCACAATTAATTTTAAAATCCTAATCTCAGACAATATCAACATGGTTACAAGAGCAACGAGATTCATGTGGCAAATACCGCATCGACTCTATATACATATATAAAATAAGCACCTGCTGTGAGTGTGTGTGTGCGAGAGAGAGAATATTATTGATATACACGATAAAAAGTAAACAATTAAGTATAAAACAAGTTAATGTGCCTGACTAAAAGATATCCTGCAAAGTGTTAGGACCCTAAAAATAAATACTTCTTTGTCCCGTTAACCTTTTTTTGTGGCATTTATTATGCCCATTTTCGACACATTTTTGATAAGGGGAGAGCATAATAATAATTTTTAATTTGTCTGTCTCGTCGGGGCAATTAATTAAGAATCCAAGCGGCTTATTTACTAATTGGATGGGGGTCTTAATTTTCGGGGCAAGCTCTGATTAGACGGGTTCCCTCTTCAAATAGCTACGATGTGGGATTTTGCTGGTTGGCTGATAAGCAGCAGCAGCAGTAGCAGTAAATGTTAACTGTTAACTGTTAACCCGTGCGATTTAAGTGGCCTCCATCATGGTTTAATGAGCACATCAAATGCGAACTTTATAGGTAGAGATGCCCGCTTAACAGGCAACTGCTCCTTTTCTGCCCTCGCATTCGCTCGCTGTACTTAGATGATAATTATAATGCCACTTAATGGTATAAGAGGTATATAACCATGGCGCCATGGCTGCCTCTTGTTATGTTCGCCTCTTAAATGCTTATGGCATTATTCGTTTAAAGCTCAGGAGCGGTCGATAGAAGTTAAACTCAATTATTCATTTTTGTGCTGCTTTAATGTAAAATTAACAACAGTTTTAAAAACTTTACAATATATAAATATACAAAATAAAACTTTCGCTTAACTGCCCCGAACTGTGGATGGTTCCGCTCCTGTATTGTTGTTGGTGCTCGTAAATTATGAACATTATCGCTAAGGACATTTAAGTTGCAAATTACCATAGATCAGAATACCACACAGATGCGGGCGCTATTAAGCCACACACACACACAATTACATCTATTCAACATTATCTGTGCATATTATTATTTTTTTATTGCATTCCACATATATAGAAATATCGTGAAATAACTTTGCACATAACACAAAGGTTGCACATTAACAAGTTACCTCGACTACTCTTATCGCTCTCCTATGTGCTTCTCTTCCCTCTCTCTTTCTAGCCTATTGTTGTGCTTCACATTAGCAATGGCCATTGCCATTGCCATCAACAATGCAATCTTTTTGTGTAAAATAAAATTGTGACTCGAAAATGTTCCCAAAACATGCCTTTCCCCCCCTCCCACATTCAATTATGCAGCATGCGGCACACATGTGTCCCTTGCAGCAGATATTTCTGTGCGACGCTCACACACATACAAATACAACAAGCGCATAAATCAATCTACAAAGCAGGCTATATGGGAGCAAAAGACAACGCAGACTCATATATTATTTTTTGTGGTTACTTTGCGTATTTTTCGTTTATACTCTTTTCCTCTTTTTTCATCTTTCTCCTTTCATTTTTTTGTGCTGTTGTCAGATGAAAAGCAAAAATATCAAAGTTGGTTTTCATTTCAAGTCAAGTTGACAGGAATTTTAAATTACATTTTTGATATAATGTTGAATTAAGTATACGATTTTTTCCCATGCGACCAAATCAAATGATATGACTTTTTAAAAATAGTTCAAATATTTTATGCTGCTGAGAAAAGAGTATCTAAAGCTTGCTTTAATACCTTTGCCACTCACCTTTATGCTTGTTGTTGAAGATGACCTTGCCACATGGCTATTAAGTATCCATCATCATAAATTTTTTGGGCGTTCAGTTGTGCTGGCAAAAGTTATTATTGCAAATAAATAACATTTGCAAATGTCTTAAGTCGACACACACACACACACACTAATACTTTATGTCCTTGTTTATTATGGTTGAAGTTTCGTTATTTTATTCTTATTGCAGTTCGCTTTTAAGCTGCTCATTCCATGAATTTCACACTTGAACAAATACACACACAGTTAACTAGAATTGTCTCAAAAGCGCTTTTAATAAGTTTGCATAGCAAAAAAAAAAGTTGCTTCCTTTTAATCTAAAACTTTTAATTAAATGTTTATGTTCGTTCTTTGTAGTTTATATGCGTATTGTGATTTATGCTTGAATAACTTATAGTTGGCCCCTTTGTATAATTTATTCAATTTAAATGTGGCTGGCGTTTATATCAATTTAGCCACACGAATAATTTAAACAAAAATATTATTAGATACATTTGTGTTGTGTGACAGTATTTAATTGTGTAGACAAACAAAAAGGAAGCATAAAAAGTTAAAAGATAAATTTAATTAAATAATAAAATGCATTTGATTTGATTTGAAGTTGAGTGGCTTTTAAGGGCAACTTTTTTTAGTTCAAGCAACCATCACAAAGGGCAAATTTCATGTTGTTTTAAGCAATTATCATACACAGCTGTTGGCCAACAACAACAACAACATACATTTGTTTATTGCTTTGTCAATTATTTTGCACTTTTTAGCATTTTTTGTCATTGTCGTAAAAGTGTTTTATGGCCCAGCTAATTTGCTGAGCTAATTATAATGCATGCAACCACAATCAAAAGCCAATTACTGTTTACTTAATTGCAACTCGCAACATGATGCAACAACACACAATTTCAATTTCGCGCCACAATATTGCTTTTCATTCAATTTAATTAAAACTCCAACTGTGAATTTTGAATTTTCGACATTTTGATAGGTTTTTTTTTGCTAACGAGTCAATTTTTTGTCATGGCCACAAGTAAGAACTTTACACACTTTTCAACTTTGTGTACGCAACAGCCATCTACAAGTTGTCCAACACAAGTTTAAAATTCAAAACTTTTTATCTTGGCCAAGTTGTTTTCAGTGAACGCGCCGCGAGCCAACTGATTGCCAAATGCTTGAGGCAGCCGCTTTTATACTGTGGCAAGTTAACAGCAACACTGCGTCTGCGCGGATAAAATTATGTTTGAAGTCGAGTTGGGATGCCGGCTGTATGCGTTGCTCTTTTGGCCAGCACTTGGCGCCGTTTTGTTTACAAGACGACAGCTGAGGCCAAAATACTGCCAAAGACTTGGCATTTCAAACTCAAATGTTGTTCAAGATGCTGCTGCACATGTCTGTTTGTGTGTGTGTGTAAGTGTGTGTGGGTATTACATTGAAGTTTTAATTGAATTGCGGCTGCAAGTTTTTAACTGCATTTTGTAGAGCAACGCTGCCACAAAAGGTGTGAGCCAAGTTTTGTTGTGCCACAAAACTTTACAGCTTTAAAGTTTTTCACTTTTGATGCGAGGTTATTGCTGTTGCTGCCATTTTTTTCTTATTTTTTGTTTGTTTATTATTTCGTTGTTCTTTTGGTTTGCTTTTACTTATGCCCTTTTGGCCTCAAAAATGCAGTTGAACAAATGCCAGCTTAACAACAAAACGCACAACACGCATACGCCTTACGGTTCGTGTGAAGACAGCGCTCAAAAGTAGGCAACATAAAATGTTTACTTGTCTGGGTGTTTCTGGTTGTGTGTGTGTGTTTGTGCTTCTGCTAAACACCTGTTGTTATTGTTGTACAACATCTTGTTGTTGTCGTTGTTGTTGGCCTTAGCTTGTTTTTTACTTTTGCCTTCTCTGTAGATACCGCCTGCCGCAAAAGTTTTGATTTCGCTTTTGTTTCTGTTGCCGTTCGTGTGGCGCCCCTCTATTGTTGCGTTGTTGCCAGGGTTTATAAGCACCCTGGCAGGTGTTTTGATTTATTGCGGTTTGGTTAAGTGCAAGCAGCACCAACTTCATTTTAATCCCCTTTGCTTGCTCCCACAACGTTTCGTGCAACGTTTTTGCAACAGCAGCCAAAAACAAAAGAGATTTGAAAATGAAGATTATGTATATTTAAATAGAGAAGTTTTCTGATAAAAAAAAATATGTATATGTATTAATGGAGACTTAACTATGACAGATGAGATTTCATATGATATACGACAATGGCAATTGAGATTATACATTTATCTGAATATCATAATGATAAAAAACTTTGTTATACTATTAAAAGGGAACATTAAGTACTTTTGACAAACATCTAAGAACATTAAGATAAATTATTAAAGTCCCAAATATATGTATAATTTATTTGCTTTGGAAACAAAAGTTAACTTCTTCATTACGACTTCAGAATAAAGTTTCTAAGCTATCGGTTTCTATGCAATCCGTACTCATTTCGTATGCTCTTTATCTGCTGTGTTAACCCACTTAGAACAATTTAAGCACTGTGCCAATTTCACACCCACAACGACTACTACTTCAACATAAAACAGCAACAGGAACAACATTATCATCATCCGATTCGATTCTTTGTGCGGCTGATTCGTTTCAACGCTAATTACAATTACGTTCCTCCGTTCCCGGGGGTATTGCGGATTCTTTTTTGCAGTAAGCAGGGGGTGGTCGCTACAAAAGCCCCATCAAGCCCCTCCAAAACATACCCATGCATATTTTATTCTCTCTGTGTTGTCCAAAAATGTTGCTGGCAAATTGCCTACACCCTTCTCCACCATTTCCACCATTTTGCCACATTTCTATGGCTACTCTCCGAACACTGTTTCAGTCACTCTGATGTGTTTTTTTTTGGGTTTTTTTTTTATTTTCTGACCACGATTCGTTTGGCATTTTGCAAGTGTAACTTAATTTGTTGCCCCGGCGTCGCAGTCGACGTCAACGTTAGCCGCAGTAGCCAAAAACCATTTGGTACATGCACAATTTTGACACTCGAATCCCCTCCCCCGCCACGCCCAATTACAAGTACATATGGCCTGGGCTGTACGGGTCTGATGTAGTCTAGTTGTGGCCTCCGTTGGGCTGGGCTGGCATTTTCATTAGTACTCAATTAATGGAGCATGATCTTAATGGCTTTTCAACAACAGGCAGAGTCCAAATCGAGCTAAACCGAATCAGCCTAACGCCACCCCTAGGAGTAAAGGGGGCAAAGTGGATGGGTGGCAGTGAGGCGTGCCGTTAGCTAAGTGCGCCAAAATCAGCACAACTCTAATTGGAGGCGGACACACGCAGGATGCGAGACGCAGGATGCGACTGAGCGTGCATTGTGAGACTCTCGTTTTGAGAGGCAGTCAATGCCACCACGCCTGCAAAAACTTTATTACTGTCCACAAAAAAAGCCAAAAAAAAATACATAGAAGGAAAGCTATTTTGACCACAAGCACTCAAATCCACCAAAACCCCACTCTGAAACCACAAGCACAAAAAAGAGAAATAGAAAAAGAATGATGTGTGTTATTTGCTTTGTATGTGGGTGTGTGTGTGTGTGTGTGTTCATGTATGTGTACATTGAACATTTGCTCAATTATGTGTTGTGGACCAGACGTCAATATTTCCATGACTGGTTGAGGCAGTCTTTCTCTCTGTTTGCCGTCCTGGCCCCCTACAGCTTTTGATTGCTTTATGGCTTTGAAGTCTCATTTAGCCCAAAACACCGAATGATTGATCCGGATGATATGTTGCGCAAAATATTGTGCTTAGTTGGCAAAAGTAATCGTTAAGTGTTAAAACAATTATTATATATTATGGTTGTGTAATAACAGGATAGAGTTTCTGTGAATTTAACCTGTTTAATATCGTAACGAGTCGATTACAGAAAATAACTTTTAGCAAAACTTTGACTTTGTTAAGGTAAAGTTAATTTAGTTAAATAAGTTTTAATATTGTAATAAGGTTAAAGTAAGATAAACATTTAATGTTGCAGTTAACAAAACATAAAAAAATATATACAATTCTGAGCAAAAGCAAAAGATCAAATCATCTTTACCTTTATAAATTCTTTAAATTTGACATTCAACATTCGAATTCTCTGCTTTTTTTCCCCTATTCCCTTGTCGAATATGTCTTTAGACAAATATTTACATTACATAAGTATTCCCATTCAGCGTTCCCTTCTCAATTACCTGCTTAAATTTAAACCCAAAAGCTTATGCCAGCTTTACAAAGTGCGTGCAAACATAAATTTGAAGAAACGTCTGCTTAAAGCACAAATTTTTAAATATTTATTTTGGCAATTCGTGCACAAAATGTTCAATACCTCTTTTTGTGGGACGCTTAACGCTTAGCACTTACCCGTACCGTAACGCCCCCCGCTAATAGATGTCTGGCCATATTCAATCAGTGTAAAATGCAAAACGTAATAAGAAAGAAAAGGAAAAATTCAGCGGCGTGCGTTACCTTTTCCATCCCGTTAGAGAGAGAGAGAGAGAGAAGGAAGGAGGAGGATTGGATAACAACTGGTCCTGCAGTCAGTGGATGCCGCCGGGCAAAACGAGGCTAATATTTCAGCGGCTCGAATGGCGTGAAGCAATTGCTTTCCGGTTATTGTGTATATTTACGGGCCATATTTGTTGCCAAGCATCTGGCAGCCGATAAAATACAATTTCAAACATGCATTTGCCATAAGCGAATTGTATGCTTTACCTTTTTTGCCTGCCTTCGTTTTTGGTAAATGTATATCTAGCTATCCCTGACTTTTCAGGGATAACAATTTAGCTATCCCTGACTTTTCAGGGATAGCAATCTAGCTATCCCTGACTTTTCAGGGATAACAATTTAGCTATCCCTGACTTTTCAGGGATATCCCTGACTTTTCTGGGACTTTTCTGACTTTTCTGGGATATCCCTGACTTTTCTATCCCTACAATCTAGCTATCCCTGCAATCTAGCTATCCATGCAATCTAGCTATCCCTGACTTTTCAGGGATAACAATCTAGCTATCCCTGACTTTTCAGGGATAACAATTAAGCTATCCCTGACTTTTCAGGGATAACAATCTAGCTATCCCTGACTTTTCAGGGATAACAATTTAGCTATCCCTGACTTTTCAGGGATAACAATCTAGCTATCCCTGACTTTTCAGGGATAGCAATCTAGCTATCCCTGACTTTTCAGGGATAACAATTTAGCTATCCCTGACTTTTCAGGGATAGCAATCTAGCTATCCCTGACTTTTCAGGGATAACAATTTAGCTATCCCCGACTTTTCAGGGATATCCCTGACTTTTCTGGGACTTTTCTGACTTTTCTGGGATATCCCTGACTTTTCTATCCCTACAATCTAGCTATCCCTGCAATCTAGCTATCCCTGCAATCTAGCTATCCCTGACTTTTCAGGGATAACAATCTAGCTATCCCTGACTTTTCAGGGATAACAATTAAGCTATCCCTGACTTTTCAGGGATAACAATCTAGCTATCCCTGACTTTTCAGGGATAACAATTTAGCTATCCCTGACTTTTCAGGGATAACAATCTAGCTATCCCTGACTTTTCAGGGATAGCAATCTAGCTATCCCTGACTTTTCAGGGATAACAATTTAGCTATCCATGACTTTTCAGGGATAGCAATCTAGCTATCCCTGACTTTTCAGGGATAGCAATCTAGCTATCCCTGACTTTTCAGGGATGGCTATCTAGCTATCCCTGACTTTTCAGGGATAACAATCTAGATATCCCTGACTTTTCTGGGATATCCCTGACTTTTCTGGGATACTTTTTCTATCCCTACAATCTAGCTATCCCTGCAATCTAGCTATCCCTGCAATCTAGCTATCCCTGCAATCTAGCTATCCCTGACTTTTCAGGGATAACAATTTAGCTATCCCTGACTTTTCAGGGATAACAATCTAGCTATCCCTGACTTTTCAGGGATAACAATTTAGCTATCCCTGACTTTTCAGGGATAACAATTTAGCTATCCCTGACTTTACAGGGATAGCTTAATTGTTATCCCTGACTTTTCAGGGATAGCAATCTAGCTATCCCTGACTTTTCAGGGATAGCAATCTAGCTATCCCTGACTTTTCAGGGATAACAATTAAGCTATCCCTGACTTTTCAGGGATAACAATCTAGATATCCCTGACTTTTCTGGGATATCCCTGACTTTTCTGGGATATCCCTGACTTTTCTGGGATATCCCTGACTTTTCTGGGATACTTTTTCTATCCCTACAATCTAGCTATCCCTGCAATCTAGCTATCCCTGACTTTTCAGGGATAACAATCTAGCTATCCCTGACTTTTCAGGGATAACAATTAAGCTATCCCTGACTTTTCAGGGATAACAATCTAGCTATCCCTGACTTTTCAGGGATAACAATTTAGCTATCCCTGACTTTTCAGGGATAACAATTTAGCTATCCCTGACTTTTCAGGGATAGCTTAATTGTTATCCCTGACTTTTCAGGGATAGCAATCTAGCTATCCCTGACTTTTCAGGGATAGCAATATAGCTATCCCTGACTTTTCAGGGATAACAATTAAGCTATCCCTGACTTTTCAGGGATAACAATCTAGCTATCCCTGACTTTTCAGGGATAACAATTTAGCTATCCCTGACTTTTCAGGGATAGCAATCTAGCTATCCCTGACTTTTCAGGGATAACAATTTAGCTATCCCTGACTTTTCAGGGATAACAATCTAGCTATCCCTGACTTTTCAGGGATAACAATTTAGCTATCCCTGACTTTTCAGGGATAACAATTTAGCTATCCCTGACTTTTCAGGGATAGCAATCTAGCTATCCCTGACTTTTCAGGGATAACAATTTAGCTATCCCTGACTTTTCAGGGATAACAATCTAGCTATCCCTGACTTTTCAGGGATAACAATTAAGCTATCCCTGACTTTTCAGGGATAACAATCTAGCTATCCCTGACTTTTCAGGGATAGCAATCTAGCTATCCCTGACTTTTCAGGGATAACAATTTAGCTATCCCTGACTTTTCAGGGATAGCAATCTAGCTATCCCTGACTTTTCAGGGATAGCAATCTAGCTATCCCTGACTTTTCAGGGATGGCTATCTAGCTATCCCTGACTTTTCAGGGATAACAATCTAGATATCCCTGACTTTTCTGGGATATCCCTGACTTTTCTTGGATATCCCTGACTTTTCTGGGATACTTTTTCTATCCCTACAATCTAGCTATCCCTGCAATCTAGCTATCCCTGCAATCTAGCTATCCCTGCAATCTAGCTATCCCTGACTTTTTAGGGATAACAATTTAGCTATCCCTGACTTTTCAGGGATAACAATCTAGCTATCCCTGACTTTTCAGGGATAACAATTTAGCTATCCCTGACTTTTCAGGGATAACAATTTAGCTATCCCTGACTTTTCAGGGATAGCTTAATTGTTATCCCTGACTTTTCAGGGATAGCAATCTAGCTATCCCTGACTTTTCAGGGATAGCAATCTAGCTATCCCTGACTTTTCAGGGATAACAATTAAGCTATCCCTGACTTTTCAGGGATAACAATCTAGCTATCCCTGACTTTTCAGGGATAGCAATTTAGCTATCCCTGACTTATCAGGGATAACAATCTAGCTATCCCTGACTTTTCAGGGATAGCAATCTAGCTATCCCTGACTTTTCAGGGATAGCTATCTAGCTATCCCTGACTTTTCAGGGATAACAATCTAGCTATCCCTGACTTTTCAGGGATAACAATTTAGCTATCCCTGACTTTTCATATTTGTTATGGTGTATGGGGTTCGGTTCACCGCCCTGTTAAAATATCTCGCTATATTTCTCCCGAAAAGGGACCTTAATCCTTTTGGTAGTAGCTGGGCTATTTTAATAAGTTATGAGAGGGCTATCGGTGTAGTAGCTGGGCTTTTCAAAAATAACTCGCTCATGCTTGACATGTCTGGTTGCATTGCTTAGCTCGCCGGATGGGGAGCAATATAGCAATATAGCTATCCCTGACTTTTCAGGGATAACAATTAAGCTATCCCTGACTTTTCAGGGATAACAATCTAGCTATCCCTGACTTTTCAGGGATAACAATTTAGCTATCCCTGACTTTTCAGGGATAGCAATCTAGCTATCCCTGACTTTTCAGGGATAACAATTTAGCTATCCCTGACTTTTCAGGGATAACAATCTAGCTATCCCTGACTTTTCAGGGATAACAATCTCTGAAAAGTCAGGGATAGCTAGATTGTTATCCCTGAAAAGTCAGGGATAGCTTAATTGTTATCCCTGAAAAGTCAGGGACAGCTAGATTGCTATCCCTGAAAAGTCAGGGATAACAATTAAGCTATCCCTGAAAAGTCAGGGATAGCTAAATTGTTATCCCTGAAAAGTCAGGGATAGCTAAATTGTTATCCCTGAAAAGTCAGGGATAGCTAGATAGCTATCCCTGAAAAGTCAGGGATAGCTAAATTGTTATCCCTGAAAAGTCAGGGATAGCTAGATTGCTATCCCTGAAAAGTCAGGGATAGCTAGATTGCTATCCCTGAAAAGTCAGGGATAGCTAGATTGTTATCCCTGAAAAGTCAGGGATAGCTAGATAGCTATCCCTGAAAAGTCAGGGATAGCTAAATTGTTATCCCTGAAAAGTCAGGGATAGCTAGATTGTTATCCCTGAAAAGTCAGGGATAGCTAGATTGTTATCCCTGAAAAGTCAGGGATAGCTAAATTGTTATCCCTGAAAAGTCAGGGATAGCTAGATTGTTATCCCTGAAAAGTCAGGGATAGCTAGATTGCAGGGATAGCTAGATTGTAGGGATAGAAAAAGTATCCCAGAAAAGTCAGGGATATCCCAGAAAAGTCAGGGATATCCCAGAAAAGTCAGGGATATTCCAGAAAAGTCAGGGATATCCCAGAAAAGTCAGGGATATCTAGATTGCTATCCCTGAAAAGTCAGGGATAGCTAAATTGTTATCCCTGAAAAGTCAGGGATAGCTAAATTGTTATCCCTGAAAAGTCAGGGATAGCTAGATTGTTATCCCTGAAAAGTCAGGGATAGCTAAATTGTTATCCCTGAAAAGTCAGGGATAGCTAGATTGCTATCCCTGAAAAGTCAGGGATAACAATTAAGCTATCCCTGAAAAGTCAGGGATAGCTAAATTGTTATCCCTGAAAAGTCAGGGATAGCTAAATTGTTATCCCTGAAAAGTCAGGGATAGCTAGATAGCTATCCCTGAAAAGTCAGGGATAGCTAAATTGTTATCCCTGAAAAGTCAGGGATAGCTAGATAGCTATCCCTGAAAAGTCAGGGATAGCTAAATTGTTATCCCTGAAAAGTCAGGGATAGCTAGACTGCTATCCCTGAAAAGTCAGGGATAGCTAGATTGTTATCCCTGAAAAGTCAGGGATAGCTAGATTGTTATCCCTGAAAAGTCAGGGATAGCTTAATTGTTATCCCTGAAAAGTCAGGGATAGCTAAATTGTTATTCCAGAAAAGTCAGGGATAGCTAGATTGTTATCCCTGAAAAGTCAGGGATAGCTTAATTGTTATCCCTGAAAAGTCAGGGATAGCTAGATTGTTATCCCTGAAAAGTCAGGGATAGCTAGATTGCAGGGATAGCTAGATTGTAGGGATAAAAAAAGTATCCCAGAAAAGTCAGGGATATCCCAGAAAAGTCAGGGATATCCCAGAAAAGTCAGGGATATCTAGATTGTTATCCCTGAAAAGTCAGGGATAGCTAGATTGCTATCCCTGAAAAGTCAGGGATATCTAGATTGTTATCCCTGAAAAGTCAGGGATAGCTAGATTGCTATCCCTGAAAAGTCAGGGATAGCTAGATTGTTATCCCTGAAAAGTCAGGGATAGCTAAATTGTTATCCCTGAAAAGTCAGGGATAGCTAAATTGTTATCCCTGAAAAGTCAGGGATAGCTAGATTGCAGGGATAGCTAGATTGTAGGGATAGCTAGATTGCAGGGATAGCTAGATTGTAGGGATAGAAAAAGTATCCCAGAAAAGTCAGGGATATCCCAGAAAAGTCAGGGATATTCCAGAAAAGTCAGGGATATCCCAGAAAAGTCAGGGATATCCCAGAAAAGTCAGGGATATCCAGATTGTTATCCCTGAAAAGTCAGGGGTAGCTAGATTGCTATCCCTGAAAAGTCAGGGATATCTAGATTGTTATCCCTGAAAAGTCAGGGATAGCTAGATTGCTATCCCTGAAAAGTCAGGGATAGCTAGATTGCTATCCCTGAAAAGTCAGGGATAGCTAAATTGTTATCCCTGAAAAGTCAGGGATAGCTAAATTGTTATCCCTGAAAAGTCAGGGATAGCTAGATTGTTATCCCTGAAAAGTCAGGGATAGCTAAATTGTTATCCCTGAAAAGTCAGGGATAGCTAGATTGCAGGGATAGCTAGATTGCAGGGATAGCTAGATTGCAGGGATAGCTAGATTGTAGGGATAGAAAAAGTATCCCAGAAAAGTCAGGGATATCCCAGAAAAGTCAGGGATATCTAGATTGTTATCCCTGAAAAGTCAGGGATAGCTAGATAGCCATCCCTGAAAAGTCAGGGATAGCTAGATTGCTATCCCTGAAAAGTCAGGGATAGCTAGATTGCTATCCCTGAAAAGTCAGGGATAGCTAGATTGCTATCCCTGAAAAGTCAGGGATAGCTAAATTGTTATCCCTGAAAAGTCAGGGATAGCTAGATTGCTATCCCTGAAAAGTCAGGGATAGCTAGATTGTTATCCCTGAAAAGTCAGGGATAGCATTAATCCCTGAAAAGTCAGGGATAGCTAATTGTTATCCCTGAAAAGTCAGGGATAGCTAAATTGTTATCCCTGAAAAGTCAGGGATAGCTAGATTGCTATCCCTGAAAAGTCAGGGATAGCTAAATTGTTATCCCTGAAAAGTCAGGGATAGCTAAATTGTTATCCCTGAAAAGTCAGGGATAGCTAGATTGTTATCCCTGAAAAGTCAGGGATAGCTAAATTGTTATCCCTGAAAAGTCAGGGATAGCTAGATTGCTATCCCTGAAAAGTCAGGGATAGCTAAATTGTTATCCCTGAAAAGTCTGGGATAGCTAGATTGTTATCCCTGAAAAGTCAGGGATAGCTTAATTGTTATCCCTGAAAAGTCAGGGATAGCTAGATTGCTATCCCTGAAAAGTCAGGGATAACAATTAAGCTATCCCTGAAAAGTCAGGGATAGCTAAATTGTTATCCCTGAAAAGTCAGGGATAGCTAAATTAAGTTATCCCTGAAAAGTCAGGGATAGCTAGATTGTTATCCCTGAAAAGTCAGGGATAGCATAATTGTTATCCCTGACTTTTCAGGGATAGCAATCTAGCTATCCCTGACTTTTCAGGGATAGCAATCTAGCTATCCCTGACTTTTCAGGGATAACAATTTAGCTATCCCTGACTTTTCAGGGATAACAATCTAGCTATCCCTGACTTTTCAGGGATAACAATTTAGCTATCCCTGACTTTTCAGGGATAACAATCTAGCTATCCCTGACTTTTCAGGGATAACAATTTAGCTATCCCTGACTTTTCAGGGATAACAATTTAGCTATCCCTGACTTTTCAGGGATAGCAATCTAGCTATCCCTGACTTTTCAGGGATAACAATTTAGCTATCCCTGACTTTTCAGGGATAACAATCTAGCTATCCCTGACTTTTCAGGGATAACAATTAAGCTATCCCTGACTTTTCAGGGATAACAATCTAGCTATCCCTGACTTTTCAGGGATAGCAATCTAGCTATCCCTGACTTTTCAGGGATAACAATTTAGCTATCCCTGACTTTTCAGGGATAGCATTCTAGCTATCCCTGACTTTTCAGGGATAGCAATCTAGCTATCCCTGACTTTTCAGGGATAGCAATCTAGCTATCCCTGACTTTTCAGGGATGGCTATCTAGCTATCCCTGACTTTTCAGGGATAACAATCTAGATATCCCTGACTTTTCTGGGATATCCCTGACTTTTCTGGGATACTTTTTCTATCCCTACAATCTAGCTATCCCTGCAATCTAGCTATCCCTGCAATCTAGCTATCCCTGCAATCTAGCTATCCCTGACTTTTCAGGGATAGCAATCTAGCTATCCCTGACTTTTCAGGGATAGCAATCTAGCTATCCCTGACTTTTCAGGGATAACAATTAAGCTATCCCTGACTTTTCAGGGATAACAATCTAGCTATCCCTGACTTTTCAGGGATAACAATTTAGCTATCCCTGACTTTTCAGGGATAACAATTTAGCTATCCCTGACTTTTCAGGGATAGCTATCTAGCTATCCCTGACTTTTCAGGGATAACAATCTAGCTATCCCTGACTTTTCAGGGATAAAAATTTAGCTATCCCTGACTTTTCAGGGATAACAATTTAGCTATCCCTGACTTTTCAGGGATAGCAATCTAGCTATCCCTGACTTTTCAGGGATAACAATTAAGCTATCCCTGACTTTTCAGGGATAACAATCTAGCTATCCCTGACTTTTCAGGGATAACAATTTAGCTATCCCTGACTTTTCAGGGATAACAATCTAGCTATCCCTGACTTTTCAGGGATAACAATTTAGCTATCCCTGAATTTTCAGGGATAACAATCTAGCTATCCCTGAATTTTCAGGGATAACAATCTAGCTATCCCTGACTTTTCAGGGATAACAATTTAGCTATCCCTGACTTTTCAGGGATAGCAATCTAGCTATCCCTGACTTTTCAGGGATAACAATTTAGCTATCCCTGACTTTTCAGGGATAGCTATCTAGCTATCCCTGACTTTTCAGGGATAACAATCTAGCTATCCCTGACTTTTCAGGGATAGCAATCTAGCTATCCCTGACTTTTCAGGGATAACAATTTAGCTAGCTATCCCTGACTTTTCAGGGATAACAATTTAGCTATCCCTGACTTTTCAGGGATGGCTATCTAGCTATCCCTGACTTTTCAGGGATAACAATCTAGCTATCACTGACTTTTCAGGGATAGCAATCTAGCTATCCCTGACTTTTCAGGGATAGCAATCTAGCTATCCCTGACTTTTCAGGGATAACAATTTAGCTATCCCTGACTTTTCAGGGATAGCAATCTAGCTATCCCTGACTTTTCAGGGATAACAATTTAGCTATCCCTGACTTTTCAGGGATAACAATCTAGCTATCCCTGACTTTTCAGGGATAGCAATCTAGCTATCCCTGACTTTTCAGGGATGGCTATCTAGCTATCCCTGACTTTTCAGGGATAACAATCTAGATATCCCTGACTTTTCTGTGATATCCCTGACTTTTCTGGGATATCCCTGACTTTTCTGGGATATCCCTGACTTTTCTGGGATATCCCTGACTTTTCAGGGATACCAATCTAGCTATCCCTGACTTTTCAGCTATCCCAATCTACCTATCACTGAATTTTCAGCTATCCAAATCTAGCTATCCCTGCAATCTAGCTATCCCTACAATCTAGCTATCCCTGCAATCTAGCTATCCCTGCAATCTAGCTATCCCTGCAATCTAGCTATCCCTGCAATCTAGCTATCCCTGACTTTTCAGGGATAGCAATCTAGCTATCCCTGACTTTTCAGGGATAACAATCTAGCTATCCCTGACTTTTCAGGGATAGCTATCTAGCTATCCCTGACTTTTCAGGGATAACAATCTAGCTATCCCTGACTTTTCAGGGATAGCAATCTAGCTATCCCTGACTTTTCAGGGATAACAATTTAGCTATCCCTGACTTTTCAGGGATAGCAATCTAGCTATCCCTGACTTTTCAGGGATAACAATTTAGCTATCCCTGACTTTTCAGGGATAACAATCTAGCTATCCCTGACTTTTCAGGGATAACAATTTAGCTATCCCTGACTTTTCAGGGATAGCTATCTAGCTATCCCTGACTTTTCAGCTATCCCAATCTAGCTATCCCTGACTTTTCAGCTATCCCAATCTAGCTATCCCTGACTTTTCAGCTATCCAAATCTAGCTATCCCTAGCAATCTAGCTATCCTTGACTTTTCATGGATAACAATTTAGCTATCCCTGACATTTCAGGGATAATAATTTAGCTATCCCTGACTTTTCAGCTATCCCAATCTAGCTATCCCTGACTTTTCAGCTATCCCATCTAGCTATCCCTGACTTTTCAACTATCCCAATCTAGCTATCCCTGACTTTTCAGCTATCCCAATCTAGCTATCCCTGACTTTTCAACTATCCCATCCCTGACTTTTCAACTATCCCATCTAGCTATCCCTGACTTTTCAACTATCCCAATCTAGCTATCCCTGACTTTTCAGCTATCCCATCTAGCTATCCCTGACTTTTCATTTATCCCAATCTAGCTATCCCTGACTTTTCAGCTATCCCAATCTAGCTATCCCTGACTTTTCAACTACCCCAATCTAGCTATCCCTGACTTTTCAACTATCCCTGACTTTTCAGCTATCCCAATCTAGCTATCCCTGACTTTTCAACTATCCCATACGCTATCCCTGACTTTTCAACTATCCCATACGCTATTTTCATATTTTTATTTTTTTTTTTTTTTTTAATTTAGATTATTATAAAGCTATCGCATACTTTGTCTCTTTCGCTCCCTTTTTCGCTCTCTCTCTCGTTGTTTTGCTATTTCATTATTTTTGGAATGGAATACCCCCAATGAGCCAACCACTTGGCTATACAAAACACGCACATGTATAATACTTTTTGAGCTACATTTATCAACACATCATCGATGAGAAGGCACTTTGTGGCTTTGGACTTAAGTTTAACTTTTGATTGATATCATATAACAGCCTTAAAGTTATCACTGTTTAAAGTCAAAAGTCAAGTACTTTGCAATTCCAAGAACTCCAATCACTGCGTAAACACATCTAATTTCAAGTGAAATAAATGAAATCAACTCTGGAATCATTGCTGCACGGTTTCACCTAATTTTGTAAAATCATATTTGGATATTTTTGGCAATTGCTTAACAATTCCAAGAAAAACCATTCAACACTTGAGTTCTTCTCGTTGCCTTTCGTTATTTTGTTGCTTGTTAATGAGATTTATTATAGCAGATTGTTAGAAATATTTTCATGATGCGATAACAGCGAGACAAGAGCAATTTAATTTTTAATTTTCCAAATGAATGCGCTCAAATTAAGGCTCATTACGGTGTCGGATTATTATACCCCAGAATAACATGTGTGCGCTGGGGATATTCTCAGCTTAAGGGACGAGCCGGGTGAGTGCTGTCTGTTTAAAGTTCCCTTAAATACTACTTAATACTTATACGAAAAGTTTTCTTTAAGCTGCTGCCCAGCTGTGAGCCTAGTTGAATTTTATCGTTTTTCAAGCCGTTAAGCAAAGTCTCCATAACGTTCGTTTAGCTTTAAGACATAGGGGTAGAGCGGTTCGGGGACATAACATATCCCTATCCAATTTCATAGCTGTCGTTCACACTTGACCAAGTTTCAATTACCCTAGAAATAAGTATATGCTTACCCCCTATGGTCATTGGCAATACACTACCTGGGGGCTGTCTTAGTGTGGTATTAGATATTTGCAGAATGTTTATTATAATACAAGGGTGAGTAAGAGAGGTTCCTAATACACTTGCTTTGCAGAGTATTCACAATTCTGCATACTGCCTTTTTCGCTTTTCACGTTTTTTAGTCAACTTTGTATTGCTGAGGGGTGTCCATTATTTTGTTGGCCATTTAAAGCTTTGACTGCCCCCCTCGACTTTGGCAAAGCTATTGGTCAGCTAGTTGCTGACGATGCTGTGCGTAAAATGGCATAACAAATGATGTTTAATGCCGTGGCTGATGAAGCTGAAAAGGCCCAAACGCATTCCATGTGGCCAAACATGCGTGTGCAAATGGAATGCCTTCTTCCTTTTCGGGGCTAGCAATCGCCCATACAACGCATTTGCACCCTCATCCTTAGTTCGCAATTCGCATTTGTAGTCGACAACCTTTTTTCGGTGCAAAATCTTGCGGAGAAAAACACGCTGCTCATTTGGCTTGATAATTTATTTTCGCATATTAATTTTGCTCGAGCGAGAGAGAGAGAGCGAGGCAAATGAGAAATGTGTGATAAATGAGCAGCGCTTAAAAGCTCAAGGATACGAGTATGTACTGGCTTGCCACAGGCAGCCAGCAACCAGAAAATTATTATCCCGCACACGCCACACACATTTAGCTGGTGTGCTTAGAGATATGAAGCTAAAATATAGAATATATAAATTCTTATATACATATAATATACTATATAAGATATATGATTCTATGCTGTTTAATTGCTTTAAGAAAGATTCTCGACATGTTTATATATTGTTCAGTTTTGGGTGTACTGTATGCCTTGACGAAAGTGTTGCATTTATCAGGCTTAGGCATTTGAATGCTTGACAACAGCAACATAATTAATGAGATCTCAAATGGCGCTAATGGCCAGCCAGTTGCTCAAGTGTATTTGCTCTTGGTTCAAGTTCTTAGCACAGCTCTTGAGGTCAAGCAGCTGGCTAATACCACGATTAATCTAGCCTTGAATGCTACTTTCGCGAAAGGACTTACTTTTAAGTGATGTTCTAAAGGATGGCGAACTCTTTACACCACAACTGATTTACAATTAAATTCCACACCTAATTGTGAAACAACACTTAACTAATTTCTAGCCCCATAATAACGATTGTTTGTAATTACATATAAATAGCATAGAGATTTATGCATAAGCTGCTTTGCATTATTTATCAGTAAACTCGAACACGCACACACACACACACAGATAAGTGCTTATAAAGCAAATGCGCGAATCGCAATTCGTATACTTGTTATTTGGCAAACCGAAAATGGCGAGAAACCAAAGTTGTGGAAAACCAAGCAACAATAATGGGCCAGTTGTAACTTTTGCTGCAACACTTTGAACTTGGCTGGCAAGTGGCATACGGCATGTGGCATGCAGCAAGTCGAGGAAACATTTTATGTGGCTCGTTAGAAGCCGCAAAGTTCATGATGCACGCAAGTTGTCAGTGGGCCAAAGTTCGCACAGTGGGTCGCAAGTGAAGTGCATGCAAATTGGAATTAAAATATGTTCACTAAAAGTGCCAAAAATGCAACGTTGTATGTGTAAAATAAATTAAGGCCAAGAAAGTTGGCTAACCAACTTAACAATTGACACACGTAATTGATGAGCCATTGACAGATGTTGCACAACAACAAGACAAACAAGCTGCATGCAACATGACAAGACAAGAACATACTTTGGTATTTAAGTTTTCATTCCTTTCCCTATCGATAATAAGTACTTTAAAGTATTAAGAATGTCGTCCCTTTCTTTTGATATATAATGTTCTATTCAACCATTTAACATAAACGTTTAAGAAACTGCAACAAACTTGCAATGAATGCATGTGCATGTGTATGTGTGTGTGTTGGGTGTTTTTGTGTTGCCACATCTTGACCTCATAGTGGCTTTAGGAATGCCTTATGATGGCACATGTGAAGCATAAATCCTTTTGAGGCAAGCTACAACAACGGCAACAACTTCTGGCAAATGAATGTATCTTATGCTTATTTAGTTGAAGCACCAAGCTTGTAGCCGGAGTGAGAGGATGGTAGGGTAGGGGGTGGTTAAAGCAACCCTAGTGAATGTAATGAGTTAAATTATTATGCAAACGACGGCTGCATCAGAAGTCGCTTTATGAGTGTGTGTGAGCCAGCCCTACACACACACATAAACAAAACACTTGAAAATGTGTGCCGGGGACAAGCAGAGCTCCAGAATCTTATGGAAATGAGGATGATGATGATCATCATGTAAATGGTAATGATGATGAGGCAACAGCAGCTGCTGCTACACTTAGTGCAAGTGTCACTTAAAGCACTTGCAATGGCTACAAGCACCTTTTAACATTACCTCTCAATCCTCCCATCCACCCAACCCCCCAGAGCCCAACCTGATTACAACAGCCTCTCCCTGAAACAATGTTACACATATTATTCATGGCATTTTGCACAATATAATTGGCTAGTTTCACATTTCAAAGCACATGTGAAGTGTATGATGATGATGTTTGATTCCCACACACCTCATACAGTTGTAGAAGGTGGGCCGACAACAAATTGATGAGTATTGACAAAAGGCCAATTTGTTGAAAACATACATGGGGAAACATGTATTGACAACATTGCCATCAAGCATCAACAAACACACACACAGGCCATTAAAATAAAAATACATTCAAAGGAAATTGGAGACTGTTAAGCATTGCAAACACTTGTTAAAGTAATGAGAAAATGTTCCATACTCAAAAGGGTGAACTGACAAGGTAAATACGAATTTTCTTAAACATTAAATTTTTTGAGAATATTTAAGCTTTGTTAAACTCAAACACATCCTTTTAAGCCTCACATACACCAGCGCAGAACTGTTTTATGCTTTTCCTGGAAGATTGAGCACTTGACCTGCATAAAGTTGTTGCAGTAAAGTACTTAAATTTTTACGTTTCGTAATATCTTTATCGTTTTCAGAAATATATATATAAATATTTATTTAGTTGTGTCCTTAAGTTACCGGCACTGTCCGGCTAAAGCTGAAATTCAGTTTCGCTTATTTAATAAATAGCTGCCTTCATCTTTATCTGTACTATTCAGTGCTATAGTATTCCGTGTTTCTATCCTAAGCTGGCTGCAGGAATGCATTTACCGTCGTTCACTTGGATGTCATCTATTTTTTTATGCGCCATCCTTCTCTGCCTCTCCTAACAAGTGGGTGCCTTTCCATTCGCACTGCTCTTTAATCTCTGCTCAGTGCGATAGACCATTTCTACCCTGCTTCCCCCTGCCCAACCTCTTTGCCATTCAGTCATGTGGCGCATTTCCTATGGCTGTGCTGCAGTTCTTGATGCAACAGCAATTCACTTAACTTACTCAAGTCGTTGTCGGCATAGCTTCCGCTCCGCATACCACTCCATTCCTCTACACACACACACAACAACAAAATGGTAAGAATGGGTAGAAAAATACAAAAAATAGTAAATAGAAAACTTAAATCCTGGCAGGATAGTCGTCATCATCCCACACGCTGAGCTCGCCGCTTAGTGTTTTAATGCCAATGCTCACACATTTTATACAATTTCTACTTGGATGTGTGTATACATTTCGAGATCCTTTGGCTCATGCATTTGTACGCTTTATTTCGCCATTGAGCCCAGTGGTGGGAGGGAAAGTTGCGGCGCGGAGGTGGTAATTGTGTGGGTCGAATTACTGTAAGCCGTAATACGAATATAAGACGAAGTCGCAAAAATAAAAGCAAAAACACATTTAATAATGATATTTACAGTTGGCAACACGCTGAAGCGTTTGAAGCTGCAAATCTGTGCCAATGATGCGAAAATGTTTTGTGAATTCTCGGAAGTGTGGAAATGAGTCTGAGCCTCACTTGAGACACGCAGACAAGTCATCAAGCAGACTCGAAAAGACTTATAAAAAAATAATTATGTTTAGTAAAGCAATACTTTTGATGTATTCTGAATGAAAATTGGGCTCAGATTGAAGGAGTTATGGCAATCGAATATTTCAACCTCCAAATCGATTATTGATCACAAAAATTTGACATGAAAATTGTTCAAAAAATAATCTTCTAGATTTAAGAAGGTTATAAAAAAGATGAGTTCTAAAGCAAAAAAAACTGTGTGTTGAACAAAATTTTCGATTGCCATAAAATCGGCAAAATAAAACACATTTTTTAATGCTTAGCTAAGCTCTGCAATAATTCTCCACTTTAATCTAAAATGTTCTAGGGTAAAGTACTTTCAATTAAGCAAATATACTTATATTTACCATTTCTTGCTTATTTACCACGTGCAGCGTTAATTCGTTAAGAATACCACAATTCTTAGGTCTATTGTAAGACTTTTAGAAGTTTAAGTAAGCTCAGTTTAAGTAGATCAGTAAGTCAGCCTACAAAGTAAAAGCTGTTAAGTGCTTGCTAATTGATCTTCCTTGTTTAAACAAATGGAAAGCGCAAGCGCCACAGACACAGAAAGTGACTGCAACGATGAAAGGTGTGAGAACTTGGAAGCTCAGTTCTACATTAGATCTTCAACCTACAACGTCAACAGGCTGCTGCTGCTGCTGCTGACATGCATATAATAATTCCTGTGCTTTACCTGGCAACCCTGACACTGGCCAGCAGCTATCACGATGAACATCTTAAGCGATTGAGTAGATCGTTGATATTTCCAGCAACCTCACCGACTCGTGTGCAGTTCATTGGCGGCATTGGTATTCCAGTGGAAGATCTACCTTTTGAGTCCGTCACATCCGGTTATGTATTGAAAACTGAGTATTTTCTGCCCACCAATGCGCATGAGATCACCAGAGTTTATCTCAAGCCCCAGCCTATAACGGACTATGCAAGGAAACAAATTGAAGCATCGAGTGAGCCATCCAACATGGGCTCCATGTACCGTTGGATTATCTATCGTGGTATTGAGATGGTGCTGCAAAATATAAATCTGCCTGGACGCGGTTGCCTTATGCGCGTTATCTGTGAGCATGCTGCCTTGCCCCTGACCCATGAGAGTGGTTTACTTGGCGAAGTCCTGCATATCGTGCTGACCCCCTCGAGTTCCTCGGATCATTATGCCCTGCACACCGATCGAGAGTACTTGACAGCAGAGCGTTTTGGCAAACGTGGTGGCAACTGCGAAGCTGCATATAGCCGAAAGTGTCCAAAATCTCCTATTGGATTAATCACAACTTTGTTGTGAATGTGTTTTTAGGGTTGTTTGTGACTGAATTTTGTGATAAATTGGAATATATGTTTAAAAAATAAAAAATATATATACTAAAATAATACATGGTTTTTGTTTGCACAATATTTCTAATCAGAAAATATTTAGTATGGAGTTCTTTATCGTACAATATATGCAAATATGTACGAATGCATATCTATACATTTCGCATATATTACTTTCATCTTACACATTTATCTACCTTGCCGATTTTATTTAAAAGAAGATTCTGCTGACAGATTTTCTACCAAACTAAACAAACAAGAAAGTAAATATTTGCTCTTTCTCTCATCCCTCCTATCACATCAATCGTTTACTTAAAATATCACACTTTTGAGCATTAAAAGAAAAAATAAACTATTAGTTAACATAGACGGTGTAAGTGCATCAGCAATGCTAAAAGAATTTTAAGTTCAATATTTACTCAGTAAATAAATCTACAAATATCCAACAAAGCATGAACAGTTAACGCTCAGTTCTTGTTTAGATCTTCAATGAAGCATGTCATGCTTCATTGTAGTCATTTTAATGGTGTTTGTTGCTCAAGTGAATAGTATCAGTTGGGAGCAAATAAATGGCAAGAGCAGATCAATGATTTATCCGTCTGCACTGTCTCCTATTCAATTTATTGGTGCCATTGGCATACCAGATGAAGATCTTGCCTTTGAAACTGTTGTCTCTGGCTATGCTCTAAGGATGCAGTATTTCCTGCCTAGCAATGCATCGGAGTTAACAAGTATCTACTTGAAGCCACAACCCATAACAGATAGAGGACACAGAAATAATGTCAACTTGGGCTTCTTGTACCGTTGGTTTCTATATCGTGGCATTGAAATGATCCTAGAGAACTTAAAACTGCCTGGACACAGCTGCCTGCTCCGCCTAATCTGTGAGCACGCAACTCAACCCTTCAGTCATGAAAGTGGCTTACTGGGTGAGCTGCTGCACATTGTTTTAACACCATCGAGCTCTAAAGATTATGAGGGGGAGCCGAGGAATCGTGATTATTTGTCAGCGGAACGATTTGGTAAACGTGGCGAAAACTGTGAAAGTTCGTTTGGCATAAAGTGCAAAAAATCCACTTTAGATTTAATAAGTGTAATACTATAAGAATTAAGTACATAATACAAATGTGATAAACAACAATCAAACCTTTAACATTAAATTAAATGTTTCACCTTAAAATTGTTTCACTATTTTGTATGGAATTTCTCTTTAAATAACATATATATAGCCACAAAATAGCTCGTTATCTACAACAATTATTTGGAAATATTTAACTAATTGTATAGTTATCCCATAGGTTTAACAACATGTAGCTAGATTAAATTAGACATAACTATTTAAATGTTGCATATATTTATTATTGCTTCCAATGACTTTTGGCCTATAATTTCACACGTCGCAACTGACAAACAGTGTCAAATGCAAATAATGTACTATTTATCTATCTAACTATCAGTTGCTGTATTGGACTGTTTTAATCACGCGTCTGTACATGTGTGTGTGTGAGTATTGGTAAAGGTGTGATAATTACAAAGTTGATAAACATTTTAATTAGTTTTCGCACCGAATGTGATCTGCATGGCAATCAGCATCAATTGTAATTACACATGTGTTGTAGTTAGTGTGTGTGTGTGTGTGTGAGTGTTCGTGACTGTTACAACGCCTAATAAACATGCTTAAATTTAAATAGTAAATATAATTTATATGAATTATGTGTCGCCTACATGCGAATAATACAAAATTTATTTTAACGCCTCCTCTTGCTCTCATTAGAGCTCATTCAGAGCACGTACTATCGCATGTTACTGCTGCTGAACCCGCTTGACCCAACCGACACGCCCACTCGTAATGGGCTTAAATACTTTGGCACGCAATCGGCTTGGTGCATGTCCATGTCCGGAACTCACACAACCGTAAAATAATTACACACATTGAATAAAACGCGACATGAAACAGAAACACATCTATTGCCACACCCACACCTTCACCCTTTGCCCCTTTGTAGGGGTCAAGTTAGGCTCAGTGAACAAAGTGAAATCGTTTGCTTTTGGCATGTCAATGCCGTTGACCAAAACGGATTTAGTATTAATTAGCTGTCTCTGACAACGAGCACGAGCATTGACAAAATCCCTTTGCAAACGCATTGCGCATACGCCCTGTGGCTGGCTGGTGGATCTTATCACACGGTAAATTAAATCAAAATATTGCTTGGTAAACACAACCCATAGCCTCATTTGTGTTATGCTCAAACATTTCATGTTTATTTTGAATGCAAGCAAACAACAATAAGCGGTTCGCTCCCTCTCTTTCTCTCTTACTTTGTAAACTTTTTGCAACATCAAAAAATAACAATATGATAATTGAAATCAAGCAGCAGCTAGAGCAAAAGTTGTAGAGCATTTGGTTCAAGCTCTGTGAGAGAGTGTTGCTTGCGATACAGTTTGGTTGTGGTTTGTGTCTGTGTGCCAGCTGTGGCCGTTTGTCTTTAATTTAGACCTGGCCTGAGGCCACTTGAAACAAGCAAAAGGGGTAAACATGTTTGGTAAATTATTTGGCAAAATGCAAATGAAATTCTGTCTGTTTTGTTCTTCATATGATTGTGTACACATTCTCGAGAGAACTGCAAAGAGATTTACTAAAGTGCAGATATTTTTTAATGAAATTAAAAAGGAACACAAAACAAGAAAGCTTCAAGTGCCGAACTGTAAATGCACTTACGAAATTGTAAATAAAAGAAATGATGTAAGAAGTAGACAACACAAAATTCAAAATATTTACATCAAACACATTTTGAAACTTTATCTTTAAACTCTTAAATTCAAGCCCATTTTCGTTTCACTGACAAGTTAAACATTTCCCTGACGCATTCAAAAGCCAAGTTGACCTCACGTTTTAAATATGCCAACACTGGAAAACAGCTGACTCGAAATCCTTTTACGCAAACAAATTTTAAAGGGTTGCGTCGGGTTTGCTGTCAAAGATTTTGCAATTTTGTAGTATGTGAAATTTATGGGCAGACGTTAAAGATAAACGTACTGTCATTGATTAACGAGTCGTTGTCGGATTGCTGCCCAGCAACTATGTATTTAGAATGTTCCATGTATGGTACAGGTTGTGTTTTATTTGAAAAAATATTTTGACTGGAAATGATTGCGTCGAAAACTTAACAGATAAAACTCGGGGCGAAGAAACGGAAGCGCACATAAATCAGTAGGTAAATGCGACTTCCTCAGTGGCAGCTCTGACTTTGTCGAACGCACTTGAAGCGCAACAGGGAGGCACAAAAGGACGACAACGGCTTTGGACTGACCTAAGTGAAACGTTGCATGGACGAAGGTAAAAAGAGGACCAAAGTCCAAATGCAACCAGGCCAGATGAGTAAGAAGCTCTCGCTGTGCAGGAGGCTTGAACGAAAGGCTGTACGAAAAGGCATGGCTTAGCAGACAAAGACGTAGACAGGACGAAGGACGTAGGAAGAAAGGGCGCATAGATTGGCAACATTTGATGGCAAAAGTTACGCTCGCATTTATCTCTCGTGCAAGTGTCACTTGTGAGTTTCTTGAACCACAGCCAAGAGACTGCTACTACCGCCCCAAGATAAGACAACAGTAAGAGGAGCAGGACAAACACCACGTTGTGCTGCAACAACAAGCGCAACAATGTGGCAAAAAAGTAAAAGCCAATGTTATTAAATTTTGTGGCACAACCTTAAAAATTGGCTTTAAAGTTGACATTGACAAATGAACTGACGCAGTTCCGGGCTGCAACCGGAACACGAATTAACCACAGCATTCTGCATACAATAAACAATTGTTACTCGTAATGCTCTGCACTGGCTCGTGGTAATTGGCCTGCAAATGTAGCACTTAGCCTCAGGTTAAATGCTGCGATAAATGCCGTCGATTAATCCAGCTGCAACCGGTCCTCTTGACTTTTATCGATTGCCGCAATTAACTTGTTGCGGTTGCCCATTATGCACTTGTACTAAAAGGCCTCAATAATTGGCCCATTTTACAATCACTTTGATTTATTCTTTATTCTTTCAGTAATGTACATTTTTCGATTGGCTTTAATGCTAATTTTAATCAAAGGACTGCAGTTATCGATTAATTACTACATATATATGTATAAAAATATACACCTTAATGCAATCTTACAACAAATCTCTCTTTTTGTTAAAAACTTTTTATTATATCTATAGAACATCATCAAATTTAATCAAATGAACAAGTTGTCTCAATTCGGTTTGATAATTCATATTGTAAATTGGACATTGTGTTTAAAAACGCAGTCCACATGAATAACAAAAGAAATTGATTATTTATCGTCTGGCCCACATGCCAAATATAATTTCTGATTGGCCGAGTTCGCTGCTGTAGATCAAAACAGAAGAACTAGAAAATCCAAAAAAAATAATAGTGTTAGTCATCATTACAACAAATGTTTCTTCACTAACCTTACACTCCAATAATTTGGATAACATGTGTTCTTGAATCGTTGGATTGTGTTTTATTGATTTTTGCCAGTGTAACCATTCAATGAGCAGAATTTGTTGACTTAAAAGTTCAGTTAGGTTCTTGATGCGATTATTGCAAAGGGCCAGAAGAAATAAACGAGCCAGCGGTGCCAGACAATTTCCGATTTTGAGTCGGAGGAAGAAACGCCACTTTTCCATTGGATCTTGCTTAATGTAGATAACGCAAAATAGCTCCTCGGACAGCTCATTGGATAGTGTAGCAATGCCGTAAAACAGAAATCCTGAAATCAGTAACCATAGTTTTGTGGATCGAGAATGAAGCTTACAAATCCGAAAGTAGAAGCGATAGAAACGTAAAAACTGGCGCCACTTTGGACCGTGACCCACTTCCAGATGTCTAACGTAAGATTTCAGATAACTTAGCAATGCTTTGTGCCACGATATCAATATCAACTGGTACACAAAGTAGGCCCAGTAGAAAAGTTCGAAAAGAACTATGTGATATATGCATGTCCAAATCTTATAGTCTATATTAAGCTGATTCCATAATTGTAGAACATAAAGCATTGACTCCAAGAGAAATACGTTGATAATATGTGTATCAACTGTGAAGCTTTTAGTTTTAAACTTCAATATCATTTTTCTATGTATTTCCATTAAATCATTGACAACTGACACATATGCTGCACTTATTTTCTGATTATGAAGGATGTATACCAAACGCATTTGTTGATAGTTAGCATTGCCTATAAAGGCTATGGCCAAATACGAATTGAAGCCAACAAAGCGATCGCTCATTTTTTTTTGAAAAATAATACAATATATAAACACAGCTATAAAAATGTAGTTGGCGAAATCATTGATCATTAGCAATAACTTTCCAATGTAAGCAGCAATTTTATGCTGAATTCCATGTTGACAGATAAACAATTTTCCCGATTCCTCATTGTACTTAAAGTAACCGAAGAGACACACACGGCATATCCAATAAATCGCTCGACTTAAGCAATAAACCGTTTCTTTTAACAGAAACTGTTTCCATTCCGTTCTGAAGTTGACTTTACGGCGCATTTTTATAAACTGAACTATTTTGTTTGAGTATTGGTTTGCTAAACTCATTGGAATAAAACATGAATAATTAACATCATTATTCTATAATGTGATGTTTCAGTATGCTATGGCATTGTATGAGCTCCCCCATGCAGTACATAATTACAATACTTATGTCTAAGTTCAACTAATGCAAGGATCATAATCGGATATAGTAAGCACTTAGTTATTGTGAACGAATTTTAAACATCCTTCGAATGGAGTAAGCTTGAGTGCTGCACGCTTTGTGCCACGATATCAATACCAACTGATACACAAAGTAAGCCCAGTAGAAAAGTTCGAAAAGAACTGTGTGATATATGCATGTCCAAATCTTATAGTCTATATTAAGCTGATTCCATAATTGTAGAACATAAAGCATTGACTCCAAGAGAAATACGTTGATAATATGTGTATCAACAGTGAAGCTTTTAGTTTTAAACGTCAGTATCATTTTTCGATGTATTTCGATTAATTCATTGACAACTGACACATATGCTGCACTTATTTTCTGATTATGAAGGATGTATACCAAACGCATTTGTTGATAGTTAGCATTGCCTATAATGGCTATGGCCAAATACGAATTGAAGCCAACAAAGCGATCGCTCATTTTATATCCAATAACAGCGTTATATATAAATAGTATAATTAAAAAGTAGTTGGCGAACTTTCCAATGCATACAGCAATTTTATGCCGAATTCCATGTTGACAGATAAACAATTTTCCCGATTCGTCATTGTACTTAAAGTATCCAAAAAGACACACACGACAGATCCAATAAATCGCTCGACTTAAGCAATGAACCGTTTTTTGATACAACAACTGTTTCCATTCCGTTCTTAAGTTGACTTTACGGCGCATTTTTCTGAACTGAATTTTTTTTTTTGATTATGGGTTTGCTAAATTCATTGGAATAAAACATGAATAATTAACATCATTATTCTATAATGTGACGTTTCAGCATGCTATGGAGTGATATGAACACCCCCATAATTACTATACTTATGTCTAAGTTCAACTAATGCTAAGA
This sequence comes from Scaptomyza pallida, assembly GCA_018152965.1. Lineage (NCBI taxonomy): Eukaryota > Metazoa > Arthropoda > Insecta > Diptera > Drosophilidae > Scaptomyza > Scaptomyza pallida. The sequence continues at coordinate 1,467,012 of JAECXP010000002.1, read as the reverse complement.
TCATAATCGGATTAAGTATGCTTTTAGCTATTGTGAACGAATTTTAAAGGCTTGATTGCTGCAACTCATTTCTTAACTAGTCCACAACTGTATCTTTCCTTCTTGGCAATTTGCATGCATGACAAGGCAAGTCAATTCCCAGTCCAGATCTATAGAACATTATCAAATTTAATCGAGTGAACAAGTTGATTCCATTTCTTGGATTCGGGTTGACAATTCATATTGTAAATTGGACATTGTGTTTAAAAACGCCGTCCACATGAATAATAAAAGAAATTGATTATTTATTGTCTGGCCCACATGCCAAATAGGATTTCTGATCGGCCGAGTGCGCTGCTGTAGATCAAAACAGAAGAACTAGAAAAATCAGAAAGATAATAATGTTAGTCATAATTACAATAACATTTTCTTTGCTAACCTTACACTCCAATAATTTGGATAACATTTGTTCTTGAATCGTTTGATTATGTTTTATTAATTTTTGACCGTGTATCCATTCGATGAGCAGAATTTGTTGACTTATAAGTTCAGTTAGGCTCATGATGCGATTATTGCAAAGGGCCAAAAGAAATATACGAGCCAGCGGTGCGAGACAGTTGCCGATTCTCATTCGGATGAAGTAGCGCCACTTTTTTATTAGATCTTGCTTAATGTAGATAACGCAAAATAGCTCCTCGGACAGCTCATTGGATAGTGTAGCAATTCCGTAAAAGAGACATCCAGAAATCATTAACCATAATTTTGTGGATCGAGAATGTAGCTTACAAATCCGAAAGTAAAAGCGATAGAAACGTAAAAACTGGCGCCATTTTGGACCGTGACCTACTTCCAGATGTCTATAGTAGCATCTCAGATAACTTAGCAACGCTTTGTGCCACGATATCAATACCAACTGATACACAAAGTAAGCCCAGTAGAAAAGTTCAAAAAGAACTATGTGATATATGCATGTCCAAATCTTATAGTCTATATTAAGCTGATTCCATAATTGTAGAACATAAAGCATTGACTCCAAGAGAAATACGTTGAGAATATGTGCATCAACTGTAAAGTTTTTACTCTTAAACGTGAATATCATTTTTCTATGTATTTCCATTAACTCATTGACAACTGACACATATGCTGCACTTATTTTCTGATTATGAAGGATGTATACCAAACGCATTTGCTGATAGTTGGCATTGCCCAATATGGCTACGGCCAAATACGAATTGAAGCCAACAAAGCGATCGCTCATTTTAACTTCATAAATAGCGTTATATATAAATACATATACTACAAGGTAGTTGGCGAAATCACAGATTATTAGCAATAACTTTCCAATGTAAACAGAAATTTTATGCCAAATTCCATGTTGACAGATAAACAATTTTCCCAATTCGTCATTGTACTTAAAGTATCCGAAAAGACACACACGACAGATCCAATAAATCGCTCGACTTAAGCAATGAACCGTTTTTTGATACAAAAACTGTTTCCATTCCGTTCTGAAGTTGACTTTACGGCGCATTTTTATGGACTGAACTTTTTTGTTTCGAGTATGGGTTTGCTAAATTCATTGGAATAAAACCTGAATAATTAACATCATTATTCTATAATGTGTTGTACAAGTGACGTTTCAGTATGCTATGGAATGATATGAACACCCCCTTGCAGTACATAATTACTATACTTATGTCTATGTTCAATTAATGTTAGGATCATAAAAAAAAGTATGCTTTTAGTTATTGTGAATAAACGAATTTTAAACATCCTTCGATTGTTTAATGGAGTAAGCTTGATTGCTGCAACTCATTTCTAAACTAGTCCACAACTGTGTACCATAAAACCCTTGAACGTTCCCCCAATTTACCGCAATTGATTCACCTGCTGCTCTGTTGAGTCCTACAGAGCACCTGGCAACCGCGTCATCAATTTCCGCTGCTTCAAATGAAAGCTCGTCGCAGTCGTTGTTAAGTTTTCTTCCGTTCTTGGCAATTTGCATGCATGACAAGGCAATTCCCAGTCCATAGACCAAAAACGCAAAAACCCCAAAAACGCAGAAAAAAACCAACCATAAAACTTTCCAAATGACAGATGTTGGGTGATGGGGTTGACTTCTTTTCCCCGTTGGTAATTGTGTTGCATTGATGTAATGACAGAATGTTACACAACTCGAAGCTCAACGTTTGCCATTTACGCGGTGCGTTGACAAATTGGTTGTCGTTGCCGCAGTTGTTATTGTTGGTGTACCCAACGGTTTGTTTGTTGTTGCTGTTGCTGTTGTTATTATGCCATTTTGTTGTGTATGGGAGAGTTTGAGTATGTCTCTAGGCGATGTGGGCGCTGCGAAGTTCATGTTTAATGTTCTTGTTGCTGTTGGGTCCCTTTCTCATTTGAATTGCTTTCGTGAGCTTTGATTTATGTGGCATTAAATAATTTACAATCTAGGCACAGACGAATAACTTAGGATGTCAGCTTAGTGTAAATTATGGATATATGCATATAATGCTGCTGCTTAACTTGCCCCAAAATCACTTGCAACCAAGTAAGCGGAACTACATCAGATTTATTACATATGTCATTCACTTAATAGACTTACATTGCGAAAATCGCTTAGGCAACTTTAACTAACTTAGGGCTTAAGCTTAATTGAAGCATCAATACAGCTTATACTTAAACTTCTCTTTAGTTTTTCCACTTATCAACTAAATAATCATTTCGCAATTGCATTGTTTGCTGCTGATTAACATAATCAAGTGGCAGCAACAGTAAGTGTTGCCAAATGAGACATTTCTATACTAAGTTGCGACATTACGTGATGCCAACACGCCGTATGCGCAATATTAATTATTCAACACAAACAAGCCGAAGGGTGTTAGGTAGTTTAAAGTCATGCAGACAGATTTTCATTGCGTTGAATTTAAAGTTAAGTCTTGAGACAACAAACACACACGATGCGGCAATAAACGTGCAATTTTCTCAAAATTACAAAAAAATGTGAGCAAACATTTTATTTGCGCTTTTAACTTTGTTGCCAGTTTGTCAGTTGCCGGATTGCCCGCTGCCTGCTGTATGTGTACGAGAGAGAGAAACGGCATAAATCTTTTGGCAATTCTTACCGCCAGCTGTCTCTTCGTTTTATTTTCATTTCATTTCTCTGCTGCTGCTGTATATCGCTTTTTTTACTCTTGCTGTGCGTGGCTGCAGTGACAAGAATTTGAATAATTCGCCAAATGTGCCAAGTTGAAATGTTAAAATTCCCAACGACTTTGGCCGCCGTCGCGTCGGATGTTGGCAAGCGTCTGGCTGTTTCCGGTTTGGCATAACTGAAGTCACGACTGCCAAATGATTGCAAATGAACGACACAGGATGGTTGCCCCAAGAAACTTGAAACTTTTGCGCCTCAGTTTCCTTAGCTTAGCTTAATGCATCGTTAAATTTATAGCTGCGACAAAAATTATTTAACGCAATTTTGCTAATGTGGCATGTCGCATCCAAGCTAAATAAAACAAAGGCCAAACAGTAAACAAAAGTTGCGTCCTCATTATGATAACGAAGCCAAAGGCGGCTGCCTGATTGCCTGCTGCTGCTGCGCGTCCATTAATTTAATGCCATATTCTTTTTTACATTTTCTCGCGTTGCATTTTTTTTTAACGAGAAACGCCTTGAGCAAATGACATGTTTTACAGAAATTGTTGTTGCTACTGCTTTCATTTGCCTTCTATGCACTTTGATGGAGCATCAGAATTTTTCAATAATCGAAGCCATGCACAAATATGTCACCGTTGCTATAGTCGTTTTCTCTTCAGCTCCAGTTGCTGTTGCTGCTGCTGCTGCCTCCATGCTATTGAAAGAATTAATAAGCAGTAGCAGCAACAACATCCGAAACAACAACAACAACAACAACAACAGCAGTAACGTCTCCGTCAGCAACTGTCAAGTTGGCTGCTAGTGGGCGTGAGGGCGTGTGGGCATGAGACGTATTCGACAGCTCGAGGCGTGACCCGTGCCACAGTGATGCCAACTTTTGACGAGAAAAATACGGACTTAATAAAGAGGATTTAAACATTTTATTAAGATAAAGTTGCATAAAAAATGAGTAAAATTATTCACGGCTATGAAGTTCAAGTAGAATTTCTCAGAGAAATAAAATTACAAATTTTTAAAAACATAAAGAATATTCTTTTTAATTAATTTAAAAAATATTAAACGGTTAATAATGATGTATTACAGAGTATTAATGCCTATCGGCGCTTGCCAACACTGCGTATGCTTGACATCCACGCTGCGCATTGGAATTTAAAAATGTTGAAGCATTTAATGCGTGGCATACTTTCAGGGGCACAACTATTCAGCACAGCCAAAGAATGAAGGAACCCGAAGAAGCGACAGCATTAGATGAAAGGCGTGGCACAATGCTCGCATAGTTGTGGATAAGCAATTAGTGAAGTAGTTGGTGACAAATATATGTGCGAATGTCTGATGACACGCGCAAACTTGTCTAGGTAAGATTGCAAAAGGGCAATGCCTCTTGCAGTTTACAAACAAACAAGAAGACAATAAATGCAATGCAATATGTGGAACAAAAAAAGAAAGATGTTTCTCCTAATACTAAAGCTTTTCAATACATTATTTATAAATTAAGGGCTGCCATCACTATTCAATTTGCAGCCTAAAATAGTCTCTCTCTAGTCACCACTAAGGGCTTACCTTGGAGTCCCTTTTGGCATATCATTTGCCTTATTACCATTAAAGAAACATCAACAAGGTCAACACCTATCTCTTTTTTATGTTGTACAAAGGAAAACTCATCGCAACACGCCCCAAAACAACAAACCAGTCTGAACGAAATCAATTTGCTGGTACAAATATTTGGTATATAATATGGCCCCAAAAATGGTCTAATTATGCGTGGTCATATGCGGGTCAGTTGCCCAAATGTAAAGCCTAAAAAAAGGGTACACACGTGGGCAAGTGTATTTAGGGGCAAAGTGTGTGTGTGTGTGCTGTCTGTATATACGAAACACAGCAGAAACAAGCTAATCGACAGTTAAGATTTTGTTGTGTTTTTTTCTGTTTCTGTTTTCATGCATATGTAAATTCTGGTTGCCAACTTTTTCTCTTACTTTCAACTTGGCAGCAAATGTACTAAGTTCAACACAGACAGAGTGAAGTCATTTAAATGCTTGAAATTGTTGTCAATTTTAGGATTTTAGCAACAAGAAAACCTTGATTAGTATGTACACTGTAAACAACTAGCAAACTGTACATTTAATGTTTATACAAAATTCGAAAAATAAATTCAATACAAAAGCTTAAAATACTCGAAATAAAGCTGATAATAAAATGCACAAACTCAAAACAATCTTAATATTCCTTTAAATAATTTATACAGAAAACAAAACAACGGAACCTGCCAAGGATTTAATAGTATTAAGTTCATTTTATATCAAGAAGCTTTACGATTACAATAAAAGAGCAAAAGTCTGGCAATCAGTTAATCCGTAAAAGGCAGAAAAAGGGTTTTCACCAGTTGAAGCAACACAAACACACACACACAAACACAGCTGCGCTCACGTCGACCACTTGCAGTGGACAGAAAATGGTGTAAGCTCCTCCAATCTTCTTTGCCCTGCCTCCGTTGAAAGCTGCCCGAATTGTTTGGGACATGGCCTGGCAGTGCCGTGTTTAATTGAGTTTGAAATAGGTGCTTGCTCTCTCTATATTTTTTTTGGGCAACGGCCTTTCGTATACGACGACGCATGAAATTGGCTTAGTTTTAAGTGCTGTCCATGTGTGTATGTGTGTGTTGATAATCCCACTAACACTAAGTGGGTAGTCCCTTGTGCTGGATACGCACCTTTTTTTACGAAAAAGTTAATTAAGTCAACGCGCTTGGGGACCATTTGTGGCTTTTGCTGACTTTTAAATGCATTTTATTTAAATTTTTAAGCGAGATTTGATGCTTGTGATGATTCTGAGCATGCCACGGAATGAATATCAAAAAAAAAATTTGATAAATTGTATTCCATTTTTGTATATTTCTGCCCCACCTACTACTCAGTATTGTAATATACCAATTTATGTGCGCTCGTCCCGCAATCCTTTCGGCAAATTCATTTATTTCAATTGTTGTTCAAGCTCTGGCAGCCTTCGACAATGGGGGGGCACACTTATACACACACACACACACAAACAAGCTGGAAAAAAATCCGTATTCTACTATGTACGGCGTAATAAGCAGTTTTTTATGCAAAGCGCATTGTGCGACCGGCGTTTTTATTGTTTCCGGCCGCAGTAGAATCGTCAGGCACAAACGTTTAGAACACAGTGGACTCGAATTGCAATGTTCGAAAATAGATTTTAAAAATATACAATGTAGTATTTATCGATTATTATCGATAAGTCGAAAGTTCCAATTCAAGCCAAAGTCGGTTATCGGTCGTAAAAAATTGACATGAAAATCGACTAAAAATTAAGTTTCTTTATTTTGTATTTATTAAAAAGCATTCTTAATAAAGAGCGTAAATCAAGACTTTTGGTATATTGCATATGAAAATTAAGCATATTTTAAGGAAGTAATGGCAATCGGAAGTTTCGTCACTTACTAGTCTTTTATATAAGAACAAAATGAACAAACTACTTGATTTGCCCACTGTAATCTATCTGTCTGTTAGCACTACGCTCCTCTTTCGCCCCCACTGACTTAGTTGACGAGGGCGACGTCAATGGGCGTGTCGGACGTACGCCGGGTATTTGCCGACTTTTGAAACGGCACAAAACTTTTGTCTACATTCGTTTCATTTTATAACCCCGAAACCGAATAAAACAAAACAAAAACTTTTGTTTTTTCCAACTTTTTGCATTGTGTGCGCCTTTTGCTGCTCCCATTTTGTTTAGCATTTGAATGGCATCGTTTCGAGGCCTGTCTCTTGACTTATTTTTATGAGTGTCTGCCGATGGGCGGTAAGTGAGTAACGCCCCTTAATATCTCCATACTACGTACAAGCAGCTGGCGCCCAAATTACTTACAAAGTACTTATTTGCCTATTTTAAAAGCCATTCGTATAAATGGCAGACAACAATACAAGAATTGGGCATTAGCTTAAAGCCGACAATGAAGGAGCGATAAGCGTGAGAGGGAGGCAAATCCAAGACTCAAGTGACTCGAGACTTTCTCAAGAATTGTAATAAAATTAGTTCAAAAAGTGCAGCTGTATAAACAACTACCTGATAGACATAATATAAGTCGGGAAAGTGAGAGAGAGAATATCTCAAAAATATATACCCACAGCCCTTTTGCACATAATCTCGACTGTGGGCTTCCTCTGCCCCCAAAAATTGGGCAACTCGAAAATGCGGACATAAGAATTTGCATAAAATGTTGCAAGCTGTCCGCCTATCCCTCCCCCGTTCACATTGGGACAATCAACGCAGTTCGTTGCCCATTTCCATGTGCTTTGCTGCCCTTGCGGCTCTTCACTTGGCATTTTTATTAAATTTTATTATTATGTCTTGCATAATTTTCAAAACACTTTTTATTCTGGCTCGTTTCCTTTCCATTTTTTTTTTCACATTTGCTGACTGGCAGAAAAGAGGCGCAAAAACATAAACAACAGAATTTTAATAATAGGCATTTTTTTGCTTTTAGTTTTTCAATTTTTTTTTTTTTTGGGTCCGAAATGACTTTATCTTTAGCTGTACTGGACTTGTTTTTTAATAAATAATAATTTTTAAGCAATTTAAATTATAATAAGAAACATCTGCTGACAGGTTAAAGTACTTAAATCTGAAAATTAATATTATTATTATTAAATTCAATAAAATAAATGCAGTTTTTATAATTTTAAGCGCCTTTTAACTTACCTTTTCTTTATTTATATGCATTTGAAATATATTGCACAGTGATTTAAGTCGCAAAGTGAAAACAATCGTAAACTGTAGCTAACTAATTATATAAGCGCCAAGTGCCAACTTTTGTTTTAACAACTTTTCTTTTCTGTTTTTTTGTTCGTTCTTGCAAACTTAAAGTTTAGTTTGAAGTTAACAATGGCAACAACTTGGCAATGAGCCTAAGCGCTCAACCTTTGCCAAAACTCATTTGGCAAACAAACTTGAGATATTGCTGAATGTTCAGCGCAGTGGAAAACGCCGATGACATGTTGGCACTCATTTATGCCTCAATGCATCAAGAAATGTGAGCTCGCTTACGTTCGTTCGTTTGTGTTTGTTTTTGTTGCAAGATTACGTCGAGTGATATGGCCCGAAATCGAATTAAACTTTTTTGATGCGAAAGTTTCTTGTTTCTTCTTAAACTAGGAAATAACAGCAGTGATGTCATAAATTACTTTTTTGCTTGGGCTAACACAAAAAAAGAAAACTATCCGACGGGCCTTGTCATCAATAATAGTGCGAATAACAGCACCCCGGAGATATATATGTGAACATATATGTATGTATGTCAGTTTTTTTGTTGTTGTTGATTTGGTATAAAGCAGAGAAGACTTGAATGCGACAATTAATTTTAGTGAATTATGACCGCAGAGTGGAAAATGGTGCTAATGTGATGGTCGCCATTGGCAGAAAACACAAACAGCTGTCAGCACACACCATACACACGTTTGTAACTCTAGGCCATGTCCAAAGTGTGGTTAGAAAGTTGCCTGGCTAACAGCCTTTTGGTCAGCTTTTTGGCTTAATGCAGCGTAATGCGACCGCAGTTCAAAAATGGACAACTCCCCAACGTGTCATTTGCCATATACAATATGGATATGACAATTTTTGTGGACAACGAGCGTACTATTCAGCGTATACGTGATGTTTAGTATGCAAATGCAAAACAGAGCTTTAAAGCCAACTGCAGATATTTGAATTTGCAAATGTATGTATGTATGTGTGTGTATCTATATGTTTGTATGCATGAGGCTATTTGTGAGGGCCAACTGTCGCCACATTCGCGATGACATTGCCCATTATTTATGAGCAAACAATTGAGGCAAGCCGGGGTTCAAACTATTGTTCGATGCACGTGCAACACAAAAAGAAAAGCACACACAAACACACACACAAAAAAAAGAAGTCTGTTGACAAAATGGCGGCAAAACAACGCGGAAGTCGCGAGCTTAGTCGGGCTAAAAATGCTCGTAAAGTACAATGAACCGCAAGAGTTGCATTCAATGCGAATGTGTGTATGTGAGTGTGCTAGTGTGCGAGTGTGTGTGAAGTTGAGTGGATTTCTGTGAAAGAAATGCTGTAAGAAATGTGCTGGCGAAAAAAACGACTAAGGCGCGTTGTTATTGTTTTGCAGCATTTGGCATCATTTATTTTGTGGTCCAAACAATGCGATAAGTGGGTTGATATGTGAGCCAAAGAGAATAGAGAACACACACAGAACACATACATACAAACAAGCAGAGATATAACTGTATGTGGTTGCTTTTATGTATGTGGAACATCTGTTGTCTGTGAGCAGAATAGAGGGAACAAAGTTATTGCTAATGGGTCAAGAGATTTTTGTTGGAAATCTGATTTCAGAAAATCTATTGTTTGGAATTTGTGCAATTTGAACATTTTTCAGTAACTAAACCAATATTGAAAAATTCCAATAAAAACCTTAAAATGTTGAATATTTAGAAAGTTATTTACCAGCAATTATTTATTGCTTAGATAAAAGCATTTTATTGCAAACACTTAAGAATTCGACCGATTACAAATACATTTAACAACTCAACTTAAACTCTTTAATATGGCAATAAATATTTCACAAACCAAACGTTCCGTTGTATTCCATCTTGGATTAAAGCAGGTTTTTCATTGCACAACTCTAAACCACAATCATCGGCTTAACGTTGCAAAACTTTTAATTAATTTTACCGTTGCACTTGTCGTATACGTGATACGCTTTGATATTTGAAAACATTTAACCAGCTGAACAACGACGATTGTGCTTTCTTTTTTTCTGTTTGGTAAAAACCTTTTGTTAAAACGGATAATTCGCTTTAAGCTGTTGTTTAAATATGTATTGAATATACATTGAATGAACACCACAATTAAAGCGCGTGTCGCATGTTAATTAAAATGATAGTATTTTTCTTTGTTAATACTATTACATTTAATATGGTTTAATATGCGTGTATTAAGTTGCAACAATTGAACAGCTTTTAATACTTAATCATATCACATTAATATGAACACAAATAAAATGTCAAATCACATTTTTCAATATGCTTATAACATTTTAATAATATTATTTGTCTTTTGTTTTTTGTATGACTATAGAATTTTAAAAATATTTTTAAAATGTTCACTTTTCAAATCAGGTTAATATAATCAACGAAGTTAAAAGGAAAAACTGCATGAAAAATTAACTTCAGAACTCAAATGGCAAACAGCCTGCGAACTATAAGCAAATTACGCAATCTACTTAAACACGACCCTAAGGTTGCAAGCAGTTGTGTGTGTGTTGCATGGTGCTTGGTACTTGGTACTTGGTTCAGGGATCGCCTTATGAACCGCATTCAGTTTATGGCACCCGCAGTTCAACCAAAACTTTTTCATTCAATTCACTTAAGTTTCTCTGTTTGCATTTTTGTTGCCGAGGTGCGCTTGCTTGGCTTCGTCTATTGCTTGCTTTCATTGCTTACCTTGTGGCCTCGATTCTTGTGCTATTTGGCTGTGAAACTTTCGTTGCGACAAAAGTAAAACATGAAAACAAGTCCACAGCCAGAGTTGCGGGTCCCCAAGTCTAGGTCCTATTGCCGTTTTGTCGTTGCAGCTAATGGTGTTTATTGCATTTACTCTCCTTCTTTCTCTTTTGGTGACACTTAAATCGGCGTCAGAAGGACAGAGGCGGCATTCAACTGCGATACTCTCAACTTGATGGCGGGTTGAAAGCCAACGATGGACAGGCAACAACACCTGCAGCAACACGCAAATATTTAGAGCGATGGCAACTTCAACTCCAACTCTAACTCCAAGTCAACAGCTGGAGCTGTGTGCAAGAAAGTGCTAAGTAAATTCACAACACAAAGTGTACAAGTTTGGTTAGTGAGGTCCTGCGGTCCTTTGCGCCCACACTGCCACCCCCAAAACTTCCAACAAAATGCACAGTCATGGCCCCATCCACTCCCGCCTCAGATGGTGACTATTACGGGCGAGATTTGGCTGCAGCAAACTTTGATTAAATCACATGACAAACTCATCGCCAGCAGCAGCAGCAGCAACTAAATGCTGAGCCACTGACTCAAGGCTCGCCATGCTGGCAGCTCTTGAGGCTATGGACAGACTCAAGTGGTTTGCCACGGAGCCAATTCAATGGCCGAGGGTGTGGGGTAAATAAATTCATTAAGCGATTAGATGCGCTTTGCAGGTGTTGCACTATCCAGTGAGAGAGCTTTTTTTTTGCAAGTGCTTTGTGCCATGGTAAAATATTCAGTTGCTCGGATTAAATGGATTTACTGTCAGCTATTATTGCCATTGTTTTCTATCCAGCGAGGGAATAAGCACTTTCAACTGGACCAAGACAATGCAGCTGTGCCACAATAAAATATAAATGAAGACAAATATTTAGTTGAACTTAAAATACAGTAAAGTTTGCTTGAACAAAAAGAAAAGTTGCTTTGAATCAAATCAATGAATATTTAATACTTTATGACCTCTTTGTTATAATTTAAATGCACATTTTATTACTAAAATGCTTTAATCCTTTGAAGGCCATTAATCACAGTCTGTATGTGATAGCTTAATGTTTTGGCCATCAATTGCATTTCGATTAGCCCAACTAATGTGTTTATTAGCCATTATGCCTAATCAAAATCCACATGCCACACACAAAGTACACGGTGCAACCAGATTCTCGTGCACGTAATTTATCTCAATTAAAGTTGGATTACAAATTATGAATATTGATTTATGTGGCCCAATCTCAAGCCGTCTGCCTTGCTAATTTGATCAGGGACAAAAGGTATGTTAACTGTCCAACCCTAGTCAAAGATAACTCTTTACGTATATTTGTTATAGCTGTTATCAACTGCGTGAATCGTGTCAGGCTGTGAAAACTTTTGTGCTTTGTTTGCTGCAAATTCATTAGCAAAAGTTTGCAGTCAAGCGAAAAAGCAATGAAAAGGATGGCAGCGACATGAAAATTGCACTAGAAAATGTGGGTTGATGACAGGCTATAAAAAAATATATGTAACACTGAGGGGAGAGACAGACAGATAGAAAAATAGGGAGCTCGAGTTCAAGCCAAATTCCGCACTGCTGCACTTTTGTCTTCACATCTTTTTTTTTCCAATTATAGACAAGCGTCAAACTTTCGCTGTCTTGATTTTTCTTTCGTCGTTGAAGTTTCACCTAGGATACATTGCTCTCCAGTCTGCCCTCATATCTATTCAACTGAATGTTGTGAAGTTGGTTTTTTAATTTTTCCAATTTCAAGCAGAAAAAAAAAGTGCTTTGCCATGAAACGTTTTCATAAGGACACACTTTATGATTTAGTTGTGCAATCTCTAATGGACACCGGACACGCAGGACACACTTTAATGGCACAAACAATAAAAGCAAAGGCAACAGCCAACAGCAACAGCCAACAGCAACCGCCAACGTTGACCTAATGAGCTTCAAGCTGCAGACGACAGCGACAGAAAAGAAATTGAGACGCCGCATCGCCGTTTCATTTAATTGTGCAAACTTGTTTGTTTGTGTGTGTTGGTGTGTGTGTTTGTGTTGTGGCAGACAGAGAATCTTGTTGACTGGGGCTACTAATGAAGCCGCATGTTGTCACTGCGCTAATGTCGATAAGGTCATTCGGGGCGTGGCTCATAAAGAGGCGACATAAAAGCAAAAACGACACTTGGCCAAATTAAGGCACAGGGCAAGTTGCGAGGGGTCAATGCGGTTACTGCTTATCAGAAACACTCTCATATATATAAGCATGTACTCGCCACATATTTCATCAACAGTTGACAACCCAGGCACTTTGCTCCTGCTTTCGGTGACTATTTCGCTCGACGACGCATCCATCGTTGACTTTTGTTTTGGCTGGCCTCGAATTAATGTTCGTCTATTTTTGGCAAGGCGTACAGTAGTGTGTGTGTGTGTGTGTGGGGTTAATGTGGTTGCTCATTAGTAAAATAATTGCCAACTAATTGGCTGGAGAGGCAACAGCAGCCGCAGCAGCACTGCGTTGCCCCAGCAACTGGATTAGTTTCAGCCAGATTGCAACACTTGAATGTGCAAGCAAAAAAATAAATTTTCGGCTCAAGTTGGTTTTTCAGATTATTAAAGTCGCATTAGATTGTTAATTGACAATTTTTTATAAACAGGGAGCTAAAAAACCTTAATCTACATTTGGATAGTTTTTGAACTTCTTTCTTTTGCTTTTATGATCAGCCATTATTTCTGCTACCACAATTAACCTACATCCGTATTTTTCCTTGAAGTTTACGAGCTTTACATTTGTGGTTCACCAGCCAAAAAGAAAGAAGAAGATGAAGATTATATTGCATAATTTGCTTTTGCCAAAGTATTAACAGCCCTTACCTTAACGTTCAGCCGTTAAGCACCGCGTTGCCATAAAAAAAAATGGTAATCAAACTTTACTGATTAAAGTGAAAATGTGCAAAATTATGAATCAATTTTTCACTCAACGAGCGAAAGTGCAAAGTCATCAGCTTAATGCATAAGTAGGGTGTGGGAGGGGGGCGTGGAATTTACTAACCGCTGCTGCAGTTGCACTTTTGCGTTTATTGCCAATCTATTAAAAATTTACATAATAATAAACGCAAATGCAATAAAATGCGTTTAAAGAGGCTTGAAGATATAAGAAATATCTGGAATAGAAAAAGCATTTTTTGTCCAATCCAAGTAGTTTGAGACTTTCATATATCGAACTGTATATGCCTGTGGCATAGAATGTTCAGTAGGTTTTAATATTTTTAGGGAACGGTTCGTGTTTCGTTCGGTAGTAGAAAAAAATCATTTTACTTTTACAGTTTTTATTTACAATGGACTTTGCGACAGTTGATTCGGTGTGTGAAAATTTATTTTCAGCTCAAAATTTCTTTGCACTGCACGAGCGGCAGTTAACAAATAAACAAAATTACATTGACATGGTCAGCACGGCGATCGAGGATCTGGAGAAGTATCGCATGGAGAATGGTGGCGGGGATGCTCGCGGTTCCTTGCTGATAAGTGAAGACTACAACTTGAACGATGTCGCAACGGCCACAGATGCAGCAGCAGCTGCTGCCACAGATGCTACAATTGTTGGACTAGCAACATCAGCAGAAACCGGTGCAGAATTGACAGGAGTAGCAGCAGGAGGAGGAACAGCTGGAACATCCAGGGACGTGAGCACAGCGAATGCTTTGGACTTCGATCTATTGACAATGATGGGTTATTGTCCACCAAACGATTGGACCGAACGCTTTCGTGTGACACGCCCCGCTCCTTCCATCCAGATTGGCGAGGAGATTTATGCTTTACGCTTGGACACCATATTTGTATTGAACATGCGCCAGAATGTGACGAAGAACGATATCATAGTGTTCTTTGGCAAAATGGGACGCATCAAGATTGATGAGCTGACCATGAAGCCAAAGATCTTTGTGTACAAGAACAAGCTGACGGGGCGCTCGAAGGGTGAGGCGACCATAACATATATGAACGCCTACGCCGCCCAAGCGGCCATACAATATTTGAATGGATCGAAATTTCTTGGCCAGGTGCTCAATGTGCTGCCCGCCTACCTTTCCACACGTCCGGGCAAGAGCGTACGCTTCAGTTACGCCCAGGAATCGGGCATTGAGCAACAGCGCCGTCAGCGACAGAAGAAATGGAAGCCCGCCTACGATAATTGGGTGTGCGAACTGTGCCACAATAGCAACTTTGTGTGGCGCATGACCTGCAATCGTTGCAGGGTTAGCAAAACGGATGCCGCCGCCATGTCCAGTGTGGGACAGCAGTTTGCGGCTGGCTGTTGGCGTCCAAGGAAGCACGATTGGAACTGCGGCTATTGTTTCAATGTCAATTTTTGGTATCGTCAGAAATGTAATCGCTGCAGTGCCCCCAAGGCTGAATTGCACTCCGAATCATCAGATAGGGATAAGTGGGAGCTGGACGTTATCTCCCACAATTCAGTTTAGTTTAGTTTTCTAGTTTCGGCCAACAACAACAACAACAACAACAACATACATACCCCATACATCTATCAAATTGAAAGTGATTTACGATTACGCTTTTTAGGGCTGCTAGGATTTTATATTTTCTCAAGTCTTCTCATGTCTGCAATTTAAATGCAATTAAAGTGGCGTCTCCTACATGTGAATCAAAAAAAAAAACATGACTTGGGATTATTACAAATAAACATATAATGCTTGTCAATTCCTACTTTAATCTCTTGTAGCTTATTCTAACATTAGAAAATCGGACTCTTTAGTTTGATTATAATTAAAGTCTTTTCCTGATATGCGCAATGCTTTAGGCAAATACTATTATTGAGTGCTGTAGCTGTGTATATGTTACGTATACGTACGTATGAGTACAGCTGGCGGGCACTGTGTCGCAAAAGCAATTTGCCATTAGCAGATGGCGTATGCCAAAGCAACAAAGGATTTGAATTTAGCAACAAACAGCAGAGCCTCAGACAACAGCAACAAGGCAACGACGAGTGACAATGCCAACTGGCAATGCCAACAACATTAAACAGTGGCTGTGTTGGGGGCGGGACGTAGGGTGTTTTGTTTCGGTTGATGTGGTTCGTGTTGTTGTTCTGCTTCTGCTTCTTCTTCTACTTCCTTCTTCTGATTGTAGTTGTTGGTTGGGTTTTCTTGTGTTGTGCGCTGCACTTGATTCTGTTCCGTTACGCAGTCTGTCTCTATCTCTCCCTCTCTTTCTGTCTGTGGCTTTGGGATCGGGTGGTTACACCCACAGTGTTGAAATACATGCAATAAAATAATGTACGTGTCTAAATTTTAATATGCCTGCGTGTCTATTTAGCATTCGCTTCAATCTCTACAGCATGCGCCTCTCGTCTCACTTTCATCTGTGTCTCGTCTGGGTTTTATTTGACTTTGCCACTTATTTATTGTATGGCATAATGAAATTTCACGTTATCCTCATTAAGACCAAAACATACACAAGACAACGACCTAAGCGACTCATTGACACGCGGTTGACTTTGAAGCTATTGCTTTGTTTTTCACGAGAAACTTCTGAGCTTTGTTAAAGAGGTTTAAATGTTTAGCTGATGGATATTATTGCGAGAAGTTGAGTCTTAGTTTCCTATAAAACTTTAATTTCTGAGAGATTTAACATTTTCCTTATTCTTCCTTTTATTCCACAGAAGAACGAATTCAAGTTTCCTTCTCTCCTAGGTAAACATCTAAACTGAAACCTTACCATTATTTAATCATTCGCTAAAGAAACCTGCCGTTGATTGGGGCAACCAAATAAGCAAATATTGCCTTAGATACTTACCAGTTTTCTTTATTTCTCTGCTTTGTGCCAATGTTGCTTTCAGGTATTCTCAAATTTTAAAGGCAAGAGGCAGTCAGACGGCAAACTGAGCTAGATGCGATACGTTGAATGTAACGTCGCGTCGCCATCCAGCCATCCGTCCGCACGTTCAATAGAAATAAATCAAACGAAAGCTTCTAAATTGTATCCCATTGTAGGGAGCTGCAGTTTAGAGCTCACCGTATGCTATCGCAACGTACTACACTAGACTCGTTGTTATTTCATTCCACTCAAGTACTTGAAGCTGCTTTTGGCTGTGTATCAAAATTCTAAAATGAAATGAATTCAATGTTAAGCTAAAAGACAGAGAGTGAAAAGCGGTTTGCGGATGCCAATGTTGAATGAGTGGGTTTTGGTTGTCGGTTCAATTGGCTGCTGCCACGTTCAATTCGCATCGATTTTGACTTTCACTCCATTCTCAGCGCTCTCTCTCTCTTGTGCTTAAATCCCCTTGTCAGTTACATACGTTGGAGCACTTGTCTTACTTTTCTGTTCTATCAAAAAGGGTTGTGGTCTGTCTGTCTGCGTTTGTGTGTGTGCTGACAGCGCATTTATTTCGCACAATATTCTTGAACGATTCTGTGTTTTGTCATTTAAATGCACAAATATCAATATGTTCGTGCACACAAGTGTTTCTACAAAAACAAGTCTGACAGCCATCATAAGAACACAGCTGGATATAACTGTTGAAATTATTTTCTCACTTCCATATGGAAGAAAAATGCTTAAAGGCAATGCAAACATTGTATTAAGAACTGTTTGAACAATGATCGTTAAATACCAATAACTAATTTATTTAAATTATTTATTACAGTTTCGTTTACAATTATTTACAATTCAATTTTATTACCTATTTGTCTTTGCAATCCGTGCAAGCTTTTGTAAAGTCCGCCACAAGTTGTACAAACTGCTCAGGTTGATCCAAGTGTACTCTATGCCCAGCATCCAAATACTTTACCTGCAACATGGGAAAATATTTCCGCATGATCTCAACATTCGCAGGAGTCACAAATTGTTCACGATTGGCCGCAATGAGCAGAGTTTCCCCATGATAAGCTTGAAGATGCCGTAGCGTCTGCTCATAGTTGACCATTGATTCATTCCAACCATTGATAATAGCCTGAACATTTACATTCCAAGTGAATTCACCCGTATCCAGTTTCTTCAGATGCTTAACGATACGCAACAGATCGAGATCAGTTTTGACAAGTTCACTAAATGCGGGTATTATGTATTTTTGGCCCGCGTGGAGCGATAAATGTTTGGGTATCTTTGGCGCTATACCAATCATAAGCTCAAGTATATCCATAGCACTTAGAATGCGTTGCGGTAGTGGACCAGGCGTTATGTCCACAACGATGAGACGTTCCACAAGCTCCGGTTTGCTTAGAGCTAGCCTCATCAGAGCTCTTCCACCCATGCTATGGCCCAGGGCCACGATGCGTTCCAAGTGATGATCATCTATAAAAGCTGCCACGTCGCCAGCTATGCTCTCTGGCGTGTGCATTGGACTATGCGGACTATGACCATGATTGCGTGCATCTACAGTAATCACCCAGCGTGATCCCAACTTAGCCAAATTTCGCGCTGTTCGACGCCAAACGGAACGGTCCGTATTTAAGCCGTGCATTAGCAATATGGGTGGCGATTTCAATTGACTATGCGGCTGCTCATACACAGCATAGTTCATTTTGATTGTCTCTACTCCACTGGTGCAATATGTGTGCCTCGGGTGTTGCATGGTTAGCATCGCCATTGATTGACTGAACCCTGGCGCATCCTTTGTATTGACGGGAATTTTGGATTTGTGTATAACGGACGCAATGGGAAATGAACTGGCAATTAAACGAGACAGCATTGCACTGTGTGAAAATCGTTGACTGGCATTCGGAGAGCCCAAATATCCATTGAGGATATGATATACATATATTTAAAATCGTATGTTTGAAAGCAATCACAGAGCTTGCTTTAAAACTAACTCTCAATCAACTAACATATCAGATCAAGTTACTATTTAGCTTCTACTCATAATACTTTACGAGTACTGCAATAAAGTATGAACACTGCGTAATATGATAATCCTCTTTATGTAAATATAAAGCTTAACGCCTTGCAAAGTTTAGCATATGGCAGACATAATCCCCTTGGACTGTTTCCTTTTTACGCATACAAATCCCCAAATTACGTCATAAATAAAATGCATTTGTGTGGAAAATTAGATAGAAGCAAATGGCGCTGCAACAAAACGTTGCACACATACATATATACATACAAAACTCAACATATTTTTACATTTTCTTATATGTGAATGGAACATAAATCTTACACAGTGCTCTGCTGCAGACACAAACAAATCGTCTTGGGAATTTTCTTATTCTCACTTGAACTTTGCATTGCGACGAATTATTGGGAAGTTGTGCGTGCGTTCTTGCTGTGGCAAGGTGTCAAGTGCAATTAATGTATGTTTGAAAATAAAATATATATCTACATACAAATTTAAGACAAGCATTTTATGCATTTAACGACGGGGTGAACAACATTGAAGTTACTTTAAGCCCCACAATGGTTTTCGATATCAAAGCACAAATTAAGTCTGACAACGGGTAAGAGAAAGAGAGAGAGACAGAAGGAAGGTTAAAAAATTGTATCCTAAGCACTTCATATCCAATTTCAAATTATTGACACAATGAATGGCCTTTGAGCTTAACTTATCTTGTCAAGCGGACAAAAATTGAGCAGCGCAAAAAGTTTATAGAGAACCCATTGGAGCAAAACGCTTAGCCACAACAGATTTAACAATAAATTTCAAATCATTCTTAAGAGCAAAATTCTGTAAAAATTCATTTATTTCAACTTACCATTAAAACTTAAAAACTTCCAGCAATAATAATAAATACAATTAAATATCTATTATAATTACACGTAAAAGTAACTTGTCGCATAAATCTAAACATTTTCTCTTCCATTTTCTAAAGAGCACAAATGCCGGCAATTTTATCCGCGCTGACGCCTTGGCGAGCTCTCTTTGAGAGAGTGTTGAACACAATTTTCAAATGCTCTGAGAGAGTTATTCTTGACGGATTTTTTATAAACATAAACAGAACATGCAACAGTTTGATGGACAAGGCTATTCAAAAATTGAAAATCAAGCCATTTCTTTAGAATACATAGCAGTTTGAATTTGTTTTTAATTACAAATTTATGAAATACAAGCTATTAATTAAACAAAAATACACTCATAATCATAAAAAAATCGTTTTTAATAGAATTCGTAACGGTTTTCATTGTTATATTCAACCACCTGGTTAACACTTAACGGTAATCTGTTCAAGAACTGGTATCTTTGAATGAGTAAATGTTAAGCGCCATCTATGTGCGAGTAAACTTATTAGCAAATACACAAACCAGACGAAAAAAGACTATGCTTAGCGTATGCCCAAACATGCTAGCTCAGGGATGCAAAAAAACAAGTACGTTCAATTATGAAGTAAACAATCAATTTTAAATATAAATATAAGGAAAGGCATTAAGCGCTCAGACCTATAAATATTTAAAATAATTAAGGCAATGAATTAAAATCAGTACCTTGTATATTATATATAGAATAGAATAGAATTGAAAAAATGTATTTTCAAACAGGAATTTGCCGTTCCCTTAAAGTTGTTTTAAACAATTCCAAGAAGTAACTTTAAGCTCCACAAATCATTTTAGATCAAGAGCTGCAGGTTCAATTGTTTTTGCATTATTCTCAACCCCCAATTAGCAACGGCCAATCAGAACGCGCCAAACTGTTGCCAATCCAAAATGGCCGCCTTAACTGCCTGTAACAGATGCTGCATACAAAAAGGGTGGTAAAATCCAATAAGCAGAAGCAGACGAGCCAATTTCAAAGCAGACATCGCAATCAGAATTTATTCCAATTCGGGCTTCCAAACAGAACAGAACAGAATTACAGAACTGACCCAAGGTCATATAAGAATAGACAAATATATATAAATCTAATAGCCAATATGCAGCATCCAAGTGATCAACCCACGTATATGCCAGAGGTTCCATTTCAACCATTGTGGGGCCAGGAGGCACCGCCACCACCGCCCATAGTGCCATATCAGGAGCTGATAGCTGGTTTTCCATGCAGTGATTTATGTAAGTTTTAAAGTGATCCAAATTCAATTGAATATGAGCTAACTATTAAGCTATTTACAGCGCTGTGGCAACGCTCGCAAGTGGCACCGTTGGTAAATCAACGTCCTTCTGCTAATGGAAGAAGTTCATCGTCCTCCGTTTCAAAGAAAACCCGTCGCCGTATTGCATCCATGGCACAGAGACGTGCTGCAAACATACGTGAACGCCGTCGCATGTTTAATCTGAATGAGGCTTTCGATAAGTTAAGACGAAAGGTTCCCACATTCGCCTATGAGAAACGTCTCTCTAGAATCGAGACCTTGCGTTTGGCCATAACATACATTGGCTTTATGGCCGAGTTGTTGAGTGGCACTCCCTCTAATAGCCACAAGTCTCGTTCGGACATGTACGGTGGCATGAATGGACATCATCATGCATCAGCGGTTGCTGCAGGACCTCCAATGCATCCGCATCCACATTTGCATCCGGTTGCGTATCAGCGAGACTTTGCCTCGCCCTATAACCATAGTCTGACCTAAAGACAAAATCATTTCAGACAATATTGTTTCGTGTTTTTGTTGCCAAATTATGTGTTTAAGCTTAAACTTTAATTAAATAAATGTGATAGATATATAAAAAGTGTGGCAAGTAAAGTTTTCACTTTATAATAATTATTGTGGAATTAATAAATATGTTTTAAAAATATATATACCCAAAAAGTAATACTCTTTTCGAAAGACCGATCATAAATTAAATATTTACGGTTAGTCTAAGATTAAAATCTAGTGCAGATATGTTATATCAAATGAAACGAAATGTAATCTTATCTAAAGCAAATCAAAAGCTACTTTGAATCTAAGAAATAAATTATGAACAGTATTTATGTTTGATAAATACATAATAATAAATGAATAGCTAATTATGATTCCTAAAGTTAGCGAAGCAGTTTAAATACATCATGCACCCTTTCTAACATTTCTGTATAAGATTACGATGAGGGAATTCCCTTTTACCTTATATACATACAAAAATAAATACTGCATACAAACTACAAATAAACAATCTTAATTGATTCGGTTATTACTCCCAGTTTACATTTGATAAGCGCACAACAACTTTCCAACAGTGCACAATTCATTTTGCAATATCTCAGTCCCCGACAAGGTATAGTACATATTTGTTGCCGATAACAGTCAAATAGTTGATAAGAAGTGTTTTGATTAGCCGCATAGTTCTTAACTTCTTGCCAGTATTGACTTGAAAGCCAAACAAGAATGTCGAGACCCGAACTTCTAACGCAAATCTCAACTGATTATGGCACAGCGCCAGACTGGCTGAATCAGAAGGAGCTGCAAAGTCTGCTCCTACAGGACTTTCCCTCATTCCAAAGTATTGAAAATATTCGCAGTAGAATGGAACAGAATGCTTTACGTGTGCAGATTCAAGCTAAATTGGCGGGTAAGCAACAGAATAGTTAATCGTTAGGCTAATAAACATTTAAAGATAACATAATTTAATAGGAAATTCCTCACGTAAAATCAATTTCCTGGTGAGGTCACAGGAATTGAATAAAGCCGCAACTTTAAAGTTTCCTCAAGCCAACAATTTCCAGCTGGAGCAACATATGTATAATGTAATAATCCCAGCTCTTGAGGCACTTTATAAGGACGTGAATCAAAATATATCTTTCACTCCCACCAACTACAAGCTGAAGTCGCTACCAAAAGCTAAAGAATCCAAGTGTCTGTATCTGGAAGATCTTCAAGCCAAAGGGTATCGCGTGGCCAATCAGCTAAAGGGTCTTGACCAACCAGCTATGCAGGTGATTCTATCCAAACTGGCTGCCTATCATGCAGCTACAGCTTGTTATCTGCAACTGAATCCGCATCAGTTGAAAGAGCTTTCAAATCTGAATCCCAATAAGGAACCTGCACAAGATATTAGAAACCTTAAAAGCTGGCTACAGCGCAGATTTCATGAAAGTTTGCGTGCAAACGACTTAAGGCATTATGAGGACAAAGTCGTAAGTATAATTATTATTCTTTGTAAGCTTTTAATATTTTAAAAGTCAAAAATCTTTACAGAAATCGTATCAAAAGTATTTAACTGAAGCTGCAGAAACGTCAGATTTAAAAAAGTCCTTCAATGTCATTTGTATAGGTGCTTGTTGGCCCAATAACTTACTTGGCCAATTCGATGCCTTTGGCCATTTAAAGGATGTTGTCTTTAACCAATTCGGCGGGGCGACTTACGGACCTGCCGTACACGATCTATTTCAGCTACTCTTAACAGCGCCTGCTCAGAAAATTGAACATTTTGATGCATATTTAAGATTTTACCTGGACGAATTAACGCTCAATCTGCAACTGCTTAAGTTCAAAGGCAAATTGCCAAAGTTAACAGACATTCAACTGGATTTACTTAATTATGGTCATTGGGGTAAGCTTCAATTATATCAAAAACTTATAAGGTATTAAAAATAAAATTATTTTTTTACAGCTTTTGAGGTTATAGTGGAAATCCTACCCATTGTATTGACCGATTTTGGCTGTGAGGATATCGATGAAATGTTTAAACTATCAAAGTACTGTGAAGAGCTGCAAAAACTTTTGCCCTGGTTGGAGAATCGTGGTTACTTTGAGGCGGAATAATAGCCCAAACACAATTTAAAGTCAAAATACCACCAACAACCACCTGATAATCCTGTAAAAATAGTTTTGAGCTATCTACCACCTTACAACATTATTATACAACTTGATTTGCATGCGAATTTTTGCAGCTGCTGTGTGTGGCAGCACATGTTGATGCCACAATCAAGTCACATTAGATACTAGAACACCAAAGAAGCCAAAACACAAAAACGATTATACAAAATTTGACAACGTAAACAAAGCGTAAAATTATTATTAATAAATAAATGTGCATGGGCAGCCGCCAAATACAATGACAATTGTTGCAAGCAACCCTCGAAACAAGTGTAACACTCAAAAGGGCGCGATTGCAAAGCGTTTTGATACCCTGTAATTGTAGTGCATGAAGGGCATTATGAAGTTTTTTGAATGATTTGTTGTGATATATTATGATGAAATCATTTGAACAGATAATCAACCATCAAACTATCCTAAAGCCACGGTTACTCGTATTACTCGTTTACTCGTTTTACTTTGATTTTGTTACCCAGCCTAAATACCGAGGAATTTTTGCGTTCAACGCCCATTTTGAACAGATTAGCGCCCCTTTTTTTTGTGCCACAGCAAATTAATTTTAAGCACATAAATACAGAGGGGAGAAGGAATACAAATTCCTAACTAGACCTACCTGAGGGGTTGCATGCCACGGATCATCGCAACAAACTGTAACATTTTGCGACCCCTTTTTGCCAATGTGGTTGTTGCTCTTGTTTTGGTATTACAATGAAGTTCGCTAGCTGGCAATATGTTTTGATGAATTTGTGACACTTCATGCCGCATTAGTATGGTTCTCCCTCCCTATATACAAGGGTTGGCTTTTGGCTTATGAAGTGGCCTCACGTGTCTGTGATTAGCGACTTATGTCACAGAATCATATCTATACGTTGTTGTCTTTAATCATAAGTTGCATTCAACAAATCTAAACAAACACTTGATCACCTGCTGTGTGGGAATATTTTACTTCAATTTTGAATCTTAAAAATTTCATATGTTCAAGATTATATCACTGTTTGTCAGTTTTGTCATTGCCACGTGCCACTCATTAAATGTTACCCATAGTAAATCAGCGTACAGAATTAACAAGTCAATGAACAATCCTTAATACGGATTTACGTAAGTCTAATATACTTTCAGTGCATCCCCTAGATTTCTATTGTCCGCATGTCAAATCGCTGTGACAAATTAATTGAATTTTGCTACAATTTTCGGCATATTTTGCCAAAAAAAAAAAAGTTATATCGACACTTTTTTGGATTACTAGAGTGATATTCAATATATATTTGACGGCATGATAGATGATTAAGGCAAACTAAACAGATGTTAGGAATGTGTAGAAAAGCGATTAACACCATGCTCTATCAATGTTAATTTTTCTAAGTATGGCGTTACTTGAAAGAAAAAATATATATTAAATTAAAAAGGAAAACACTTTTTTAATATTCCAATTATTTTTGTTTCAACAAATCGAAAAGGGTATCTTAAAGTCGCATTCACTTAATAGCTTTACTGATTTGATGTTATGGCGTAATAATTCAAAGCTTTGTGCATAAAAGCTCTTTTGTTTATAAACACACAGCGGCCGGCACAAGAAATACCTTGCCTTTAGTCGTGAGAGTGCCAGCGATAGAAAGCGTGCGTTATAAACAGAACTCTTGAGTAGAAACATCATGGGAAAGTCAACTGATAATGGAGAGAAGCAAGAGCTGCCAGAATTGCCAAACTGGTTAGATGAGCAAATGTTTGTAGAGTTCTTGGAACGCGACTTCGAAAACTACAAAGCCATCAAGACATTCAATGTGGAGCCAACATGCGAAAAGGGCGAAAACTTTACTTGTCTGGTAGTGCGAGTTAACATAACAGTGGAGCTCAATGGTAAAGTAAACACAAGATTTATAATTAAATAGCCAAATATCTAACAATATTCATATTTTTAGATGGCAGCGAAGCAGCTACCTCGTATATTGTCAAATTATTGCCCACAACTTTAAGCACACGCGATATGATTACCAGCTGGAAAGTGTTTGATAAGGAAAAGCTTACCTATAGCAGCTATGTGCCAGAGTTTGAGCAAATGTTTGCCAACAAAGGCAAAGAGGTAACATTTGGTGCCAAATACTATGAACCCACAAAGGCGCCTAGCGAAGAACTAATCATCTTGGAAGATCTGGGCAACCGAAATTTTAAGAATGTCAAGCGACAACTGGGTTTGAATATGGAACACACGAAAGCAGTGTTGGATAAGTTAGCACAGTTTCATGCGGCATCTGCAGTGCGTTATGAAGTTAAAGGTGCTTATCCAGCATTATACGATAGAAATCTGTGTAGTGAAGAGGATAAATTTCAAGAGTTTCGCGATACTCAAGCTAAATCCTTGATTAAAGCTCTGCCACTCTATGACGCTGCATATATGGAGAATACTTTGGTATGAAAATCCACATGATAAAATATTAAAACAAATCTTTGAATGAAATTCTTACTTTTCTAGAAAACCTACACCTCCTTGGCACCAGATATGTTTCAGGCTCATGCTCTCAAGTTTGATGGCGAGTTTCGTTGCTTGAACCACGGCGACTTTTATTGCAATAATATTATGTTTCAATACGATGAACAGGGAAATATCAAGGAGACATACTTTATAGATCTGCAAATGAGTCGTTATTGTTCACCAGCCCAGGATTTAATCTACATTTTACTTTCCTCAGTGGAGATTGAGCTTAAATTTACAAAATTCGATTACTTTGTTGCCTTCTATCATAGCAAGCTGATTGAGAATCTTAAACTATTGGATTATCCCCAGCCACTGCCTAAAATAAGAGGTCTACATTCAGCGATCTTAAATCATGGCGACTGGGGTAGGTTTTTTTCTCCAACAACTTAAGCTTCTTCATTAAACACTTCCTATTTCAGTTTATCCTGTCACATCGCTACTACTGCCACTTGTATTAATCGATCCCAGCGAAAAGACCAACATGGATACCATATTGGATCAAGAAGATGAAGGTGAAAAACTCAGGCAATCAATGTTTGGACATCAGCGGGTTGTTCAACACTTTAAACAGCTGCTACCCTGGGCCTATAATCGTGGTTTGTTCGTCTACAAGCCATTAAACAACTAAAAAGAAACTGTGATATTGAAAAGTTTGAACTATAAATAAAATAAACAATTTTTATATGAAAAATAGATAGAGTTTTATTTTTAGACACGTTCATAAATATTAATAGTTTATATTGTAACAATCTATCATTACATTCGACGTCAAATTTCCAACTAATAAGTTGTACTAAGGTACTTGAAAAACCCCAAACACTGTCATTGTGAGTTTGCACCGGGTGTCCCAAGCTATTTTGGATCGTTACTTATCAATAGCTGGTGTCAACTGCGGGTCTTAAACATCAGTTAACAGCTATCAGCATTGTACTTGCCATTTTTTTAAACGTGTGCATTCATTTGGTAATTGTATGCGCATGGCAAATCTTAACATTTAATTTAAAGATATGTAGTTAATTCAGTCTTTAAGTACTTTACCTTTTGCTAATTTTTAGATTAAAAATAAATAACGTATTATGTGGTGGATAAATATTATTATTTATTTTAAGTGCTTTCCCAATTTTGGTTACCTCCAAGCTGTTTTCCACTGAATGACTTCGATTTGTTTTAGAATTGTAAAGTAAATACATATTGAGATTAAAATAAATCATAAAACTAATCAAATTTTTCCTGGAACAATCCATCTTAGAATATCAGCTGTTAGCACGAGACGAACACAATAATCTGTAAAAAGTCTATATTTTAATGTTAAAACTCACATTATTTCCAACACACTTGTATGCCAAAAATGTTCAACAATAGGTATTATCTCAATGGACACTCGACATCTTGAGTTTTACCAGATATACAATCAAAAACGTCTGACGACCGATTGCAATTTAAAAATTTATTTCAACATTTTTTATTGAAATGCTTTTTGATAACATAACTTCTAAAGTACAGTTTGTACAGAAAAATCTATGGTAATTTTTATCAGCTATTTCATCATTTAAGGCAAACACTTTTCAAATGTATCGTGATAAGCAATCATTAATTTTGAAGAATTTCGTGTTTTGAACAAACTTTATTATTGGTTGATAAGATTGAGAAGATTCCAGCGTGTAAATTTAGCTGGAAGCCCAAAAGCTTAGATAATAATTTAAGCTCCTTATGTCTTATGCAAGCACGACCTATGCCAATATATTTGGTATAAATATCAACGTTTATTTATGAACAATAACACAGTTTACCGGCATTTTCAAAACCATGAGGTTGACAAAAGCGCTTCTCACTTCCAACTCGATGTCTGCGATGGATCCCAAACTATTCAAGCCCATCACATTTTACAAGGATCCACCAGAAAGGCTTAAGGAGAAGGAATCTATAGTGAATGCAAAGGAATTTAAGGAACCTAAGGCTGCACCGCATTTTGTTATAAATATGTCACCGATTGAAGAAATACTCAGCGTTTATAAGTAATATAGGATATTGCTTATAAACATAGAAGTAAAATATATTTACGCAATTGCTTAAAAAAATTTAAGAACTTATATGTAATAATTTATTTTATATCAATAGTAGGCGACAACATGAAAAATAAATTATTTTATTATCAAAATCAAAAACATATTTAAATTCTTTGTAAATAAAAAAACAAAGTGCAATTATGCAAGGCAGATGAAGAAAAAGTTAATATGAGCATTAAATGATAAGCACAGATATCTTAAGAATAGTATTGATGTAAGATAAATCGCTTATACAATGAGTATAGGGGAATTATTTTAAAAGTTCGTTTAAAACTCCGGAATGGGTCAAAGCGCAGGTAAGACGATATTGGAAAGTTTTGAGAGTTGCTCCTCCATTGACACAACAATGAAAGACAAAGTCGAGAGGCAAAAACGAACATACAGTCCAATGCAAATGGATGGAAAATTGGTGCCAAAATGGATCAAGAAGACACAGTTTCAAGAAATTCTAACAGAGAATGTGCCCGAGTTTCAAGGCATCGAGAATTTTTGCATAGAACCAGCTCCTAATACGGGCGAAAACTATTCCTCGCTAATCCTAAGAATAAGCATTGATGTTAAGCTAACAGGTAAGTTCGTACCACAAGTGACACCCATTATAACCATTTTTTCCCCACGATTAGATAAATCCGTTAAGCCCCTGTCCTTCATGATGAAAGTACCACATGAATCGGCTAAGATGCAACAGATGCTGAAAACCGTTAACTTCTTTACGGTCGAGAATGCTACCTATACGGAACTTGTATCCAAATTCGAGGACCTGTATAAATCCAAAGGCATTAATATCAAGTTTGCCCCACGTGCTTACACATTTAAGGAAAGCCTTAAAACTGAACCCAAACTGGCTAATACTGTGCTCATGAATGATCTTAGTCAGGATGGTTATAGAAACGTTAATCCCCTCGACTGCCTTGACGTGAAACACACAAAGTTTGTGCTACGCAAGTTGGCGCAGTATCATGCAGCGGGTGCCCACTGTAGAGTTGTACATGGACCCTATTCGGAACTGTTTACGCAGCCCATGTTTGGTCCTAATCGGCAGAGAGCCCTATCCATACTGGAAGGCATAATGGGTCCGTTTAAGAAAATGTTCTTGGAACATCTATGTAGCTATAAAAATGGCGATAAGTACTATGATAAGTTTGTAAGTAAATATTTAATATTTGTTGTTTTTAATATTAATCGTGTTGAAATTTTTAGTCAAGACTTTTCTCGAAATTGAGCAAACATTTTCTAAGTCTAAGCAAATTCGATCCTGACGAATTCAATGTTATCAATCATGGCGATTGTTGGATCAACAATTTACTCTTCAAATACAGTCCGGATGGTGAGCTCATCGATATGATCTTTGTTGACTTTCAACTGCCCAAATATGGCCATCCATCGGCAGATCTACTCAACTTAATCATGACATCTGTGCATATTGATCACAAGCTCAAAGAATTCGACTTCTTTATCAAGTATTATCATGATCAGCTGATTCTTCATTTAAAACTATTGGAATATCAAAACCGTTTGCCAACACTTACGGAACTGCACATGCATCTCTACAAATATGGCATCTGGGCAATAACGGCATCTGTCATGGTGCTACCCATTGTCCTATTGGATGAGCGCGAAGAAGCACTGGAGTACAAAAGTCAATTGTACACGAATGAACGTTATAAGACTCATATCGAAAAAATACTGCCCTGGTTGGACAATCGTGGTATCTTGGATGTATAGCTTATATGATGTTTGAAACGAGAGTTCAAAAATGATTCACACTGCCTAATGTGTTCCAACATTTGTAATAAGCATTTATAATAGTATACTTAAGGCTATTTTTGGCACAAATAAAAAAGTGTTTGGGAATTTTTTTATTTTTAAAACTAATATTTTTATCTAAATGCTTTGAAATATATATGAAACAAGCTAGTTCATACACTTTAACATAAATGTAAGCTAATATCGGAAGCTTTTTATTATTGTTCAAATGATAAATCACAATTTTTAACCTTGCTGCGAAAAAAAACTATAATTATACAGAGCGTGTAGAACTTGTTTTGTAAACCACATTGAAACTTGTTACTCAATTATATTCTAAATATATAATACAATGCAAACTATGAAAGGTTTTCAAATCAGCGTGATCTATATAAAGTTCAATTAGAAATTTGTATTGTTTTATTCGGTCATAGACCTTTTACATGAACAAACATCAATTGAGGCGCAAAGTTTCTAATCTATAAGTTGACCATACATAGACATGGTAATAAGTGTCTGTATCAGCAATGAAAATGATTATATTCAGATTAGACAAGTAAACTGATTATAAAAGTAAGTATATTTCCTATATAGTTATACTATATACCCAAATATGTGTATTTGTTCATTGTACATAGTCATTGTGATTGTACTAATAGTATGTTTGGTTTTTGTGTGCCTCTCATTAATAAAAACACACACAAAGTTTTTAAATTGTTGAACAATCAAAATATTGTACCCTATGTTGTGCAAATGTGTTGTAACAACAAGAAAATGGGGCATATTTCCTAATAAATATAATAATAATTGTCAAATCGATTAGTCGATGGTCCAAGAAGCTAGTGCTCTATTAGGTTTAGTATTGTATACTAGATTTAATTTATGACAATAAAAAAAAAAAATGAAAAAATAAAAAGTTGTCAAATCTAAGATTTCATTTCACAAAACAAAAGATTTTTTACAGTATGAACAGATAAACTAAGTTAATGGGTATATATATGTAACAACAAGTCTAGACTATAGATTATTTTTTGTTAATTTCAACATTTGACAATAAAATTGAATAATGGTTGAATGCACCTCAAACTGATTATCAGTTGAATATTTAACAACATTTTTAACCAATACAATACGAATATTGACGGCTTTTAGTTGCCGTCAACAAGATTTGTGTTCACGTACCATATCAATTGATAATTTGGAATACACTTCCAAACACTCGTATGTATACGGCTTTTACTTCGTAGATACTCGAAACGACGCAAAAACTGATAAAAATTGTAGTTTCAGCAATCAGCAGTTAATGCTATTATCGGTAATAATACTTTGGTATAAATATAAGCGTACATTTTAAAGCAAACGCTCAGTAGAATATTATTTGTCAAGCCGTACGGACGTTTAACTATAACAAAAAAAAATATATCGCGATGGGTAGCAGTAGTTCCAAATCCAAAAATAGCTATAAAGTGGAACCAAGCGCTGCTCCAAAGTCCAAGGTCGCAACGCCCACCACAGTTCCAGCAGCAGCAGCAGCAGCAGCAGCCTCAGAACCAGCCCCAGCCCCAGCTGTAAAAGCACCTGCCCCAAGTCCAGCACCGCCCGTTGTCAACACCGAAATGGTGCCTAAGTGGATTAATGAATCGCAATTTGTGGAAATACTCACAGAGCATGTGCCGCAATTTGCAAAGATTCAGAGTTTTAGCGTTAAACCGGCGATGAGCGCTGGCGAGAACTATGCAACGCTCATGCTGAGAGTAAAAATTGAAGCGGAACTAAAGGGTGAGTAAATAGTGTGCAATGCGTGACGTCACAAATTCTAGTTTTAACTATTGAGATTTGTTGCGATAGCAAAGCTACATTCTTTTGAGATAAGCCCTGAGTGGGGGGCTCTCTATGCCTTAACTCTCTCGCTTATCAATACCCTAAATGTGCTGGTAATAGTGACTTTATGGGTGTGAGGTACCGGGCGACTATTTTTTTTTTGATAACGGTATGCACCACAAATAGAAATATAAATGTTCCTATCTCTAATTTATTTATTACAAGCTATTGCTCAATTGTATAAATTTGCACCGAAAAAACATATATATAAAAGTACATACTCGATCAATCATGATAAATCTAATAAAATACTTAATCAGCTTTATCAAGTCTACCTTGAATGTTTTTGAAAATAGGCTATAATTAAAATGTTATCAGGCAGTAAACTTTAGATTCAGTATCTTGAGGATTATTACAAATTTATTTGGGTATTCCCTTACTAAAAATTTTGTTTTTATCACAAATTTTAATCATGCTTTAACTTCACCAACTAGATAAAACCGTTAAGCCCGTTTCGCTTATGATGAAAGTGCCACATGACATCGCTGAGATGCAACAAATGCTGGAAATGGCGAATTTCTTTACCATTGAAAACGAGGTCTACATCAATTTGATACCCAAATTTGAGGAGTTCTACAAATCCAAGGGCTTGGATATCACATTAGCGCCGCGTGCCTACAAATTTACAGAGGGCGTCAAAACGGAACCAAAACTGGCCAATACCGTGCTTATGTACGATTTGGGTCAGGATGGTTACAAGAATGTGAATCGCCTGGAAGGCCTCAATATAGAGCAAACCAAGGTTGTCCTACGCAAGATCGCACAATATCATGCCGTTAGCGCAGCCTACAAAAGCGTCCATGGACCCTATTCGGATTTGCTGACTTATGGCATGTTTGGCACAGATATGGAAAAAGCAATGGCCATGATGGAAGGAATGATGGGACCCATACAGAAAATGTTCTTAAACAATCTGCATAGATATGACAACTGCGAACAATATCGCGAGAAGCTGGTACGGAATTTTTATTAACTTTTTTCAGAATTTCCCACTTTATAAAAAATTTGTCTTTTAGGAAACGAATTTTGCCAAAATGAAAGATCTGTTCCCCGATTCAAGTCAAGCGGATCCCAGTGAATTTAATGTAATCAATCATGGTGATTGTTGGGTTAATAATTTTCTCTTCAAGTTCGATGACAAGGGCGAACTGTTAGATATGCTCTTTGTGGATTTCCAAAATCCACGATACGGTCATCCCTCTGGCGACATACTGTACTTTATCATGACATCGGTTCACATCGATCACAAGCTCTCACATTTCGATTACTTTATCAAGTACTATCATGATCAGTTGATTGAACATCTCAAACTGTTGGAGTATAAGGAACGTATGCCCAAGTTGGCGGAGCTACACATGCAGATGTATAAGTATGGTGCCTGGGCATTGATGGCCAGTTTTATGGTGTTGCCTGTGGTGCTCTTGGATCCCAATGAAGCGGCCACATTTGAGAATTTCTTTGGTGCCGGCGATGCGGCACTTGACTTCAAGTCCCAGATGTACACTAATAAACGCTATAAGCTTTATATCGAACAAATACTGCCCTGGTTGGATAATCGTGGATTATTGGAGGCTTTGTAAGTGCAAGCATAAAATATAAATAATTTTTTTTTTTATCAATATTATTTAAAAAATTTTTTAGTGACGCACCAAAACCCCTTCCAACCACAACTCCAGCTGCAGCTGCAGCTTCAACTCCAGCTCCAGTTTCAGCTTCAGCTACTACTACTACTGATACTACCAACGAAGTGCCCGACTGGGTAACGAGTGAATACTTTAAGGATGTGCTTAAGGCAGAAATACCAGACTTTAAGGAAATTAAAGACTTTCATGTGAAGAAAGCCACCTCAGCCGGTGACAACTATTCCTCTATTATGCTCTCTGTGGACATTGATTACCATACCGTGAGCGGAAAAGTTGAGACCACATCATTTATGCTAAAAGTACCGCCAGGCAGTGAGATCTCCAAAGTTCTACTTGACCTCATGCTGACCTTCAAGAAAGAGGTGGCCATGTATAATGATGTCATACCGCAGCTGGAACAACTCTTTAAGGAGGCTGGCCAAACAGTTGTCTTTGGTCCCAAGAGCTATAAGCTGCCCAGTGGCACAGACAATGATCGCATTTTGCTGCAGAATCTGCGACCTGCCGGCTTTAAGAACGCTGATCGTCTTAAGGGATTGACTGTGGAGGAAACAGAGCATGTGCTGGCCAAGTTGGCTCAGTTGCATGCAGCATCAGCGCAACTATATGTGACCAAAGGTGCCTATGCGGATTGTCTGGACAAGCCGGTGCACAATGAGAAAACACGTCCGATCTTTGATGGTCCCGAGAATAAGAGTTTCCAGGATATGATGGTTGAAGCTGTAAAATCGTTCAAAGGCAGCGAATCCTACGGCCATAAAGTGGTTAGTAAACGATAAAGCCCGTAGTTACAAATGTTTATTAACATATTTTCTTATCATCTACAGGCGAAGATTTTGGAAAACCTCTTTGAATTGGAAGTCAAGGCTGGTACCTATGATAAGACTCAGTTTAATGTGCTTAATCATGGCGATTGCTGGACAAATAATGTGATGTTCACCTATGGTCCCAAGGGCGAAATCACGGATACGCTTTTTGTAGATTTCCAGCGTTCGTGCTTTAATTCCCCCGCATATGATCTGTATTATCTACTAATGTCCTCGCCAAGCTTTGACATCAAAATCGAGAAATTCGATTACTTTATTCGCTACTATCATACGGAGCTGAAGCGCAATTTGGAATTGCTCAAGTATACCCGAGACATACCAAGCCTTAAGGATCTGCACAACATATTGCTGGAGAATCCTCTGTGGGCCGTAACAACAGTTTCAACTGTGATGTCGGCTGTGCTGCTCGATCCTACGGAAAATGCAAGTATTGCCACAATGATGGGCAATGATGAGGAGGGCAAGGCGTTTAGAAAGAAACTCTTCACGAACGACAGATATCGCAAACATGCTGAAGCTTTATATCCCTTCCTAGATCACAGAGGACTTCTCGATTTTGAGTAAGTTTTAGGTTCGATTGTTGTCAATGTTTTGTAGACCTTTTTTAAGTCTAATGATTTGTTGATCTGAGCTATTAATTTTAGTAAGAATCAATGTAAATATGTTTGTAAATAAATAGTTTATTAATATTTAAAGCTCTCCGACTTTACTTTAACGAGGATTTCGAACAAATTATTTTCCCAGATACAAGTCCAAAGACGATACAAGCTTGGATTGGTTAAGTTTTCAAGATTTTAGTGAGATAATCGCTGCTCAAGAACCTCAGTTTGAAAAGATTTTGGGAGGTACTTCAGTTCTTGCAACGAAACCTGGTGATAATTATGCATCCAAGTTGTACAAAGTGGATATACAAGCACAGCTTAAAGGTTCGTCTCTAATAATTCCCAACTTTCTTTAAGCTTATAATCTCTTCATTCACATAGATCAATCTACAAAGACCTATTCCTATATGTTAAAAGTAGCACTTGATATGGAAATAGATGAGAACTCACCCTTTAATATGTTTCCTAAAGAAATTGAGATGTATGAAAAGATTTTGCCCGCATTTATGCAGTACTACCAAGAAGCTGGACTATCGATTACCTTCAGTCCCAAGACCTACAGATTTACTAAACCATTTAAAGCCCATTACTTGCTAATGGATAATCTGCAGGCGAGTGGCTTTGAAATGTTAAATCGCGCAGAATGTTTAGATATGGAGCATACGAAGAGTGTGCTTAAGAAGTTGGCCCAATGGCATGCAGCTTCACTTCGGTATAAGGAACTCAATGGACCCTATGCGGCAACATATAATAATGGCTGGATAAACGAGGGAACCCGAGAGATGTGCAATGCCATATTTGAGCCAAGCGAAAGAGCTTTTCGTAAAGTCGTTGATGGGTACAATGGGGTGGAGGAGTATAAACATAAATTGGTAAGCATTTGATAAATAAGCTAAAAACGTAAAATAATCTTACATTTTTTAATAGGATCACCTAATGAAATCTTATGTAGACAGTGTCATAGATGATGCTCGGATTGATGAACAGGAGTTTAATGTACTTAATCATGGCGATTTGTGGACAAACAATGTGATGTTCCAGCATAATGCAAGCGGTGAAGTCCAAGAAACTTATTTGTTAGATCATCAACTTCCCAAATATGGAAATCCTGCTTTTGATCTATATTATTTCCTGATGAGCTCAGCGCAGTTGGATATTAAAACTGACAAATTCGATTATCTGATCAGATGGTATCATGAGAATTTAGTGGAACATGCCAAACTATTAAAATGCACTAGCTATGTGCCGAGTTTAAAGGAACTACACATTATTCTGCTCAAGCATCCCGTGCATGGTGAGTTTAAGAAATATCTTTTAAATTGCGATTACAATTACTAATCAATTAAATTATTTTTGGAAAGTAGTCGTAGTGACTATATAGTTCACTGATGAAATTTTATGATTATATAGTGATTACAACCAAAAAATTAAATATAATCAAAAACTATCGCAAATTTTCAAAATAATCATATAAATTCAAAACAATAAACATAATCAAAAATAATCATGAATAATCAAAAAAAAATCAAAAACTAATTATTTTTGATTATTTGTGACTAGTTGTGAGTATTTTACTTCCCTTCTTGACGAATCACAAAAATAAAATTTAAATTGCACTTTACATATTACCTCAGCTTTGTTGCTGGAATAGTCACAAAAAGTCAAAAATAATCAAATAAAATCAAAAAAAAAAAATAATCGAAAATAATCAGATTGATTGTTTTTAATTATTTCTGATTATTTTTGATTATTTTGATAATTTGCGATAATTTTAGATTATTTTTGATTTTTTGTAATCGTAATCATTACATAGTTGAGTAAAACAAAAAATAGTCGAAATGTAATGAATAGTTCAACTTTTCAACTTAAATAATTTAACTACTTATGACTACAGTTAGTAATCACTACTTAACAGGTATGGTTTTAGACAGTTTAAAACACTTTTAGCCTATTTAACCAGTAACTTACTTTTTCATTTTAGCTGCTGGTTCAGTGTTTGGCACATTAACGCTTTGCCTGGCAGATGCCACAGATGAGTTTTCAATGGATTTGTTTACTGAAACGAACGGTGCTAACGATGCCATATACGAACACATGTATGGTAATGAACGCTACAAGGCGCAATTTGAGCGCATTATGCCCTGGCTAAATAGACGTGGCCTATTGGATGAGGCTTAGGAAACTAAAACCAAACTGAATTTAACTTTTAATTTATTACCTTTGGTTCAAACAAGCATATATATATTTTTACTTTGGAACTAACAACTAATTTTAAATATAATAAAATATTTAAGCATTAAACATTATAACATTACTTGACAGCCAATTTGAAAGCCACATAAATACTGGTTATAAAGACAACAGCAATGGCTAATTTCTTAAGATTGGCACGATTTACGCCCTTCACAGTGCGCAGAAGCTCAATATTCATGCGGAAAACATTGCGACTTTGTTCAATATACTCGGCACGCATTTCATCATCCAGCTTGCCGTAGACGTCATTGAAAATGCGACGTAATTTGGATTTTAGTTGGGGAATTTTAACTGGAAAGAATGTGGCTTCGCAGCCAACTTGCGAGATGGTAACCTGCTCGGGCATTGGTCTGGCACGCAGATCGCTCTCCTCGATGCCATCACTTTCAGCTGTGGCAGCTGCTCTGGCTGTTGCCGCTGCAGCATCCGCTTCGGCCTGTTTCTGTTGCACCTGTTCGGCGCTATCTTTGGGGAAGATCCACAACTTTCTGGCAATCATGCGTTTCTTTTGCAGCAGCTGACCACCAGACATTAGGGCCATATACATTTGGAAGGCAAATGCGAAGAGAAGCACCTCACTTTTAGCTGCAACTTGCTCTAGATGGGCCAGGTATGTTTGTACAGCTGGACGCGGTTCATATGACTTGCGCCAATCGGAGCCATAGAAGTAGTCAAAGTCACGCTCGAAGGCAGCAGAACGATGCAGCTCCTTTGGCAACAAGCGCTCCGGCAATTTGGCCTCGAAGAATTTATATAATTCGTAGAAGACCAAAAGTCCATCGTACCAAACTTCGTCATCCGAAAGAGCTGCAAATAATGAAATGAAAATGAATGCATTGATTTTTTTATTGTGACGCATCTTTACCAATTGCAAATTTAGCGTTAACAAGAACATCAGTTAACTTATGCACATCTTTTGTTGCCTGACGCACTTCCTTTGTAAATGTCATGTCCACAGTGTCATCATCCTTAAATTCTGCAGCGTCATTGGCCTTTTGGACCTCTGGATTGGTTGCTGTGTCGGTCATTGACATTTTGCTTATGTGCTTGCTGTGTTCTGATAACGTAATATTTTATAAATTATTAATGCGTAAATAACCCGCCTTCTTGCGCATTTATACAATGCAATTTTTCGATTTTGTGTCCACGATAATGTAACTTACAAAATGTTATCGATAGTTTAAAAAAATCAAAACAAATATTCATCGCCTTAACAATGTCTGGCAGTACCAATGTTTAGCTTCTTTACAGCACTCTTTTATGTTGTACAACACTGCATTAATTCTGCAAGCCTGATGAGCTTGTTGTTTTGTTTTTCTGCCGAAATTTAAACTTAATTGTAAACAGTAAGTAAAATACTTGCTTAAACAACAACCGTAAGTTAAATGCAAAACGGTTACCGTTGCGCTTATTATTTGCACGCTAACAAACACCAAGTTATTAACCCAGTTTTATTTTTCTG
The DNA here is from genome assembly GCA_018152965.1 of Scaptomyza pallida. Taxonomy (NCBI): domain Eukaryota; kingdom Metazoa; phylum Arthropoda; class Insecta; order Diptera; family Drosophilidae; genus Scaptomyza; species Scaptomyza pallida. The sequence continues at coordinate 1,428,732 of JAECXP010000002.1, read as the reverse complement.
CATCTTGATAATCATGCTCTAACACCTCATTCACACACATACACAGTTATTACGGTAAACAACAACCCCAACCACACACACAAACAACTGCATCGCTTTGGTTTCACCTATTTTCAACACCCAAAACTAACTCGCGTTGCTTTTTTAGTAGAAACACACACAAAACTTAAATTCTATAACTATATATATATCGCAAACAAAAAAGCAATGTCGGATCTCTTTACCACCTTTGATAGCAACAGCGGGCAACACGATACACCAACAATTATGGCCTCGCCCTCACAGCACAGCCCCATGACAAACAACAGTAACTCATCCTCACAAAATGGTGGCACAGCATCGGCCCCAGGTGGTGGTGGTAGTGGTGTGGCGGGTGCAGGGGCTAGTGTTAAAAACCATAACACAACAACTGGCGCAGAAAACACACCTGTAAGCGCCTTCTACATATTTACATATATGAAACCCCTTTCTAAAACAAATATTCTCTTGTTTAGATGTTAACAAAACCGCGTCTTACGGAGCTGGTGCGAGAAGTGGATACTGCCACGCAGCTGGATGAGGATGTGGAGGAGCTGTTGCTGCAGATAATCGATGATTTTGTTGAGGACACTGTAAAAACCACAAGCGCCTTTGCCAAGCATCGGAAAGCAAACAAAATTGAGGTGCGCGATGTTCAGTTGCATCTGGAGAGAAAATATAATATGTGGATACCTGGCTTTGGCACAGATGAACTGCGTCCCTACAAGCGTGCTGCAGTCACAGAGGCGCACAAGCAGCGTTTGGCATTGATAAGAAAGACAATTAAAAAGTATTAGACGGAGTTATTAAGATACTGCGGCATGCTTAGGAGTCTATGCAGGGATTCTTATTCTTTTTTGTTAACAATTGTGTATTTCGTGCTAAGCGATTTGATTGTTTTCCCTTAAGTTATTAAAATAAGCAGAAAGTACCTTATTTTTTTATTTAAAATCTGTTTTGATTCTACTAAATTGCGTCTAAATTACAAATTTACATCTACATTATGATCAGCTTAAATAAATTAAAATTCAAATCGTAAAATAAAATTCAATATTTACCAATTGTTTATACTAAAACAAAAAATGGTTGGCACAAATAATAAAAAAAATGTACTGTACGTATGACATGCAAAAAACAAACATCAGTTTATGTCGTGACTATCGTCGCGTGATTTATCGATAGTTTGGTCAGCTTTTGCCATCGCAGTTGCAATGCACATATGTATTTAGAAGATAAGCAAGCAATGGGAATTTTGTTTTGTGTTTTGTTACCATTGTTGCATACTGTTTTTAATGTATTGAAAGTCAATTAAAATAACTCAAAATGAAGCTGCCGGTCATGTGTCGCACTTGTGATGCAAGGGAAACGGATAAATTGTATAAGCTGGCAACGGCAACAAAAAGATTTCCAGATAAACAACTTTCGGACATTTTAGTCGAATTGACCCATATCGATGTAAGTTCCTCCGACCAGGTGCAGTCATATTTCTTAACATATTCTTCTTCCAGGTAAATGAAACGATGGCACAACATCTGCCACAATGTCTGTGTAGCAATTGCGCTCGAAAATTAATCGGTGCCTATTACTATGTGAAGCAGGCGCTGGCCGCCAATGAGCTGCTGATACACCATGTGGAACGCATGGATGGCGGCGACAAGCCGGGTGTAAATGATTGTCTGCGCGAAGCACCAATGGAGATGTGCGCTGAACAGCATGTTGAGGTTTACAAGTTGCTTTAAATGTTATGAAAATGTTTTTAATAATGTTTTCTTATGACCAGGTTAAACTGGAAACGGAGGAGGAGGACATTGAAAATGATATAACTTGTACGGAACTGCCCGAATTTACAATAGTACAAAATTCTATTGATGCGGAAGTTGACGTTATAGATGATCTGGATACCAAAAAGACTACAGATCCGCTTAATATGTTTGATCCCGTCAAACAGGAAGAGGATTCCCTAGCAAAACCAACTCAAGAGCTGAAAGCAGCCAACGATGAAGACGAGTAAGCTCATAGTAGGCTCAATAGCATAACCATATATTTAACACCTTTTTCTTGTAGCTCTCTGGATGATTTGCCCTTGCAACAGCGTGTTAGAAAGTGGAAACAAAGAGCTAAAGTGCACACTATTAAGCGAGCTGGATTCAAGTGCAAGGAATGTCCAAAGAGCTTTAAGAGAATCGAGCTAGTAAAACAGCATGCATCACGAGCACACAAATCTAAAACCGATTGGTTGTCCTGCTCCTTCTGCATACGCAAGTTCAGTCATCGGGAAGCGCTACAAATGCATCTCAAGGTGCATCGCGACTCCAAGCGTTCAGCGAATCTGGGCGAGAGCAAAAAGGCCAAGGACATCGATGTGAATGTGTGCAAACCGCATGGCTATAAGCTCATCGAGTGCATGATCTGTCAAACGCAATACGATAAAATTGTGGATTTGCGACGGCATCTCGAGCAGCATCCAGAGATTGTGAACTTTGGGGCACGCTCCAATATGCAGCCGCACGAACTGGCCGAACTCTTCTATCCCGATGCCAAAGATATCAGTGTGGATCATCTAAAGGCTCTGATACGCAAAGATTTGTCCGCAGGCATCTATCAGCGTTTCTATTCCATTACTAATCAATCCGGCTACGAAATGGATCTGGACAGTTCGGAAACAGAAAGCGAAGCTGAACAAGATGCCGACGAGCTGTCGAATCAACAGCGCAGCATTCCCAAAGCCAAATACAGTTGCGAATTGTGCCATGAGCGTTGCCAGCGTAAATATCAGCTATACGATCATCAGCGCCAGATGCATGCCTGGCTCGATGCTCCTCATGTTTGTGGTCGTTGCGATGCGCGCTTTGTCAGTCTGCAGTTGCTGCGGCATCACAACGAGCTGCAATGCAAGAATGCCCAAAAACGTTTTCTGTGCCACAGGTGTCCGCTACGCTTTCGGTGGCGCCACAATCTGAAGGCTCACATACGCGAACATCGCATTATTGTAAGAGTAATGAAATTTTGGTTTGTGTCTTAACTAAAATTCTTGAAATTTATTTGTAGAATCAAACGTTTGAGTGCAATGATTGCAAGCGCGTCTTTGACAAAAAGAAATCGTTGACAGTGCACATGCTCAGCGTGCATGCGGAGCAATCGAAGCTAATACCATGTCAATGGTGTACCCGCAAATTCTATCGTCGTGACTATTTGGTGAAGCATCTGAAGCGTCATGGCATACGCGAACAGGATATACCGCTGGCTGAGACGCTTATTGCTGCGACATCTAAACCAAATGGCGCCAAACAGATTACGTGTAAGATTTGTAATCTGCACTTTGAACGCATCAACGATCTGCGCATTCATATTCAGCTGGAACTGAAGCTGGCGCTATCGTTGCATCAGAGCTATGATTCGCCCAACAATTACTCCATCACCAATGAATCCGGCTACGAGCTGCAGCTGGGCGACTCCGAGACGGAGGATGAGCTGCATATGGACTCATCATCAGCATCAGCACCTGGCACACGTTCCGTCTATGTCTGCGAACTGTGTAAAGTGCAATGCAAGCGCAAATTCGAGATGATTCAGCATCAGCGTGCCATGCATCGTTTCGACAAAATGCCATACGAGTGTGAATCGTGCATATTCAAGTGTGTCTGCAAGGTTAGTAGCAACACTACAGGGTAAAAGTATTTTGACAACTTTATAGTAAAATCTTCACATAACTAAACCTTACTTAATAAAGTGTTTGGTATCAATGGAAAGGTCATTTAACTCATTAACCCATTCAGTATCCACTTAAAGTTTTCCGTTATTAAAAAAGTATATTTTTAAAAAAAAAAATTTGTTCAAAAATCTCTGCATGTATTTTTCATGATTTTTTAAAAATTGCAAAAATTACCATTTTTAATGAAAAGAGGGTAAAAATTGTAATTTTTGCAGTTTTCACTATTAGAATTGTTTGAAGCAACTTTTTGCATCAAAACATTTTTTGTTTAAGCACGGGACAAAAAGGGTTGAAAATAGACTTTTACAAGAATTAAAAACTTTCAATGGGTACTTAATGGGTTAATAAGTGAGAGTATTGCATCATTCAACCGAAGATTAAATAACCTTTTTATTGATACCAAACACTATATTAAGTAAGGTTTAGTTATAAGAAGATTTTACTCTAAAGTTGTCAAAATACTTATGCCCTGTAGTGTTTATTGCTTATCAAACCGACTAGTAATTCCCTTACTTTCTACAGAGCATCATGGATCAGCATCGGCAATCACAATGCCATAGCACGGATAAGAAATTGTCGTGTGGCAAATGCAGTTACAAGTTCATGTGGCCCGAGAATCTGCAACAACACATGCGCCTGCAACATGGCACCCTAGTGGATGCTGCGGAGGCCAGTGCTGATCGCATTCCAGCCATACCCGGTGATCCCGGTGCAGCTCCTGCTGATGGTGTACAGCTGCTTCAATGTCCACACTGTGATCGCACATATCAGATGAAGTCCAGGCTCAACAATCACATACGGGATGTGCACATCAATGGTGATCGCAAGCGCAAGGAGGCCATCAAAAAGTTTCTCTGCTCGCTTTGCGGCCGTGAGACACAATCCGCCGCCACCCTGGTCACCCATATGCGTCGTCATACGGGCGAAAAGCCCTTCAAATGCGATCTGTGCGAAATGGCATTTCCCCGGCACTCCGAAATGATATCGCATCGACGCATGCATACGGGCGAGAAGCCCTTTCATTGTACTGTCTGTGGCAAGGATTTTGCACGCTCGGACAAGCTGAAACGACACATGCTCACGCACAGTGGTCTGAAGCCATACAAATGCACCTACTGCGAAAAGAGCTATCGTCAGGCCAAGGATCTGAAATTGCATCTGCAACAGCATACGGGTGAATGTACATTTGTTTGTGGCACTTGTGGCGAACGCTTCATTCAGGGCACAGCCCTAGAGAAGCATCGCATGATGCGACGTCATTTCGACGAGGTGGATGAGCGTGCGACAAGCACAATAACTGCTAGCTAGATATAATTTAATTTTAACTAAAAGTAATAAATAACTATATGCTCATATTTATAAATCACATTTTTAACCCATTTTTGTATTGTTTTAAATATTTGTTTGTATAAGTTGTTTTTTGTCTAAAATTGTGAATGTTTTTTTATGAATGTGTTTTCAAAAAGTTGTCCAAAAACATATATTTTGGGTTATTAGAACAAAATTTAATTAAAAGCAATATAAGAATTTATAATTAAAACATGGCAGTTTCTGGTATTAAACTAAATGAAAAAAACACTTGGAATTGGAATATTTGGTCACGATGGCTCTATTTAAAGATGATCTGATCTACAGCTCCTCGGAGCCACGTGGATCAATTTTAATCATTTCGACATCAAAGATGAGCACAGCATTGGGTGGGATTTTGCCACCTCCTGCACCACTGGCCCCATAGCCAAGTTCCGGTGGAATTGTCAGAGTGCGGCGTTCACCCTCACACATACCCAGCAGACCCTGATCCCAGCCCTTGATGACCTGTCGGGCGCCCAGTGTGAATGAGAATGGTTTGCCGCGATTGTGGCTGCTATCGAATTCGGTGCCGTCTTGCAGTGAGCCCTAAAAGAGAGATAAGCTATAAACAAACTGACGTGTCCGGCAGACTCCTTCTTTACCTTGTAATGAACGTGTATCATATCACCGCCCTTTGCCTTGCGCGTGCAGTCCTCCACACGCTTCTTGACGCCAATTTTAACTTTGGGTGATTCATTGGCAATTGCAGCGCCAAACAGTGCACAAACCAGAAATAAATATTCAAGCTTCATTTTGCCACAGCTTTGTTATTAGTGAATGCAAAAGTACTATCGTTGTACTATCGATAGCGAGCGTGACTTTTTAAAGTATCGATGTGGCAATTGCCATTCACAACGCACAAACGCGCAAAATATTTGAAATCAAACGACGACGATTTGTGGTTACACATAGTAGAAGCTAAATATTTATTAAACAATTTACATACATTAAAGCTCTTTTAAATTTCGAAAATAATATTTCTTTTAAAAATTATAAAAATGTACACAACACAATCGCAATATGGTACAAACAAAGCCTTATTATAAATATGCAACAGATTATTTAAGAGATTTTTTTACAAATATACGATTATATCACAATAATAAAGGAATACATACATACTTAAATGAAATTTATCAAGCACTCGTGCACAAAATCAATAACGCAAATTGCATGTGTAACTGAGTATAATACCTACATACATAAATACATTTATAAATATAATCTAAAATACATAAAGTTACAATATATATAAATACAGTTTACAAGATACAATCTATGACTATAATATGTATACAGCGTGTATGTAAGGACTTGATTAAATGTTCTCGACTGGCTTGGCTTTTCAACACAGTCTCAATTATCATTTGACATATTTGTGATTTTGGTCGCATACATATTGGCCACCTTATAGATAAATTCGTATTGCTCCTTGGTCTGCACGGCACTGGCCCTTCCCCGACGCACATAATACACCAGCTGTGGTATGTCCACCGAACGCTTGGGCGTCTCCAGACTCCGTATGGCCATGTCACAGGCAATAATGGTGCCGGTACGGCCCGTACCTGGGGAGCAGTGAATCGTTAGCGGTCTACAAAGAATTGAAAACAGAAAACACATTAAACACATGAAGCATGCAAAAACAGGTAAAAATATTAATTGACAAGTGGTTTTAACCATTTAAATGAGTCAAAATTAGTTAGAAATATGGATTTTAGTTAAAGTTTTAGTTAGTTAAATTGTTTACAGGGTATTTGAATGCTTACCCCTGTTGACTGCGTGACGTTTTGTTGGTCATATTGCCATTAATCTCATTGCTGGCCGCACTCGATGTGCTGCACTTTTCGGCATCTGCCTCCGCCACCTGCTTCGTTTCACCCTCAAGCGATTTGAGTGTCAATGTGGACGATTTCTCATGCTTCAGCTCATTGGCCTGCTCCAGGGCATACGATTTGAGGGAGGAGCGTGCCTCCAGCAGCATTGCAATAATGGGAGCCTCCTCTACGGGCACACCCATTTCTGGCCATTTGTACCAGTAGTGTGTTAGTTCTCGACTTTCATTGCCATCCACATGTTTTAGCATGAGTGTTGAGATCGCATATTTATCCTTGACTTCGCGATGCTTCAGTGTCACCTGATAATCGCCATAGCTGCTATGATTGTCTAGGGTAACGGATGGCGGTAAATATTCGGCGCAGCGTTCAATGCCATTCTCATTGAGATCGGTTGCCTGGACAATGACCCTCGATTGTTGCTCCCAGACCATGCGCCAAAAGTCACCTGTTGTGGTTTCGAGTGGCGCCTGACAAGCTATATAATAATTGGGCGCATCTCGCGGGCCCTGTTAATGCGTAAGAAAGAAAGGGAAAACGTTTAACATTACATTTTATGTAAACGGTAACATAGCTCAAATGATGTCCACAAATTTTAACTTTTAACATTAACTTAACGTAAGGGACATTTGGAAGAGATATACAGAGAGTGAGAGACAGATTCTGTGTGAGAGAGAGATTTTTTGAGTGAGAGAGAGAGAGAAAAAAGAGATTCTGAGTGAGAGGGAGAGATTTTGAGTGAGAAAGAGAGAAAGATTCTGGGCGTGAGAGAGAAAGAGACAGATTCTGAGTAAGAGAGAGAGAGTGAGGGACAGATTCTGAGAGAGAGAGAAAGAGAGCGAGAGAGAAATAGAGCGAGAGGGATTCTGCGTGAGAGAGAGAGATTCTGAGTGTGAGAGAGAGATTCTGAGTAGGAGAGAGAGAGAGATTCTGAGTAGGAGAGAGAGAGAGAGATTCTAAAACAGAGAGAGAGAGAGTGAGAGAGACAAATTTGAGAAAGAAGTTTTAAGTGATTGAGATTCTAAAAGCAAGACTGAGCCAAATATCAGTGGGAACTTCCCACGGGGAAGGCTTAAGGTAGCTTCCATCAAGCTAGAACCAGTTGGGAATTATAAGAGGCTTGGTGAAAAAATACTTTATTCATTTCATATGGCTATTGAATGAAATTGCTATTTTTGGGACTTATTTAACTATTTGTAACTTTGGAAATTATTAAAGCTTTCAAATATTTTAAAAATTATTGCCAGCATTTTCACACACATACACACACAGCAAACACACACATAGCAATCAATGCAATAATAACAAGTTTTGAATATTTTTTATTAGAGTTTGCAATTTTTAGCAACTTTTTTTGCCTCGGAGATTCTGGCAACACTAGTCTGTGTGTAAATATGTGGCAACAACAGTAGTTATAACATAAGCATTTAAACAATTTAGCATACATAACGTTTAACGTGTCTGTACAGTACATAAGCAGCGTGTATGCAATGACATAACAGTTAATTAAGCGCATGCAAAAGTCAATTGTTTTTCTCGCTCTTACGCTTACGCCGTTTACATTGTGATTGCGTGTGGGTGTGTGTGTGTGTGGGAGGGCGAGTGTGCGTCATTTAATGGCTGCCATTGAGCTGCGCGCGCTTTTTGATAGATTGCAAAGAGTTATAAAGCAATAAATGTTAAAATCACAGCATGCTTGGCTTATTGTCAGGTGTTTCAAGTATCAAAACCCAAACAATATGCAGTTTCGGCTCAATGCATTTCTGTCAAATATGTGTCTGGAAGCGCATCGCAAAGCGGCGTCAATGCTGCCGCCGCGCAATTGTGTAGCTTAATTGGTTCAGGGAATACCCCAAGGGCGTAGCCAGAATCTGAGGAAGGGGGGGGCCAAAAAAAATTTTTTTAGAAAGCAAAAAAACGAAGGCTTGTAAGGTACTGGTAGTGTGGTTTTGTGTTTATTTAAATAATATTTTTATTAAAAAATATTTAAATAATAACATTTCATCGATAAATATGACATGCCTTATACATATTTATCGAAATTATCAGACGCAAGTTTCGATGTGAATGTCGATAACAAGCAATGAGCAAACACTGCGAAAAATTTTATTATTTTTGCTTATGAATAATGAATTTTAACAAAAAATTTAATTTAATTTTGTAAAGGGGGGCAGCTGCCCCCTGCCCCCCTGGCGACGCCCTTGGAATACCCTATAACATTGTGGAAGAGCTTAACCGTTTGGACATGTGCTATGACAACAACATTTATCTATTTTTTTTCTTTATGAATCACTGTTGTTTATATGGAAGCGAAGACATTATGATAATAAATGATGAATTATGTTTAACAAAAATGTTGTTTTGTGTTTTTTTTTTAGTGCCAAATAAGGAAAGCTTAAGTAGACATAAGATAAACGTTAAAATAAACTTATCTTTGTCAGATTTATTATCTCTAAAACAGATTCCATTTAAACAAAATGAATTAAAAAGCATATTCATAATTCGTTGTGCCTTTTTCGTAAAAGCTTTCGCCTCATTTTATGGCTATAATGCATAAAGTTTTTTCCATTGTTTTTTAATTCACATATTATGTGTGTTTTTTCTTTTTTGTTTTTTCTTTTGCACAAAACTCATTTGCTTACAACAGGCGATGTAACAAAGAGGTTGAAACAATTTTCTTGGCACTTCGCTAATCTCATGGGCCATATAATTATGCCCCTCTCTCTCACTCCCTCTCTCTCGTCAAACACATGTCATGCAAGGCTAGACGTAGTGGCAACTCTGGGCTGTACCGTTGTAAGCTGCTCACACACATATGTGCCCACCCACCCACACATATGAGTGAGAAAGCTGCTGCTGCCGTTTTGTTGTTGTGGGAGTCAGCTTTTGATTGCTTATTGTTTTTGTTTTTCTTTTATTTTAGTTTTTCTTTTGTTTTTGTTTATGTCTTAAAAGAATGGGTTTTGGGGGTAGGTGGAGGGGGGGGATGATTTCATTGTCGTCTCACTTACCCGCACATAATTGGCATTAATGTATTCCGTTTTGTCATCATCTCCCAGCCGCTGCAGCACCACACGCGTCTCAGGAAGCGGAATCACGTTTGCGTAGCTGCGAGAGAGACAGAGAGAGCGATACGTTTTGTTTACGGTGATGATCAGGAAACGATAATGCATGTACATATAAAGAAAGAGTTGTATAAAAAATTATATTTTTAGTAAATAATATACGTAATCTTTATGAGTTTAGTGTGTGTGTTTGTACTTCACGTGAGATTTTTATTTTAGGCGAATGATGAGTTTATAAGATAAAAAAAACACTTGAACTTGAAAGATATATTTATCTTGTTTATGCTCCTGAAGAGGCTTTATTAATATGATGAAGAAACTTTAGACAGCATAAAATGTTAAAGAGTAAATATTTATACAGTGAACCCTCGTTTAATGAACACGTTTGGTTCCAGCATCTTGTATTTTATGCAAAAACAATTATTTCCCAGCTTAATTATATGCAAAATAATTTAAAAAAAAACCTAAAACGGTCACACTAGACAGGACTATAACATTTATTCGGGGTTTTTACTGTTAGCCAATAATTTCTTCCCCAAACAAAATGTGTTCCTTATGCTTAACCGAGGGTCCACTGTACATAGCTAAACAGTTACTAGTTTGTAAACTCCATCCAGATTCTTAAGAACAAAGTTCTTCTGTTCGAAGTTTGCAAGGGTATTTTTTATTGTTTTTTGGCATTAGTAGAGAAAGCTTTGTGTTTTGTTCTTGTTGTGGGGGAGTGCGATAAGATAAGGAAAAGACGGTTTCTGATAAACTTTCTTAAACACATTCGTTGTATGTGACATCACTCTCATCTTTTCAAGCAAAACTAACAAAAAAAACATTTCAAGCAATTAACGCATTTAAGCTCCATTATAATATTATATCATTATGCTGATTATCCAGACACTTTATTATGTTATTACTTCTAATGCTCTTCCGTATTTTTTATCATCAATTTTAACTCCTAAATCTTTCGTTCTTATATTTTTTTTTTTATAAAGATTTCCCTAATAATTGTTTACTTCACTCACCGATTTTTATCCTCACAGCCTGCTGGCACCTCATCCGCCCGCGCTATGATCTGTGGCACATCCCGGAACTCCTCAAAGATGCTCGAGCGACGCTCCACAAACTTGCCCAACTCTGTGGCACTCAGCAGATTGTGTCGCAGCGAAGGATCATCGAAGGCAGCATTGCCATACGTGCGCTTGGAGGCACGCAAATCGCGTCCCTTGCGCCGCACACTGCCCAACACTGAAACATTGTCCAGGGAGTAGGCATCCAGGCTGACGGGACGACAGCGTTGGCCATAGGATGTTTGCTTTTGACGCTTGCGCATTAAATAGAGAAAAGCTACTAACAGGATAAGCGCAACGACACCAATAACACTAACTGTTATGGCAATGATGACATTAACATCTGTGCCAGTGTTGCCGTGCGGCTGTTGCATATGATCCAATCCTGTTATGTGGGGTGGCATTAACATTGTCGTCGTTGTGGGCATATCCACATTGGCACTGTTAACCGTAACAGTAGTAGTGGGAATCATGTTATCACTGTCACTGTTACTGTTATTACGTATGTTAATGTTATTGTTTATGTTAATATCGGCAGTTGAGCTGTAAATGGGCTCTGTAGTAGTTGTTGTTGTTGTTGGTTTGGCTGTACTTGTTGTTGTTGTTGTTGTAACTGCTTCAGTTGTTGTTGTTGTTGTTGTTGTGGTACTATCATCTAGCAGGCTTATGAGAGGCTGCTCAGCTGTTGTTGTTGTTGTAGGTGCACTTGTTGTTGTTGTTGCTCTTGCTGTAGTGCTTGTTGTTGTTGCTGCCTCAGTTGTTGTCGCCATATTCGTTTTGCTTAACTGTTGCTCTGTTACATTATCATGCTCTATGTGCTGCTGCTGTTGCTCATCATCATCATCATCATTATCATTATCGTAAAGCTCGGATGAGCCCTTTGCAACAACAGCTGTCGCTAAAGTGGCAGCTGTTGTTGTTGCTACTCTTGTTGTTGCTGTGCTCTCATCCAAAGCATTGACAGGTGCAATTGTTGTTGTTGTTGTGATTGTAGCTGTTTCACCTATGTTATTTGTTTCCAGCAATGTTTCGTGCTCTTCATTCAGTTTACTGTTAGCTTTGACATCTGTTAACAGTGTTGTGGGTGTTGTACTTGTTGTTGTTGTTGTTACTGTAATTGGATTGCTGCTGTTATTGATTTGTTCCGTTACACTGTTATTGATTAGCGGCGTTTGGCTGTTAGCAATAACAGCACTGTTATTGATATTCTCAGCACTGATTGTTATAAATAAATTGTTGTTGTCTCCACTTGTTTGCAAATTATTATTATTATTATCAATGATATTGTCTTGTGTCACATTTTTAATTGGTAAATTCACTTCATTGCTAATTTGGACAATTTCCGTTGGCGTTGGCGTACTTGTTGTAGTCAACGATATTATTGTTGTTGTTGTTGTTGTTTCCAATTGTTCATCAACCTTTGCGTGCAATAATCCCGTTGACGACGTTGACGTTGGCGTCGCTGTCGTTGTTGTGTTCACTTCGCCAGCTGTTCGCGTACTAACTGTTATTGGCTGGCGCTCAATTGACGCCAGCGTCGTTTGTTCGGTGCTCGTGTATACCGAGACGTTGGCGGAGACGACGTTGATGACGTCGTTGTCGTCGACATTGTTGCTTTTATCGGCCGTTTCATTATTTTCATGCGCCGTCGCTTTCATTGCCATTTCATTCGCATTGGGGGTGCCGTTCAACGCACTTGCCAAAGTGGTTGCTGTCTCGCTTATGGTTGTTGTTGTGAAGCTCAGGCACAGCTGTTGGCAGAGCAGCAGGTGGAATTATAGTGGTTGTAGTTGTAGTAGTAGTGCTTGTTGTTGTTGTTGCTGCTATTGCACTCTCTGCCTCTGTTGTCTCTGCCTCTGTTAACGCTGGCTTAACACTTGCATTTTCTGCTGCCTCTGTTATGTTAAGCATGGGCAGCTCTGTTAACGCTGGCTTAGGAGTAACAGTTGCTGTTACTTCAGTCTCTGCTGACGCCAACTGCAGCTTTGCATTCATGGCTTGCGTTGTTGTTGTTGTTGCTATCTCATTTATTGCACTGCTCTCTGTTGTTGTTGTTTGCCTAACAGTTGTTGCTGTTACTGCGCTGCTAGCAGCTGTCTCCATTTCCATATCCTTTTCATCCAATTTTGAGGTGGTTGCCTGTGTGGCAGCTTCAGTGGCATCCAGTGTGGTACTCATCATGGGTTCTGTATGATTCTCATGACTCATGGTTTGCATTAACATTATCTGTTGCCAATCTAATAGATTTTTCTCTTTGTGCTGTTCCGTTTGATTTTGTTGTTGCGGCTCAATATCATTGGCCAGTTCTGTGGCATTAGAAGCCATGGGCAACATGGTTGTTGTACTTGTTGTTGTTGGCACCATTTTCATGGCTGCCAAGCTCCACACCTCAGCGCCATTGGGCAATGTCAATTGCTGTGCATTTGTCGAATTATCGCTAATGAATTTTGCACGTTTATCAAGCTGCGGTTTCAATTGATCCTCCTCAATAATGGCATTCTCTTGCGATGCCATGCTGCTGCTGCTGCTATTGGGCGTAACAGTGACGCCAGCGTGCAGCAGCGCTGCCAACAGCTGTGGTGTTTGTGTTGTTTTTGTCCTTGTCATGGGCATGAGCGGTCGCAGTTTCATTGGCGTAACAGGAAAGAGAGGCAAATAGCTTTCAGTGCTGCTGCTGCGCAATTGCATAGAGCGCGCATGATCCTCAGAGCGCAATGTGGATGCTAAGAGAGCTTTTGTGGCTTCTGTGGTTGTCGTTGTTGTTGTACTCGTTGTCGGCAGTGTAGAAACTTCTAACTGTTGTTTAAGCTGTGACGTTAGCTGCTCTTGAATTTCTATAGTTGGCGTTGCTGTTGTTGTTTTTGTAGTCACATTTTGAATAATATCATTTGTGCTTAAACTGCTGAGATCCTTTGTTGCCTCTGTAAGCTTCTCTTCTGCTGTTTTCGTTTCAATATTTAAAGCTTTCAAACTCCCATTTACAGTTTCAGTAGTTGAAGTAATCTCAAGCTGTGCTTGAAGCTTTATGGTTTTTGTTGTTGTTGGTTCCTCTTCAAGTTCTGAAGTGTTATTGTTGTTGTTGTGCTTTTGTTCTACAGCTTCTGTTGTTGCTTTAATCAACACCAGTTTTTGTACAGGTTCCACTTCAGTTACACTTTTAACGCTGCTGCTTTCTGTCGTTGACGATCCGTTGGCACTTTCACTGCTCGGGTTAACAATGTCAGGGTCAGCTGTGGAGACATTCGCGCCCATTATAATATCCATTGCTTTGGGGGTTTCTCTTTTTGAAATAAAACGTGCCTGCGTCGTCGGCGTCGCGGACCAAAACAGCAACAACAACAGACAACAGGCGCCCATGGCCCAGTGGCGGGACAGAGACCTACTACGCATTATGTCGACTCACTCGCACTCTGGCGCTCTCAATTCAAATTCTTCGTTGAAATTGTTACTGCAATTTTGCAGTTGTTCTCCTGTAGCTTAAAGCTTTAGTTACAGTTGTTGTTGTTTTTGTTTATGTTGTTGCCGTTGATTGCTCAGTTATGTGCCCATTTTAAGCTATTTTGTTGCTGTTGTTGTTGTTAAAAATTATTTTGTATTCCGTTTTAGTTTCACGTTTCTTCACGTTGCTGCCATTTTGTAATTATGCATTTCAATGAGCGCGACCTGCAAAAAAGCATGAATTACAATTAGAATTAACAATTGAGCTAACGATTTTTTTTTTTTTGAAAATTGCTGTAAATTACAACAGGGTGATATTTTTATTTTCGCTTTATAAGGTCGCAACTATGCAGGTCAGGAACGTTCAAGCATTTCAAAGAAAGTGAACAACAACAAACACAATACACACAAATAATTTCCCTTACAACTAAAAACGTTCAGAATGTCATTAAGACACGTACAGAAAAGTTTCCTCGAATAGCATTTAATTATCAATGTGTTTAATATGCGTCAATAGCACAAGTTCAAGGCTACAACACTTCCAACACTTAGTTTTAACTGTTAAAAGAAGTTTCGTAATCGATATTCTCTTCAACAGCAAACGCTTAATTCATCATTATTATTTCACCTATTTATTCCATAATAAACTCTCATTTATGGAAAGCATTAATACCAAAAGTGCTTTCACCTTATAGAATTGTGTTTACAACAAATATATCAAAGATCTTTGCATATTGGCGCACGCCATCATTGACGTAAAAAACAACAACAACATTCGCAAAGTTCAATGTACTCGCAGCCAAATTATGTACAAACTTGATTATGATGGGGGAGGGGGGGGGGGCAAACTATTGATGAAATGAAGTGGAGCAGCAAGTAAGCAAGTGTTAGGTTCATTCAACTGCAACACGCAATATATATTCAATGCAAATTGCCTTCACCTCCGCCTTGCGCCTTGTGCCACCCCCAAAAACAAAAGTTCATCGTCTCATATGTGTTTGAGTATATATAATAACAATTTGATGGCATTGTATATAAGGTAGTTAGGCTGATAGTACTACCGTTACTTAGTGGCTTTATATATTCAGGTTTGGATTCCATTCACCATTCACCATGGTTATCGTTACTTTGTTATCTACCCAATTTTCGCCCGATGTCATGTCAATAATGCATGCAATGGTTATGTTGTGGTTGTTGTTGTTTTTGTTATTATTGTAAGTGTGTCTAGGCATGGATCATGGGGTGGACTCGCGTGGCAATTACCGTTAAAAGCAACTGCTGCACAGTGGTTAATATAGGGTTGATAAAAAAAAGGCAAAAAACGATATAAAAAAAATAAACAATAATAAAAGAAATAAAAAAATTAATATAAAAAAAAATTAATATAAAAAAAAATAAATAAAAAAAATAAATAAAAAAATGAATACAGTAGAATCCGGCTATAACGACTCTGCTTATAGCGTCCGTCCGGTTATTGCGACGAAAACTCGATGCCTTGGTTGGTCCCCATACAAACATATATGAAAGGGCCTCCGCTTAGAACGTTTCCGCTTTTAGCGACAAACCGCTTATACCGACGAGATTTTTCACAATTCAACCGAATATTGCGACGTGCCGAAAAAAAAAAATACGGCGAAATAATGCCAACATTTCGGAAAAATCTCGTACTTAAAATAATCAGCAATATGGATGAAAACAAAGATAAAAATTATCCGAAAATTTCCATCCTTTATGCCATTTTATTGATAAATTAATCATGGCAACAACTTTCGCCATTGACAATTGCGAATTGTTTTAAGCATTCTGGGCTTGCCGAAGAAAATTTAGTTCGTCCCAGCAGCTCATTCTCAAATGATATTGAAATCGGTTTGGGCAAGAGCTCTAGAGAGATCAAAATAAAGCTGTGTCAGCACCTAGCGTTTTGAAGGCATTCTAGGCTGCAAAAGTTCTGAATGGAATTGTTCATTCAAATTTTACTGACGAGAGTTTAACGCACAGCATGTCTCGTTTAAACATGCTGTGCGCGACAGTTTTTATTTGTCAAAACTACTGCTAAATAATCAAAAATCACTGAATATTTAAATTAAAAATAAAACCCACATATAGAAATTAATCTTGGTATACATTATATGTATTTGACTTATTATGAAAAACCCATGTTATTGAATTAAATTTATTAAAAATTTTTGTTTTGATTAAAAAATTAATTTGTTTGATTTTAAAACATATTACGAAAATAGCAACCATAAAATTAAAAAAAATAATAATTTTTTTGCTCCTTTCGGTTAGTGCGTCTTCCGGGTATAACGACGTAAAATCGTCGGTCCCTTGAAAGTCGCTATAACCGGATTCTACTGTATGTATAAAAAAAATGTTAAAAAATAAATTTAAAAAAAATTTTAAATGAATTTTTTATACCTTTACTGAACTTTAATTAATACTATCAACAACCCAAATTAATATGCTTTTTAGCCACTGTGCCTTGGTGGTTGCCAACACATTAATGCAAATATTGTAGGTGTGTTTTGTAGCACAATTGTCACAAGGGAGCACACATATGGGATTTTTATGGGCGCCTGGACATTAAGTACAGTTGGGCGCATTAACAAAAACAATTCTATGTATTAAAATTCCACAAAACAGAAGTTTTTTAACAAATATATTAAGTTTTACAACCATAAAAACTGAACATTTGCTGACTAATGCTGGAAAAGGCCAAAGCAAAAATCAAACAATTCTCTGATAAGATTTTGTTTACTTTTGTACACACAACTATAAACTCAGATACACTTGGTTGTAACAACAAAAGTCTTTTGTAACTGTTTTTTTCTTCTGAATGTCAACTTTGCAGCTGATAATAAGTAACGCAAAAGGTAACGTATTATTATCAATGGAGGCCGGTAGCCTGGCGGCTGCCCTAACCAAGGTAAAAGATTGTGACTGCGATTACTTTGGAGCCACATACAACAATTTCCATATCACTGCGCAATCATTGAAAATCATATCGCATTAAGGTTGTATGTTTAAAATATGCTAACGATTTTTGGGCGTACAGCATAAATAAATATTAACAAGATACTTGAATCTGTGTGCTGATAAGATATGTGCATATTAATGGGTAGAATTTCGTATCTATTTTTATAAAAGCAATAGAAAGAAAGGTACATAGAATATAAACAAGACTTGGATTTAAAGAAACCAATGTTTTACAAAATTAAAGCTTAATAATAAGATAAATAAGCCAAAAAAAAAAAGATTGCCTTGCTTTTGTTTGCTGGGTTAACACAGTTAAACGATGAATGCGATATGTTTGCAAACTAACAATATCGTTGAAAAAATCAAAGCATACTTTTAGGCCCAAGACGAAAATGTTATTACTTTGAATAGTTGCATTAACGGCTGCCAGGTAAGCAATTTTCATTGATAAAAGAATATGTTAAACTAAATATTAAACAATAAAATCAAACCGTTCCTTTAAATTCAACTGAAATAACTGGTAAAGCCTTGATCATTAATCTCTCTCACAATCAGATTACAGCATCATCAAACAACCCATTACGTATACGATAATCGATTACGTATACAATCACGAAGCTTACGTTGAAGTTGTACTATAGCTACAGGGAAATGGCAGACAAAAGGGAATAACTATGGTTTGCAATTTGAACCCTACACTTAACCCAAATCAAAACAAGTACCGACTGCGGCGGCTGCTGGTGCTGTAAACGTGACTTGTTGGCAAAACACATAACAACAACAACAACAAGTGCAGAATCATAGACAAAGGAACACTAAAGAAATCAGCAAACATTTTTTTTTTTGCGGAGAATTATTTCCGCTTCAGCGGCTTAGAAGTTTGCTGAAGATGAACGAATGGCTTAGAATCAAGAAATACTTTAGCTATTACTATAACTGCCTAGATGAGTGTCTCGAGAATTCTACGGATAATGATGAATGATCTCGTGTATATAAACCAGTTTCTACGCTGATCTACTACGCTGCTGCTGTGCTGTTGTTGTTGTTTTAGTTGAAATCGATTTGCAATCAACATGATTTCACTTTGCGTGAAAACTGAAGACAATGGGATGATCAACAACTAATCGCTGCTAAGACCTGCAACTGGATCATTAAAGTAGTTTCAATAGTTTTGATTGATGAGCGAAACGTGATCGTCAATCATAGCATTAAAGAAAACTTTATAAAGTGCTTGGAAAATGCAAGAAATATTTTCAAAAAATGTTAAGAACGAAGAAAGATTTTAGATTGTGCTGATAATTATTGATCATTATGGTTGGAAATTCCTAGACACAAAAATGTAAATCAACAACAAAAAGTCAACAATTATATTTAATAATCTTTGTAGCCTTAATTGAAGCATTTGCTGTGCTGCTTTCTATGTTTCTAGCTTCTTGGCGCTAGATGGCGCGACTAATCACCACTATTCACGAAGCACACAAATCTTGAGCTAACCCAAATCTTGAAAAATATGCACGCACTAGACAAAAACAAATAAATATAATATAATAAAGAAAAAGAAGTAGAAGTAGAATCTTTGTGTTTTTAGGCCAGTTAATCATAGATCTTTGTTGTCTGTGAGTTTTGTCTAATTGTTGCTGTTGTTTCTGCATTGCAGATACTTACTTAACGTTAATAAATATGAATTGTTATAAAAATCAACCAAGTGTAGAATGCGGCACATGAGGCACTTATAGCGGATGCCGGCGCGTTAATTATTGTATAAGGCCGACAACAACGGTGGTCCCATGTTTTTGGTTTTGTTTGTTTACAGTACAATGACTTAAACTATTTATAACTGTTTCTTCTTTCTTTCTTTCGAAATTAATTGTTTTTGCAAAATGTTGACAGTCGCTTCACTTTTGGTAGGAGTGTAAAATTGTGGGTGAAAAACTTCAGTTGTGGAAAGTTGTTATAAAGAAACGTTAAAAGAGATCAGAAACAGTTAAAGAGTATATTGATTATGCTTTTTGGTATTATTTGATATTACTTTTGAAAAGTATTGTAATTTCCCAGCTACTCTTACCATAAAACCCATCTAATCCCATTCAACATTCACTTGGCTTAAACAATTCACTAAAGTTTGCTTTTCGGGTGTGTCTCTTAATCAATGATTAAGTTATATAACATGCCAACGAACAATCTCTAATTCAGCTCTAGGTTAACTTTATACCAAACTCTCTTTCAACTCTTTTATTTTTGTCTATTTTTTCTCTCATTCACATTCCATTCACTATTTTGTTTAATCCGAAAATCACTGTTCGGTTCGTTTATTTAATGACTCATTTGCATGACATTTGATTATAAAAAGCCTCTAGTCGAGATATCCCAACTAGCAGATACCCAGATCCCAAAAAATGGACCTAACTTTTAATTGCCATAACTTCGTCAAGAATTGCCCGATTTTCAAATGTAATACATCAAACGTCTTTTTTTGAGCTCTTAAGTAAAACTGCTCCCAAATCTAGAAACGCAATTTTTAATCGATTTTTATCCAAACATATTTTTTAACCAAGTTCGTTGTATGCACTTATATGGAAAATACTGAACTAGTGCATAATGATAAAAACTTCAATCTTTGGTGTTTTTTTCAACCGATTTAATCAAATATGTTTAGTATTTTACCTAAAGGTTCCAACTTATTCCTATAAACTTTTCAATTAACCAATTCGCCCCTTTTTACCCTTTTTATGTGCTCAGTGTATCAAGAAAAAGACAACATTCGATCGAAAATCAAAGCCAAACAAAAATATTCCACACATCGCTACATTAAATATTTTATTTCCAACCCCCTTGGGGCAGAACTTTCAACGTAATTAAAATAGAAATCCAAAATCCAACGGAATACCATAATAATTCATAATATGCCAAAAATACTATCAATATTGACCTTGTTGGAACCAAACCAAAGCGTTTATTGAACCAGGCAGCGACGCCTCCAAAACAAAAAAAAAAAAAAATAGACCGGTCAGCTTTTTTATTATATATTTATATTTTCTGTCTGATTTGTTTGTTGCGTGCGGCGAACACGAAATCACTAATGAACATAGCAGACAGTATGTATATTAAAATATATATTAATAGATTTATCTATGAAGTTTAACAGAGAAATAGGGTTTGTAGTAATTATGACGTTGCGAACTTGAAACAATTATTGCGAAACTCTTAAAACAGAGGATAAATTTAAGCTGAGGTTAATATACCCTTTATTAGTAATGAAAAAAGTTCAGGCATCTATATTGAAGACAAGGGGAAACAAGTAGGAAGGCTCTGGTCGAGAAATCCCAACTGGGACATACCCTTAACCCGTTACATAGGGTGTCTTAACGCTTTTGTATAACGGCTAAATTTCATGCTGAGATTTTTTCGGTATTTCTTAACCGATTTTGATTAAGTTGACTTGAAAAGTTCTTTATTTTTTTCATAGTTTCAAACCTCATTTTCACAATTTTGGTATTTAAGAGTTTTTTTTGTGTAATCGAAATCAAGTTTATATCGGAAGTAGTGTTATCGACAGTTTAAAAGAAACTATTTCTGCTCATAGTATAGAAGTGCTTAAGTTCCATATCTGAAGTATCTACATTTTATAGTCTCTAAGATCGACGCATTTATGCAGACGGACTTTTGCACAAAACCATTATACCCGTTTTACACATTTCCTGGGTTCAGGGTATACCATTTATAGAGTATAAAGAACAATAACACTAAATATTTCCTTACTGCATCATATGGTTGCCAGATTTATGTCGAAACTATTGCGAAATTTAAGCATAAATAAGCTCAAATACTTTATGGAAGAATCGCAATAACACATTGATGCACAAAAGATAATTTAAAAAAATGAAATCTTGCAACGATTTCGCCAAAGAAAATCTCAACACAATCAATCGTTAATAAGATAAAGATACAAAATTTCAAAACGAAAGAAATTGCAAGAAAAATCAACATTTAATTACAAATTGCTTTCGATTGCAAATAAATAAATATATATGACAATTGGCCTGAGGACTTTCCACAAGTTTCGTGCATACAAAGGCTATTAATAATAATAAATTGAAATTTGTACGAAATGATTTATTGACATAAGCTACACTAGTTCCAATTACTTATGTATAAAGCTCACTGATGAAATCATGCCATACAGTACAACAACAAAGCCAATTGAAAAGCAGCTTAAAAAAAAAAAAAACGAAACTAGTTCCACACACAAATGAAACCCACAACAAAAGCCGCACAAATTAAAAGCGAAAAGCAAGCAAAAATATTTTACAAAAGTAGGAGACTTATATACAATATATATTCACTTGTAAAAAGCTGACAAATAATCGCTCTATATATAAAGATATATAGAAATATGACAATACTCTGCTCCTAACTTAGTTTTGGGACTGTACCAAATAAGCTGTGACTATGGCAAAATGACCCAAATGAAAAGAAAAATTTAAAGCAATTACATGACAATCGTATATATTCACTTGTAAAAGCTGACAAATAATCGCTCTATATATATAGATATATAAATATGACAATACTCTGCTCCTAACTAAGTTTTGGGACTGTACCAAATAAGCTGTGACTATGGCAAAATGACCCAAATGAAAAGCAATTACATGACAATCGTGACAAAATGGGGCAACAACCAGAATAGGCAGCCATTTACTAAATATGATAATCATAAAAGGGGAGCAATGGAGAGCGGAGAGAAGACAATTGCAATTGTTGCCTAATTGTTCAACTGCATTAAGAGCAATTATGCAACGAAACATTAACAAACAAAATGAATTTGTTTCGTGTCGCATATCTCTAACCGAACGATTTTTCATAGCGCATGTCATTAAAGTTATGCCACAACAAAAACATAAAGACACATACATATATTCGTCGTATGCATTTGGGGCAAAAATATGAAAACATTTTTGTGATTTACTGCGCCAGTTTGCCAACCAAATTTGGACACGCGACTTTTGTCCGTCTGTTCAGAGACATTAACATTTCTACATTTATATATGGCAACACTGGCAGGGGGGGGGGGGGCTAGGCCTAAATTGCATTTGGTGTGGCCAAGATTTGTATCTATTTACAGTTGTATGCTGCCTAATGAATTGGTAAAAGTGTGGCCAAATGACAAAGTGAATGTCATTACATTGCTTTTAGGGTGGCTTTGTATGAACATATTCTACTTTTGGGGTTGTTGCTCTACATGAAACTAAAAATAGTCAAATCTATAATCAAATTGTATCCGAAATGCATGAAGTTAATTATATTAAGCGTCCTAAAGTTGGATCTTAACTTTAGATATGAATTTCAAGATATAAACAAGTAAAAACGTTGCAGTCGGACGCAACCGACTGCGATATACTTTGATACCAGTTCACATAGCTGTGTTAAGGATTCTAAGTGCAAATAGTAATATATGAAGGTTTTGGGTATAAAATTGGAGACTCTAGCTCAAAAACTGACAAAGATATAGAGGTGGGCGGTATAAGTGGGCGTGGCATCCAAAACATTGATGCAGATCTGTTACGGATGCCACTAACAATGTTCATACCAAATTTGAAGAGCCTAGCTCAAAAACTGAGAGAGATATAGCGGTGGGCGGAATAAGTGGGCGTGGCACCCAAAACATTGATGTACACCTGCTACGGATGTCACTACCAATGTTCATACCAAATTTGGTGACTCTAGCTTAAAAACTGTCGAAGATACATGACTTCCGGTTTTTTTTAGGGCGGTGGGGCATATCCCGTTGTTTGGGGGCGTGGCATCCAATGTTTTGATGCATAACTTTGTCAGATGACAGTATCTACCTTCATGTCAATTTTGGTGGCTATAGCTTCAAAACTGTAGAAGATACAGGCATTTTTGTTTATAATTGGAGGGGGGCTGGGGGCGAAATAGGTGGGCGTGGCATCCAAACTTTAAATGCAGTTTTTTGAGGAATGTTACCAGCTATCTTGCCATCAAATTTGGTGACTCTAGCTGCTAAAATGTGGGATATATTTGTGTTTTATCGATTTGCACATCGAGGTGTATCGACTTGTTATCGATTTCTCGGGCCCCCTGAGGTCGTAGAGCCCTACATTTAACACTTTGTCTGACGAAGACATGTACCAAGATATTTGCAAAGTTGCAAGGCTCTAGCTTTAAGGGTGTCGAAAAAAGTTGCGTTCATACGGACAGACGGACGGACAGACGGACAGACACCATGACGGACATTGCACAAACCCAATATACTATGATACCTTTGGTATCAAAGTATAAAAAAAAGGAGTGTGAGAAAAAATTGTCCAAGATATGGTTTTCCCTTCAAGTTATCCTTAGATCTTAATCTAATAATTTCAAGCATTTGACAAGCTCTAATAAATATATAACAATCACAAGAGTATAAGAATAAGTAGTTTGACATTTAAGAACTAACATTATTTCTCTTTCAAACTGTCCTAAATCTTAATCTAATAATTTAAAGCATTCAGAAAGCTCTTTAAGATATATAATATAACAATGGAGTATGAGAAAAGGTTGTCAAACATTCAAGGAATAACATTTTTTCCCCTGAAAAATATCCGAAGATTCTGTAAAAAAAATAGCATACATAGGAGTATGAGAATAATTTTTCAAGCTTTGAAGTAATAGCAATCGAAAAGTTCTTAAAGATATAAAGAACATAGGAGTATAAGGACACGCTATCCAAATAACACGAATTTGCTCTACAAATATCCCAGGATCCTTATCCTAATAGCTTAAAGCTCTAAGATACGCATTCAACTCTCAAAGCTTAAGTTAAGGTAGCTCAAGGAAGAGCATAATAACTCATGCACTCATTTCAGTACTTTTCCTAACCTCAATTGAAATCATAAAATCTCATATAAGCTTTTCCTTTCATTTACTAATCCGCAACCAAATCTCTTTGTATGCCGATCATTAGAAGCCCACGCAATGCAGCCTTGTCTGCATCTTGGACAACATTAACAACAAATGAAGGACAAGCCATCAATCAATCCAACAATCACTTGCATACCACCTACTCCACTCTACTTTACGGCTAAGCCGAAACCAAAAATAAACCTATTAAAGTAACCAAAAATAAACTGAAAATTGGAGCAACAACAACAATAGCAATAAGAGCTACAAACAATAACAATTAACCACTTGTTACATGCGGATTCGGAGGCAAACTAATTCGTAAATCGCTGCCCTTTTTAACGTGGCCAATTTGAATGTCACGAAATTGAAAAGAGCTTTCATTAAATGTTGGGTTGCCAGACGACATCACAAGGGCTAGCTAACGTTGAACAGTGGCGCAAAGTAAGCACATTTCAAAGAAAAAAATTGCAGAGCAAGTAATTCTGGAGGTTTTATTTTATTTTGGTATACAATGGATTCTCGGTTAACGAAAAAATTGGTTTTGGCATCTTTCTTAAGCAAAACCAAAGCGAAACGATTTCCGTGTGAATGAAATTGCCAAATTGCATGCAAAATAATGCCAAAAAAGGCAAAACGGTCACACTGGACAGCTCTATGACATGTGTTCGGGGTTTCCCCTGTGTCGTTCCTAAGCCAAACTTTTTTCCTCAAAAAAAAAAAGCGTGTGTTAAGCGAAATTTTTCGTTACTTTGGGCATTTGTAAGCCAATGGTCCACTGTATATGGTTATATGGTTTAAATGGTCTTAAGATAGTTAAAAAAGTTTTTTGTGTTCCAGGAATATTTAATATACATTTTTTACGTGTATATTTAAATTTTATAATTTCTTGATTTTTCTTACATATATATTTTTTTTTATTACATTTTTTTTTTTTAAATAATTTTGATAGCAATTCCCACTGTGCAAAACAAAATAAACTGAAATTTCTATTACCATGAATGTTGTTTTTGTTATTGGACACAATTGCACGTGCATTTGTTGTTTTTGTTGTTGCTATTTCTTTTTGGGTTTTTTCATCGGTTTTTGTAACGAGCAAACACGAAAAAAAAAATTGTTAAAGCCATGACGCAGTCGCAATTCAAAGTGTGAACCAAATTGAGGTTATTCCACTAACACCACTACAAAACAGAGAGCCCAGATGAGTTAACACACATTAAGCCGGGAGCCAGCCGCAGCTGTCTAATATATATGTGTGAATGTGTGAGTGTGTGTGTTGTGAGTCATGTGAGTTCATTCATTGTTGTTGTTGTGTCAGCTGAAAAAAAGCTGAATGTTGGCGCAGTCGCGTAGTTCACAGCATAGAAATGAACATCACACAGAGCTCATGTTGAATTGTTAGATCGTGAAGTAATACTTTATACTAGTTGTGGAAATTTTTTGTTGATGGGGTGATCTATTATTTTATGTAATCCCAATTGAGTGCACGAGAAAGTTAGTTAAAGAACTCGCAGAAGCTTCATGTATATTAACTAAAAAGCATATCTTCTTTTCTTGATCAAAATTCAATCGAATTGTATAAAAACTAATTGAGAAAGCATCAAAAAAATAACGTATTGTTTAGTTTTTTTTTATTAAAAGCTTTTTTGTGACCAATTATAACTAAAATGTGTTCAAATTTATAGTCCAATAAAATATTTTAAAAAAGTTTGCAATATTGGCGACCTATCTACTTGTTCTAGGAAATGTTTGCCGACTCAAGATCATACTATAAATATTTTATAGCCAAAGTTGAACAAGCGTCACCGAGAATGTCTAAGCTTAACTTGAACTTGACATTAAGATTTAGAAACTCAACTTATCCACTTTTACAAATGTTCAATAATCACATTTGTCATTAGTTCTGGGTTTTAAGTACAGTGAAGGCTCTACACGCGGTTTATCATATGCTTTTTTACATGAAATTTTGTTATATTGTAATAATATTATATCTGTCTAAGTAGAAAAGGCCAAGAGTCTGTACTCTTTAGTTGTTACTTATAAAACATTCATACTTGTGAATACCTTTAACTTTTATAAAATAGAATGTATCTATGTTTTAAAAAGAAGTGACCTTAAGTTTAACTTAAGTAAAATTATGTAAAATCTATAAGAAAAATATAAAAATGTGAAAACATTATTTGTATTAAAGACTTTTTAAATTAAACATGAAAGTTAGAGTTCAATCAATTTTTTTTCTTGTTTTCAATTAAAAGTCAACTTTACGATTTTTTTATTAAAAGTATATTATTAAGTACAAGTAATAGCTCTTATAGTATTTGTTGTTGTAGTTTGAAAGCAAAAGTAAACACTTTTACTTTTCAGTTGAGCCTCTGTGATCGCCTCAGCTGTGTAACTTACAGATACATTTTCATGGCTAATTTTCACAGCGAGCCGCAGTTGAAACTAAGAAATTGTAGAAATGTTGCTGACAGGCAAGTTTTTCCCCCCCTTCCAGTAAAATGTGTAAATACTAGAGGGGGAAGAGGTGGAGGGAAGACGGTGCCGACAACTTGTTGCTAGTTCATGTGGGCGTTGAGTTGATTTTTGGACCAAAACCGTACTGCATTATATAATTTGACTTTCATTTGCGGTTCCACTCAATTGGACGCGAGATTTCTCTCTCACGCCAACATGCAAAATTTAATAAATTTGTTTATATATATCTATTTAATTATATATGTTTGTTGTGCCTTCTGTTTTTTTGGCGCTGCTTCTACTGTGAATTAATGTGTAAATATTTTAAATTTGATTTTCTTTTGTTTATCTTTTTAGAAATAAAATAGAAAAGACTTAAACGCATCGTTTTAACATGTTTTCTTTTTGGACATTACTTAAAAAAAATTAAAAAGTGTCAATGACTTATCGAATTTAAGTTTATATTTTTTTTTCTGTTGTTTAGTTTCTTTTCCTCTTGTTTTAGGTCAACGTTTAGCTTGACTTTTGCTTTTTTCTGCGGTTGCATGCAAAATTTGTCATTGCTGATGAATAATAAAACTTAATGTAAATATTTTCCATTTTTTGTACGTGTTATTTGGCCAAAGTATTAATCTATACTCAAGGTTCAAGGTTTGTACAACTAATTGATTAGCAATTAAGCGTTAATTTTAAGTTCAAACAAACTTTACTCCACGCCGGGTTATGCCCCATAAAAAAGCAAAAAAATATTTTTGCTAAACAGGGCAAGGTCATATTTACAAGTAAGATAAAAACTTGCAATATTCTTGATTTTAGACAAACTTTGAAAGGATTTCAAGATGTAATAGAAAGAAAGAAAAAGTGAAAAAAGATCATACAAACTTTCAGCTTACTTTAAGTCCCAATAAAAACCTATTTTAAGATTCTTTAGAAACTTTTAATCCCGAATCAAAACTGCCTTTTCTTGTTTCAAAATCTCTTTTAAGCGTTTTTAGGTTTTGCAAACTTTAACCCAATGCGGATATCAACTCAAGCAAACTTCCTGGAAACGACGCATTATTTTCTACCTATGATTTGTAGATCGTTGGATCGAACAACCATTTTTCAAGTGCGCAATACTTTTATAAAACACTTTAATTAATAAACAATTTAATTAGCATTTTTGGTATACGATATATTCTCGTCTAGAGTATATCTTTCCGACCGGATCTGTGTAATATGATATCGAGTAATGGCAAATGTCAGGCGAGCCCCAACTCTTGCTAATTGACAATAAAAACACATTTTCTAAATGCGATAAGTTTTTGGCATACAATATATAATAAATTATATACACATACATACACAATGTAAGCATTAAATAATCGCTTTAGCGTGGGTTTTGCCCCACGGCGAGACTGGACCAAACTGTGTTTTCTCTCCCTCTCTCTCTCCATAAAACTCGTTTTATTATATATGTAAAGATTAAGCAATTCATGGGAAATATTCTAAATTCTAAGTGTTTATGTGTGTTTATGATTCTGGGAATTTGTTGTTGTTAAACTGTTGCCCAAAGGGCGCAATAAACAAAACCTCTTAAATGCAATAAAAATCTATGAAGTACTCTCTGGGAGTATACTCAATTAGTGACGGCTCATGTGGAATATTGTTTTTTATTTATTATGCAAAATACTTTAGTTGCACGTGTTGTGACTACAATGCTCAGATTAAAGGGCGTAACAGCTTGTGAGTAAGGATGCACTGAGAGAAAAGTGTATTTAGTGTTTTTAGAAACAGGAGTTTTAATTGAATCATACGAAAGATATTTTGTAATACACTCTAAGATATATGTAACCAAAATAAATTTATTTCGTTGGAATTTTAATTACAATATATGTATATTCTTTTTTTTTAAATTTAACTTTCTGATATTTAACGTTTAAAACAAGAAAAAAAAATATAAAAAAACAAAAATTCCACAAAGGCTTTCCTAATTTCGTCCAAAAAACTTAAATTTGGCCATAATTTTGCTCTAAAAATCTTAGAAATAAGGTTAGAATTAAGGATGCACTGAATGAAATGTTATTAAGTGCGAGTATGCAATAGTTAAGTCCAAAAACAACAACTGAGAATTATGCGAAAGATATTGTTAGTACAGTCTAAGATATAATAAAATGATGTTCACAAGTTTTGTTCAGGAAAATAATTATTGAAATTTTCAAAGCTTGTTTTTTATTAAAATTTATTTTTCTCATAAAAATACGTAAGTTTCTGCTACTAAAGTTTATAATAAAGGGAACAAACAAAGGATTAGGATATTATTTATAAAAGCTTTCTAGATTTTGGACAAAATTAAATTTTAGACATGTTTTTCCTTTAAAATGATTAAAATTTATGTAAGAACTTGAATTGGATGCAGTTTAGAATGATTCTTGCGTCGAATCTTATTTCTAAGGTATCAAATTAGATTACAATACATTAAATTAGCTTATATTATTAAATCGTAATTTTGCAACAAAACATATTTTAACTACTCGAGAACTTAACTTAATTATTTTTTTCCGAGTGTAAGCCGCGCCTTATAGCACATACTTACATACGAATCTTGTTTATAGAATCTTTCGTTTGTTTGTCTGCATCTACTGTGATAAATTTGCAAGCATATACATACATATATGTATGTTTGTATGTATGTATGTGCCATATGGCGCAAAAATTCAAACCGACCGCATAGGATTGTTTATGTGTATCTTTCAGATGCGTGGTGAGATATGTATATTTTATGAAAGAATTGCAGCTAAAAACGGAAAGTATCTGTGTGAGGCATACACAAACAATGCCACAAGTGCATGTGTGTGTGTGTGTGTGTCTTTGTTGCCTGCCCTCAATGTTCGCATGTGAAAGGTAAACAAAAAAAAATAGTTTGTGTGTTTTTCTTTCGTTTTAGTTTCATATTTTTTGAAATGCATTTTAATGCCAGCAGCTGTGACTAAATACATACTATAGTACATTCAAAAGGTAAACACACACACAAAAGGGCCAACAACAACAAATGGGGCTTTTAAGCCAAAAGCCATTTTAACCAACTTCATGCAGAAAACTAGTTCATAGGCAAAGTCAACAACTTCCTGCATATAGTGTGGGGCATTTCGGCCACGGACGGGTCACAGTTCAGGGCCGATCTAAAGCAAAGAGATGTAACTTGCACACACACACACACACACACACACACACACACATACAGTTGCAGCACATAATAATTCAATTAAGTTCAATCAGTGCGCTGTGCTGGCCAAAGTGTTTGACAAGTGTCGAATAATAAAAATGAAGAGCCTACAAATTCTAGAATTAAATAAAATTCAAGCAATCTACAATAGAAACGAACGAATAAATATAGTCCAATTGTGTAATGTTAAAGACGAGTTGTATGTGTGTGTATGTGTGTGCAGGAAACACCCTGTGGCAAAAGCTCAACAACAGGGTGTGTAATATAAATGTTTCTATTGGAATTGTGACAATAAAACTGTCATAAATTATGATTAATAGACAAATTTAAATACAGTGGACACTCGGTTGACGAACGCAATTGCATAAAGCATCTTGCACTATTTTCCAGCTAAATTGCATGCAAAATAATGCCAAAAATATGCTAGAAAGGTCACACTGAATATGAATTTAATGTGTCTTCGGGGTTTCCCCAGAAATTTTACATGAAATAAAGGTTTTCTCCACTTTCATTGTTCCTTATGTAAAACTTTTAACATTAACCCAAACTTTTTTGTCCCAAATGTTCGTTAACCGAGTGTCCACTGTATTTTGTGCAATCACTTTTGTTGTGCATCAAGTTTTCCATGGCCAATTTGATTGGAATTTAAATGCGCAGGTGAGAAAAAGTGTCAAGAAGCCAAGGTAATTAGAAACTCAAGAAAGCTTAAAGACTTGTATCTTCTACCTCTTTCTCATTAAACACCTTATTGTCATTTCCTAGTTGGATAGTTAAACGTTCATTGGCTTTTTAGGGTTATTCCATTCGCGAACTGTCAACAAAATAATTAAACTTTTAAGTCAATTAAGCGTTGAGTAAAACGTGAGCCCCAAAAGCAACATCAACTAGAAAACTGATTGCAATAATCATCAGGAACTTTCAACATCCAGGCGATGTTCATTAAAAAAAATGTTTATAGGCTTTTGCGCTAAATTCTCCCTTCTCTCAAATCGGTCAATAAAAATTTTTTTCATTCAATGATTGCAAAAGAAACAAAAACCACAAGACCACAAAAAGTTTTGTAAGAAGAAACCAGCAACAACAACAACAACAAAAAACCGTCTAAAAAGACAATGAAACAAGTCCAACAAAACACACACAAAAAGATGCAACAAATCAGTAGAAGCCGAAGAAGAAGGCAACGAAGATACCGCAAACAACCAGAAATGACAAACGAAGCAAAAAAAAAGCACAAAAACGCCATAGGTCAGGTCTGTGGGTCTGCAGGGCACAACCTTAATTTATGTGCAACTCGTTTAGCGGGGGCTTGGTGTGGGGGGAGGGGGAATCTTAACAAAGCTGTGTGACAGAACGCCCACAGCTGATGCACTTTTAACGACACTCAACAAACCAACAGTGGAAAGATGTGAGTCATCTCAAGCGGTTAACTGCTTCAGATTTTCAAGACAGTTTCGCTTTTTTAAATGTCAACATTTTTATGCCCTTCACCCACAAAATGGGTGACAAAAGGGTATAATGGTTTTGTGGTTAAGTATGTAACTGACAGAAGAAAGTATTTCCAATCCCAGAAGGTATATATATTCTAGATCGCCCTAATCGAACTCAACAAATCAATACGAAGAACCAAAATACGATTTATCGATAACTCACTCGGTTATCGAGATATACATAGTTTATCAAAAATTATAAAACTAGTGAAAAATTATGTTATTTTTGGAGAAGTTAAATGTATATCCGGAAAAAAACGAAAGTGCTTAATGCAATTTATCGATTTGTACACTTTTTATCGAGTTATCGAAAAACTTTTTTAAAATGATTATTAATTTATTTGTGAATTTTAATAGATAGATTAAAAAAAAATCGAAAACATGATATACAATTTATTGATATCTATTTTATATATTTTTTGGGAGTTTTTTAATGATCGACCAAAATCAAAGATTGCCAAAAGGTTTGCAGTCAACTCCCCGAAAACTCTCAAAAATTTTCAACGTATGCATTTCTTAGACACTCTTGCACCACTGTACAGCAGCTTGAAGGCATCTCTCAACATAAAACTTTATGCAAGTTTTGCTTGCTTCGTTGTAGACGTTAACGATCGGGAAGGTCATAAAACAAAAGCCCTAACTTGTTGTCTTAAGCGCTGCATTTAAAAGAAAAACTAAAAAAAAAACGTAGCTAAGACAACGTGTTTGTTTGTCTTTTCGTAACGACTCTCAAAGTAAATGCAATGCCAATCTATGTAAAATCGAAAAACCCCAAGCGAAGGCTAAGACACATCAGCTTTGCCACATCATGTTGCAGTCAACATAGATTTTTAATTAGTGAGACAAGCAACAACAACAATAACAACAACAGCTGTGCAAACAAGCAAATGCATTATGCATTTTGCAAGCACAACATAAATCGTTAATAATGGAGCTTCGAGGTATTGTAAAGCAACATTTTGAATGCCAAATGAGTTGCAACGAGAGATAGTGACAGAGGAGGGGAAGGGACGTAGCAAAAGTTTAAGACCCATAGCCCCAACCCAAAAAGCAAAACAAAACAAAAAAACTTCAAGTTGACTTCCATGGAATGTTGTCGATTGTCGAGCCCAGAACGCGTTTTGGTTATATAAACCGGTTAATCAACCATTAGATGGTAGCTATGGGTTCATTAAGACAGTGGTTGACTGTTTCATAACAATTATAAATATAGAAGAGTTATATAATAAATTTTATAATGCTTGCAAAAAATATTTTTTTTAATTTATTTCATTAAAGCATGTATTCAAAGCAAACTTGTTTTTGGTTTGTTTAAAAAATTATTTTAGCTAAATAAACTTTTTTTAAGAATTTTCTAAAAAGCATTTCAGCATTTTTTTCTTATTTTTTAAGTATTTTCTAAAAAAACATTTCATCATTTTTTCTCACTTTTTCAAACAAAGTTTTCAGTAATTAAATCTATCGAGCGCTCACTGTAACTTCTGCATATAAAAGTTAAGCTGAGCTTTGCAATTGGTCAGTTTGGGTCAGAGTCGAAGTCAGGTTTAATATGAAATGAGATAAGAGTTGAGAGTTGAGAGAGCAGTTAACGGCATAAGTCGCTGCACCGTGTGCTCTCTTCTGTGTTGAGTCACGTTCTCAACACTTTTTTGGGATTTGCTTTTTGTTGTTGTTTATGGATGAACGTGATCCAAATTGTCGTCTGTTACCTTTCAGATTGAGTAACAGTCGCAAAAGAGACAAACGTAGTACAATAATGGAAATAAGACAAAGAAAACAACGGCAACATTCGCATTGTAAATTATAAGATAAAATATAATCGTATGCTCTCTAGTGTCAGTCTGTCTGTCATAGAAAAAACGTATAAGATATAATAATTTATGCGCATAGGTTTTAGTTTTCCGTGTTTCTCCATTCTATTGCAATCAGAACTTATTTAAAGATTTGCAAAGTTCCGTTTGTTATTCTCACTAAGCAATTCAACTTAACCTCACAACAAAAAGCTCGTTTGGAGCTATGAACTTAAGAACAATAAAAAAAAAAAACTATCAAGGACTTTTAACAAATCCATAACCATAAAAAAAAACCAATTACATTACATAAACTCAAAGCAATGCCAAGACATTGAAATATGACAATAAAAAAAAAACGAATGTAACCGAAAATAGTTTTAAACATTTAATTTTCTCAACTTGTGTGAAATAATGTTGCAAATAATCACAAAAGGAGAAGAAGAACATTTAATGACTAGAAATTATGGCATTTAGTTGTTAAATAAATAACAATGATTTCGACATGTGCGAAAAAAAAAGTGCTAAAATGATATTTCTAAAGCGCGGCAAATGAAAAAGTAGGTGTAATTAAATAAGCAACAACAACAACTACAGCGCGGCGAATAGCAGTAGCAAAAACAACAACGAGAAATTAAGCGACAGCGAATGATGTTGAAAGTCGTTTTGCAAGTTTCAAGCTGAGCTTAAAACTGGACAACGCACTAACGTAGCAGAGAGCGAGACACATATAGAGAGAGAGGTGACCAAAGCTTGACGTCGACAGCGATGTTTATAGAACATTGCGCGGGGTGATTTACCAAAAAAACCAACCAAGAGAGAGAACATTAAAGCTGCAGTTGACGCTGACAGCGCTGTTTTAATGTTTTAAGAACTTACCAAAATACAAGTGTTTTTGTTGTTGGTGTTGTTGACTCCAATGGGGAAATGTACAAGCTCAGCTACTTAAGTTAATTATATTTGTTCTTGATATACGCGCACTTATTTATTTATTTACTTAACGCACAGCTGCGACTGCGCTGCTTCCGCTTTAGACTGCGCAGCAAAGCCCTCTGGGCAGCAGCCAAAAGTAACAAGAGTTGAATTGATTTCTTTTAATTTCACACTTTCTTTATAATTAGCGCGATTTATAGACTATTAATAGCTAGAAATTTCCAATAATTAACTATTTATTGGAATTTCACATTCATATATGTATGTGTATGTATTTCTTTCATTTGCACTTTTGCACTTTTTTCGTTTTCGATTTCGTTTCGTTTTTCACACACACATGCGTTTCGCACTTGTTGCTGTGGCTTAATATATTCTTGTTTAGCCGTTTGCTTTGCCGCCTAGCAGCTGCTCTATATATATACAAATATACCCCAAGAGTAATATTTCTTATATTTGTTTATTAACAAATTTTTTGTTTGGTTTCACGAACAATTCAAGAGTCGCGCCAAGTAAACGCCTAGCGCAGCAGCAACAAAAAAACACGACCGTACCGTTCAATGGCGCTCACTGAAATGGCGCTGCTGCGAAAACGAAAACTGTGAGAGAGCAATGGAGTTGAGGCGCGTCGCGTCAGCGACGTCGGCGCTCACAGCAGCCGCAGCGCTGCGCATTGCGCATGTCCAGCGTCCATTAGGGTGTTTCAGTATGCTAAAGTGTTTAATTTATGTAGCGCTTACATGCCAATTATTTGCTGTTTTTAATACCTAAATACACCTGTCAGCTCATCATATATTAAAACAAAGTGTAAATATATTACTTTCACTATGTTTTGTGTGTTAATATATTTGTTACAGTGTGCAAAATGCCTGCTGCTTGGCAACAATATGCACCTACAACAAATCACTGAAACCTGTTTAAGGCTGCATTTCCTTCGCTCAGCCGCTGTTCTTGTTGTTGTTTGGCAAGCAAAACAGCGACGTTGACGTCGACGCCAGCGTAGAAGACGGCAGCGACAGGAAATTAAACGAAATATTTTGAAGGGCGTTGCACAGTGATAAGTAAAAGTAAACGCCTACTAAATGATAGTCCATCCGTACCAATTACGCTTTTAAATGGAATTTTATGCCCATTAATATATTATACACCCACTTTTCACAGTTAAATCAACAACAACAACAACAGCAACACGCAACTCTTGTTTCGTGCTGCTTAATAGAAAAAATTAGTTATTAATTAGTTTAATGCAACATTTATTTAAGTGAAAGTAATTGGAGAGTTTTTCAAAAGGTCCAAAAGATTTGCATGAACAGAGTGAAAATTCAATGCACGCTAATTGTTTTTAAAGCAGCGATAAAGCGATAACGATTATGATAAGAACTAATGCAATATGCCATGCTTCCAATCGATAATGTTCCATTGAGGCTTGAAGCGCTTCAAAGGAGCTGAAAAGATAATAAGAAAAAAAAGGTCGGAAATGGTTAAAACATAGTTAAAAATTGAAGATCATTGTTAGGAATGCGAGAATTTAGGACTTTCAAAAGGGCAATAAAGATTTTATATCTGAAACTAAACGCATTCAAATTAAAATTAATTATATATTACTAAAATACTATAGTTTCATATCAATTATCTTACGATTGTTCTACTAAAGGCTCCATAGCTTAGGAACCTGATTTTTTTAAAACCGTAAATTTGTAATTTTTTGTTAAATTTCTGACTTAAATTTGTTCTAATTATGATTATTTTTTTAAAAATTTTTTTTAAATTTTGATATTATTCTACATGTTGACTTTAATCAAAAGCCAAATGTTAAGCTAAAGTGATCTATAAAATCAAATTTAAATCAGATAAAGATTCTTAAAAACCTTAAAATTGAAATATGTGTATAAGAAATAAGAAAATATAAATGTGGGAAATAAAAAATGGAAATATAAATAATTAAGCAGAGAGAAAAATCTAAAGTATGCAAATACAGTGTACCCTCGGTAAACGAACGCCCCAGATAACGAACATTATGCATAACGAAAAAATTTCTTTCGGAAAAATTTTTCAAAAAAGTTGGCAGCCCTAATTGCATGTAAAATTTCTGTCTGTGCTTAGCAACCAAGCAGGGGAAACCCCGAATAAACTTTATAGTGTGCCCGTTTTAGTGCTTTTTTGACATTATTTTGCATGAAATTTAGTTAAAAATTCGTTAAAACCCTAGTTTTTGCTTAACGAACGTATCGCATAACGAATAAGATGCTGTAACCAATTATATTCGTTTGCCGAGTGTCCACTGTACTTATTAAAAATAGGTTACAAAGCTTTCTGCTAAAGAGAGATCACGTAATAAGATAAAAAGAATAGTTAACCCACTTATTAATGCATAACGTTGTTCCTTTCGCAACGCCAGATAATCAACATTGGGTCCGGTCAAATGTTGTGCCTGTCCGCACATTAGCTCCGGTATCCAGATCTCATCCAGCGTCGATTGCAACTCGGACAAGATGCTCTCATACAGACGTTGCAACGTTGCCGCACGTGCATCTTCTGTGTGTAGTTGCAACAATGCTTTGCATGTGTCACGCACAACCTGCTGCTGCTGCACCTGTATAATCTTCGTGACTTGGTTGTGCAGCGCATCGATGAGCGCAATATCTTCAAATGGATTGCCCGGCTTCAAGCTCAGCAGCTTGCGTTCGTGTTTGCGACGATTTTTACTTGAACGAAATGTTTTGCTGCAACAGAAGAAGAAAGTTAAATTTGCAGTCGAGTGTAACTTGGGCTTGGGCTTACCCGGTGCTGCCCCTGGAGCTGCCGCTGTGTCTGGAGGATTGCATGCTGCTCGTATCGGATAGTAGATCCACCTCATCAATGTCCACATCATTGTCAATGTCGTCCAAAGTTGTTGCCTGTCGTTTGCGTATCTCCAATAAACGATCTTTGTGCTCGACGAAAAGTTTGTGATCCGCAGACAGTGAAGCCTCCAATTGTGTGACATAGGCGATCAAAACGGGCTTAACGCGATGAGCTAAAGGGAGAGAGGGAGAACAATAAATACGAGAGTTCAAGGCGTTTGGTTGAAGCCATATCTGTTAAATAGTGATTACTTATTGTAGTCATTAGTATTTAAATTATTTTAGTTGAAAAGTTGAATTATTCAATACATTACGACTATTTTTGGTTTTACACAACTATATAATGATTACGATTACAAAAAATCAAAAATAGTCTGAAACTATCGCAAATTATCAAAATAATCAAAAATAATCAATTTGATTATTAATATTATTTTGATTACTTTTGACTATTTGACTAATTTTTTATTTTTGACTAATTTTGACCAATAATTAATTAATATATAAACGGTTCGTGAGGAATCATAAAAAAAAATTTCAATTTACTTCACATTAAACTATAATTAAATTTACACAATAAATTGTTTTTGTTTTTTTTGTAGTATAAAATTGGTCAAAAATAGTCACAAATAGGCGAAAATAATCAAAAATAATCAAAATAATCAAAATAATAAAAATAATCAAAAATAATAATTTGATTATTTTGCTAAATTGCAATAATTTGAGATTATTTTTGATTTTTTGTACTCGTTTTAGTAAAAAATAGTCATAATTGGTCAAAAATTGTCACAAATAGACAAAAATTTTGATTATTTGATTATAATAATCAAAATAATCAAAAATAATCAATTTTATTATTTTTGATTATTTTGACAATTTGCAATAATTTTAGATTATTTTTGATTTTTTGTAGTCGTTATCATTATATAATCATAAATTTCTACCAGCGAACTATATAGTCACTACAACTACTTTCCAAAAATAAATTAATTGATTACTAATCACTACTTAACAGCTATAATTAAAAGCTTACTCAACAGATCCTCGTCGCCAGCTGCCAGCAGACCTGCCTCATAGATGGCACGTCCATAGAGATGTCCTTGGAGCAGCACATCCAGTGGCGCCACACTATCCGGCGGGCTAAAGCGCTTAATCAACTCATACGCCTCCAGATGACGCTCATGCTGTTGCAGTGGCGCCACCAATGAATTGGCAACCTGTTCCAATGACTCACCAGCTCGCTGTGCCAGCAACAGGACACGCTGCCAGTCGAGCGTGTGTCGAGCACTAAGCAGTGCCTGCTGCAGCTGTCCGCCACGTTCGTACATAAGACTCGCTGCCTCCAGCTGGGCATTGGCACGCAAATGATCCGCAAAGGCTATACAGATGCGTTGATGGAATTCGTGCTGAGTTTGATATGCGATCAAAGCTTCACTGTACAGATTGTGTTTTTTAATAAAATCCAAAGCCAGTTCATAGTGCTCCTCGCCACAGGCAGAGAGATTTGTTAGAGCACGCTCATAACGCTTGAGATGTTCATCAATCTTGAACTTGCGATAGTCCAGAGGCAATGCCTTGAGTTCATTGAGATAGGGCAGAAACTCCTTGGGATCCTTTTGCGATTTCTGTGCCACAAACAGGACGATACCAAAATCATACGTTCCCAATGCAACATTATACAAATCATTCACATCCACCAGGTATAGTAAATACTTCAGCAATTTATCTGCCAGGTCGGGACGCGTCTGTGTATGCGCCCAGATCACTTGGAGTGCCTCCTCCAGTTTGTTCAGCTTCACATATGCCGTTATGATGGGCAGACGAAAGCGTTCAATGAGCTCCGGTTCGTCGGCTTTCTTCATGCGATCCAGCATCAGACCACAAATATATTCCACTTTGCGTTCCACACTATAATTGATGGGAAAATGTTGCTTCGATGCCTCATAGTTGTGGGCATACATGCCCAGAGCATAATCCTCGTTCTGCAGTTCGCTGAGGAACAGGCACAGCCATTGACTTTCCTGGATCTCTTCGATGAACCAATCAATAAACTCCACAAACTGTTGCACATCGTGATCAACGATGATATTCAAGTTTAAACGTTGTTTCCTCACAATTGTCATAGCCGCTTCGTAGTAATGGGGACGCAATCTGTCGCCTACATGCTGCAGCACTAGGACACGTGGACAGATCACCTCCAGATTGCCACGTGGCAGCTGCATTACTAGCCGCGCATCTGTTGCTCCCGTCACCACCTTCGCACCACGTTCAATGTTGCGTGTGTCTACTGTGCGACGATCCTTTAAACGCACAAAATGTATGGTATTCAGTTGCGTGTAGGCCAAATAATTGTCCACAACACAAAAGGATGTCACATCCTCCGCTATCCTCAGCTCATCGATCTGCAGCAGATGCTGGGAGCGCAACGAAATGAGACCCTCTGAAAAGGGAAGACAAATAAATACAAGCCAATTAGATTGCGACATGCGCATATTTTCCCGTTATAAAGAGTTGCCACCATATTACGTTTTTTTTATATAAATTAAAGGCATACAAAACGTGTGATATTCGTGAATTTCGACAGCCCTGTACAAAAAAATCAGTTTGCTAAAATGAGGTGCACAGTGGTCGGCAGCAGGCCAAATATCAACCAAAACAATATCTTTCATTTAAATGTTATAAACAGTCAATAAATTTTGCTCGTTTTGTTTAGTTATTTGTTGCTATATTTGAAATAAATAAAAATTTCTATGAATTAAATGAGATATTTCACATGCTGAACACTATTCAAAAATAATAGCAAATTTATTAAATTGGTCCCACTGTCACAAGCTTTGCTCACATTTTTCAACGGCGTTGCTCTCTATTTTCAACCAATAGCAGCACGCAAACCGTGACGTCAGTGGTGCCTTGCGCAGTATAGGCGCAATCCAGTGGTGGGCATCCCTTTGCTCACGTTACTCAGACTACTCAATCCGTTATTTTGCCTAGCCAAAATACAACAACAATATTTGACAATGCGACCAATTGATTTATGACCTCCAATAAAACTAAACAACAAACGTAGGGTCATAAAAGTGTTCATTTGTTAAAGGTTATAACCTCAAAATCATTTTGTAAA
The DNA here is from genome assembly GCA_018152965.1 of Scaptomyza pallida. Classification (NCBI taxonomy): domain Eukaryota; kingdom Metazoa; phylum Arthropoda; class Insecta; order Diptera; family Drosophilidae; genus Scaptomyza; species Scaptomyza pallida. Next base: position 1,388,547 of record JAECXP010000002.1, on the reverse strand, counting down.
CTGTGTGAAAAAGTACAGTTTGTTTTGATGTGATTAATAAGTAAAGAAACAGTAGATTTTAAAAAACTAATGAATTTCTCTTAGTGTATAATTTTTTTTTCGTTGAAAGGAACAACAAAAGCACAGATTTTTTGTGCTGACGAACAGAGTAATAAATGCGTTCATTTTCCTTTAATTTATGACTTCAGAAGTTGTGTTTGTTTTAGTTGTTGTTGTAGTGCTCACAGTTGCAAATTCTTTGCCCACCACTGCTCTATGGTATATCATTCATGCTTGATGTATAGGTATATAAAATAGTTTTCAAAGGAGTTTTTCTTACCTTCCGATTTACCGCATTGGTAGTACTGCATCTGATCCGCTGCCTGTTGGAGTTGGGCATAAGTTCTCTTGAGTTTCAAGCCCTTCTCAATCGAAATTTCATAGACATGACGATTGCCCAGGGTTTGTACATAAAACAAGTTTGTATTGTAGCCACCATCAGCTAATGCACAAATCGTTCCAATGATCGTCAACGATGCATCCACACTATAATCCTCCCGGCTGCCCTCCACACTCCTGGTGAGCAGCAGCAAACGTGTCTGATTCCCCACACTATGCGTGGCCAAAATATTGCTCTGCTTGTCACACGTAAAGTTGGCCAATTGGATTTGTGAGAGTTCAGCATTGGGCGTGGCACTCTTGTAGATACAATGCTGATCGGATTTGTAGAAGTAGAGCATACGATCACTGGTGTACATGGCTATATGGGATTTGTTGCAACTGATGGCATTGATATAGCGATTGGCCGCGAGGGCAGCAACACGCCAGCACATGGGCGGCGGCACCACAGCCTTGTTGAAGTTGGTCAGGAGTAGGCGTCGACCATCGATGACACAAACAATTGCTGAGCCCGGCTGACAATCGATGGCGAAATGCCAACGATACGTTAAATGTTTGCCACTTTGGAGGAGGACGTGCAGCACATTCTCGGCACCAATGCGATTGTCCCAATGGAAGAGTGCAAGGGGATCCTCTTGCTCTTTATACACCAGCACCTGCTTCAGATACCAATGATAATTGCTTATCGTATAGAGATAAATGCTCTGTGCCTCGGCTGTTCTTGTATGCAGCGCCAGAATGTCGGAGTCAGCGCTCCAGCGCAGCTCCACAATCCGTTCCACATTCAAATCGAAGGGTAACTCGAATTCGCGATGACGCAAGCCGTTCTTCTCGAACAGACCCACCGTCGATTTGTTTGGAAAGATTTGGGGTTGAGCAATCCAATTGCCACTGGGGCGCCAAGTGAGCGGCGTTTGCATTCCATTCCACTTCTCTGCCGTGTATTGCAATTTGCCCTCGCAGTCGTAGACGCTAAAGGTGCGACCCACATTGGTGGCGACATAGGAGACGGCAAAAAAGGCGCCATCGCCACGCCAGGAAATCAGCACATCCTGAAAGGAAAACCAAAATAAATTAATGTGAAATCTTCAGTCATCATTAGTGTTGGGTAAACATGTTCACTAGTTATTTTCTTCAAAGTGAGTTAACTTCCTCACTTCAGTTCAGTTCATTGCTCCCTATTGCTCCTTGCTGAGCACTGAACATAACAAATGAACTGTAAACAACTGAACATGTTCACTCGCTCAGTTTAATGAACAACTCTTTTTTTTGTTCACTCACTCATGAGCAACCAAGACTAGTCATCATCCCATTTTACCTGTGGCAACTCCTGCACATCTTGTGGCGCCTTGAACTCTGGAGATTGCTTGGCGGCCTGTTTGCCGGCAGAGCCATGGAATTGTGTCTCCTTTTTGCCCCAACCAATGCTCATGAACTGCTGATAGCTGGCTAGCTCTGCATCTAATGGCTGTTCACCCAGCACCTCAAAGGTGCAGGTCATAACAACAACATTTTTTGCTTTGGTCACAAAAGCAACAACTTCCTGATTTGGCGACCAGGCCATGCACTCAATGCCGACATCGCAATAGGTGCCCTCAGTTGTGGCCAGGGTGTCTGGATTAATGAGAAGCAGCTCACCGGCACCTGTTGCCACACAGATTGCATTGTCCAACTGGAGAAACTCTGCACTGACTATGCCAGGGAGTTCGGCGATAACTTTTGGTTCTTTGTCAGCATCGTTGACGGCGTAGATATTGCTGTCTGTGATGATATATGTGATTTCATTCTCTTTGCGTTCGATGTCCGGCTGTAGGAGCAGTTGTTTGGGATTTTGTATGCCGGTTTGTTGCTCCTTGCAATATTGCAGCTTAAGATTGCGCATATTTTCTTAGTTAAATTATTGCCAATGCAATGACAACAACGTGCGCACAACAATATACCACAAAAAATACTATACAATTATCGTGTATCGATTACATCTAAATCGAATAGAAAAAATACTAAGGCGACACCACAGACAATAAATAATAAAACAATTATGCTTAAGAATTTAAGCTTTGAATATAATTGTGCTTTGTTTACATTAAACATTTTTATATCACAATGGTTTTAAAATCGCTTCATCCATCTCAGTCACATACATCATCAAAACAAACTATGGCGCAAAACATACATTTTAAATAATCTTCATCTTAACAAAGAAATATATTTATTTAACTATTATGCATTATGCACATATGATTTTTACACTTTAAAGCTTATTAATAAAAATTTAAATTAAAACGCACATTGTTTACATCACGACTCAAGTAAAAAAAATCTATCGATGTGACTAATCGTAATTTAGTAATTCGATAAGTCTTGTAATTTGTCGTGTCGCAGTTTTGTCGCAACATCGATATACCGATATAGTATCAACAATCCTAATACTGGGCAAAGATGGCTGCTTTATTTTTCATGGAATTTTTTGTTGCTGTAAAATTAGTACGTTCTGTGCGTTAAAACATTGTTGTGTGCATATGTGTTACTCCTACTACACAGCTGATAGCTAGCGGTCAAATAACATAAATGAAACGCGAAAAAAACATAACAAATGTGAGGCAGGTAGCAGAAAAAGTGTAGAAAATTCCACAAAAACCAGCAGCAAGTTGGGCCATATATATACATATGTATATATATATATCAAAAAATCTACACAGTTTATATGTGTGTCCGCGAGTGTATGTGTGTGTGTGTGCGCGTGCAAATGTTTATAAATAATTTATAATAATATTCGGAAATAAAAAATGTGCATGTGTACGATTGCTGCCTGATCGTCGAAAAGCGTTGACGTCGACGTCAGCAGCGGAGCAGCAGCAGCAGCATCAGCGTTGGAGGCGTAGTGGAATGCCAGACAGCAGCCGAGCAATAGGAATCAGGTAAGGTGTAAAATGTGAATGTAAATGTGTGCAAGCTTGTTTGTATGTGAGTGTGTGTGTAATATTTTGGTGTGTTGTTTTGACGTAAGGACTACCCAACGCCCTTTTTAAGCGTCGTGCTGTCTGCCTGATATTTGTATCTTTGCGTATATGTGTATGTGTGTGTGAGTGTGGGTGAAAGTGACGAAAGCTTGTGCAAAAAGGATACGGCAATTGCCAATAAGAAGTAACGCAATTTGTGTGTGCTCTTTTTTGCTACATATCTCCTCGCATTCCTCGAATGCTGCTGCCTGGGTGCGCCATGGCAGCTGTCTCTATCGCTGCCAATGTGTGTGTGTGTGTGTGTTTGTGAAGGAAGTTTATCTGTGTATGTTTTGGACTGTTAACTATTGCGTAAAAATGATTACGGATGATGGCAAAATTGCGGACAAACATAAATGCTTGCTTTTGTATTGTATACGTTTCTTTGCTTTGTTGCCTCATTGATAAAAACGCAAATTTAATATATTTATACAAAAAAACTTTTATTTTAAAATCGACACAAGCTTTTTTTACGCTTGTTGTCTGAGGTCAAACTATATAACATTTGAGAAATCTATTAAAGACATACATATGTATGCATATATTGCCTTATTGGATGTTAGTAGTCAAAAACGAAAGCAAAAACAACGGGCGCCAACAAAAACAACAACAACAAACTACGCATTTTTGTTCAAGTAACAACAACAATAACAACAAATTCAGCAGCAAAACAAAAACACGTTTTACAACTCTGCGCTCCAATGGCGCGCAATTTTGTTGCTGTTGTTGCCTTTTAGGCTTATTGTGAATAGCATTCACATACACACACACACAGATACGTAAATATGTATGTATGTGCATATGCACGCATGCAAAACGAGCAGCGGCTCCATGAATGACCAAATTCAATACACCTACAGAACAACAACAACAACAGACAGTGGAAGCACAATAATTAACGGCAATAACCGAAGCGTAGCGCATCGTAGTTTCCGTTTGTAGTAGTATATGTGCGTAGTTTTTTTTTTCTGCTCCACGTTGTTGCTGCTTTTGCTGGTCAGTTGTCGGCTTCGGCAAAAATATTCGTGCGCTGACGTCACACATTGAAGTCGGTAGCTGCTCTTGTTGTTGTTGTTGCTGTTGAAGCAACGACGGCGCCAAAGCTCTTTTTGAGTTTGTTTGTGTATTGAAATGCGCGTGGGCGTTGTATGTAGGCTCCTTGTCTGCTGTGTATGTAAGTTTGTGTGCGTACATGTGTGTAAGTAAGTGCAAAAGTTTAGAACTGCGAAACTTTTTCATGCACTATCGTTTGACTTTTATATACCTCTCTCTTTCGCTCTTCTGCTGCGTTAATTGCACTAGAAATGCCAATTAAACTTTCGTAACAGGCTTAAAGTTTGATAACACTTGAAAACAAAGTACTTAAGTCAAAGTACAACTTAATAATAAACTAAAAATATCTTTTTGTATCTCTTGCATTCTGGATTTTTCTCTTATCACGTTGTGCATATAATTTTTTTTTTAAATCAATATGACATTGTCAACATAATTAAATATAATCCATGGCTTTATCTATATGTGCATATAAATATCTATGTATTAATATCAGTCTACTGACGCGTGGGCTTTAATGGAATTATATTGCAGCACCTGTCGGTATCGTTATCGTTATCGCAAAAGCACGCAGAAAAATGAAAAGACGGAAGAAGCGCTGCACATACAAACATACATACATATATGTACATTTTGTATGTATATTTTTTTGCATTTGTTTGTCCCAACGCTCTTGCTGCATATTTGAACTGTGCTTTTTTGCGTATTTGTTTGTGCTTCTTCTTCATTTGTTTACTTTGTACGCGGCTTTGTTTATTTTTCATGAATTTGCACACGATTTATTTTTAGCACACTCGTTGGCTGCTGCCTATATGTTTGTGCGTGTGTATGTATGTGTGAGTGTCTGCGCGTACAAAGGGCCTGCTTGTTGAAGTTGCTGTTGTTGTTGTTGTGCATCGAATTCCATTGCACATTCCAATGCAAGGCATCCTGTTAATGCTGATGACGTCAGCACAAGCTCTTTTGCACACTGAGGCTCGCTCTTGGTTTCTCCCTCTCTCTCTTTTTAACGGCATGCGAATGCATTTTCTCTATTCACATTTGGCTGCTAATCTTGCACATTTGTCGAAATGGAAATCTTTAACGGTGAAAAAATAAGGAGAAGGGGAATTGTAGGGGGAGGTGTCGTTATGTGCTAAATGCATTCGCTTGAAATATGTGCATAAAAATGCCAGCAGCGAAAATTGGCAAAATATCACGAACAGTTCTCTCGTCCCAATAACAACAACAACAATAAGCAGCATAAAAACCAACAACAACGCATTAGCTTTATGCTCGTATGTCTGCATTTTTTAGTGTTTTTTTATATTCATTTTCGAATGCAAATGGCAAAAACAACAAATTGACTGCGAAATGTAAACATGCAAAAAACAAAAGGGACACAAATTGACATACGAGAGACATGTCAGACATAACAACAACAACAGAAACATGAGCAACAGCACAAATGCAAAATTAATTAAAAATGCCAACAGCAGCAAAGCAGCGGGAAAAACAATTAGAACGTATGCATAACGCAAAAACAAACATAATAGAAAATGTAGAGCGTAAAGCTTTTCAGAAATAAATAAGTTGAATAAAAAGTTTAATAATAAATAAAAAATATATATGCAACTGGCTTTTATTAAGTATTTAAAATGCAATTCATGAGTGCTTATTATTTTTATTGCTTTTTAAATATTTAAAAACATGTTAAAAGCACAACTTCTGAAAATGTTCCGTTTTTCGCACACTAAAAGCTTTCGCACAAATGTCATTTGACAGCGAATTAAATGTAATGCGAAACTCTGACTTACTTATTTTTTTGTCGGCCAACGAATTTAGCCAAAAACCACAATAAAAACTAACTTGAAATACCTAAAAAGAATCGTTGGAAATTGTGCAACATTTGCTTTAAGTAATTATGCTTTGCCAATTAATTTACACAGCAGAATGTTACACAAAATAGGCATGCGAGAAGTAAATATTAAGAGCTGCAATATGTGTCTCGCATGCGATTAAAATGCACGCTCTTCAACGCAAGAGCGAAAGAGAGCGTCAGCTTACAACAACTTATCTCATGCGATAAAAGTGCACAATGCAGCGTCAAGACGTTAACGCACTCACACACACACACATAAGTTGAGTTGAGTAAAGCTTTAAACTCTTTATCGTCTCTCGCTTGACTGCGCTCTCTCTCTCTCTTTTGTATGTGACGGCTTGAAGTTTTGTGCCGGTCGCGACGAGCTCTGAGCTCAAGTTAGTTTGTAACTTGCAAGCAAGTCGCTCGGTTCGCAGAGCTCGCGTCGCCGTCGCTGCACATGCGCAACGAACTTTCCAACGCTTCGCGAACGTCGCGTGTCAAAATTGTAAATCTAATTGAATTGCAATTGCCATTTTGTGGCAATAGTGTTGTTAATAACAATAATTGCAACAGCAATGTGTGTGCAAATTCCTGATAATGCAAATAAATAAATATACCCCTATTTAAATACGATTATGTAATGATCTTTAAAAAGAAATTAATCATGCGAAATGCAAATCAGCATATTTTCTATGCCCCAAGCACAAGAGCTGCTCTATCAATATGCAAATTCCATGCCAAATAATCAAAATATGATATGCGAATCATAGATGATATATGATCGAAGTGTGTGATGTGTTTTGTGAACTTGAGTTGGATTTTTTTCTTGGTTTTTTTGGTGGCGCAATGACCTTTTGTGTTGTCTTCATTTGGTTGGGTTAATTATAGGTTTTGGGTCAGCTATACGATTGCATATAATCGCCAAAGTGTTTAAAAATTTATTGAATCAAGTGAAACCTGTGCTAAAACTTTTTTCATGTAAATAAAATTTTATTAAGGTTTGCAAACCATGCAAAGCCTTTAAAGATAGTTTTCTGATGCTTTTAATTAGTTTTCAACTTATTTTTAAGCTTTTTACAAATTTTTAAGGTGCTTACAGTATTTGTTCCCATATTGGAACACTGAAAAAATAAGAAGTTCCAGAAATTAGAGGCAGTTTTCGCATTAAAAGCTCTTAAAATAATTCGAAAAATAATTCGTTTACTGTATTTGTAGTTTGTTTCTTTAGTTCACCTTTCCTTACTAATCACCACAAACTTTCATTCTTTTGTTTGATTTTCTCATTTATTTTTCCATTCCGATCCCATATGTAGTTTATGTAATGAGTATGTTGCTATCTCTTTCATAACACTTTGCAGTTAGAACTTTTCCAGCTCTCTTTCCCAAAGATAATTATCTCACATGTTCCCCCCCACACCCCTCTCGCTATCATTTCTATTACATCTGTTATGGCTCATCTCGTAAGCTTTTATGCGCATCGCCTTTTGCCATTCTCTTCTTAATTCGCAATTTGTGTTTAACTACTTCTGTTGTGCCCTTACCCCTCTCTCACATCAATTGCATTTATTCTCCAATTGCATGAATCATTAGTTTTTGTGTGATTTCAACGCTAATTTTTTGTTGGCGACGTGCAAGCAAGCACTCCAGACGCGACGCGACTTTGACAAACTCAAAAAAAGCTTGTGGGCTGAGGCTCAAAGCAATTGGCACTATCTATAGCTAGCTATTGCTGTTGCTGTTGTTGTTGTTGGCCATTTTCAATTTTCCAGCGCATTAGTCACCGCTGTGCGGCTTTTGGGCCTTAAACTGTAACTAGTTTTCACATGCAGCCAATCTTGTTCCTCCCCCTGTTATCCATCCCCCCACTTGCTCCAGTCTTGCCAATTTTTGTTACTTTTTGGTGTAAGCCAAATGAAACGTCATCATCCTGAGAGAGTTGCCTCTTGGCCAAGTGAAAGTGGACAAATGCAACAGCAACAACAACAACCACAATTGCAGACATTGCGTGAATTAATTTTTGAATTTTTTTGTCTAACAGTTTTGTTATTTAGGCTTTTATTTGTATGCACAAACATACATACATATATGTATGTTGTTTCCATCTACTTAAGCAATTTGCCATTCACTGCACACGACTTATACGAAAGCTCTAACCAAACGTATCTATCTATACCCAACAACAACAACAGCTAAGAGCCAATGGCGCATTTCATTTTTCAATTGCATTTCATTTCTATCTAAGTTTGTTTTATTTTTTCCTTCATTTCTTCTTCATTTACACTTTTCAAGTGTACGATTATGGGGTTAATTGCATTTTTTCTTTCTTTTTGTTAAGGCAGTTTATTGCACTTCTATATAAAGTTAAAGGTCTAATTTGTTTTTATACACTCTTAAAGTTTGATTAGCTTTATTTAGGGAAATGATTAAAAATGGCTTAAACAGAACTCTTTAGGTTAATATTTGATAACATTTTGTGACAACGCAAATTTTAAGCCTTTTTTATGAATTTCTGACCCTTTCTCCATCCTTTTTCATTCTGGTATCCAATTGTTACCGAAATTTTTTTCATAATATTATATAAAACGATTGTTATTGTTATCGAGGAGAAGCTTATCGAAAGCCTTAATTACGCTGCTTTTATACCCTTTCTTTAATCCATTAATTTCTCGAAATATTTGTTTGTTCGTATATTAAATGAATTTTGTTGTAATCAAACATATTCTTATTTCAAACCTTTCTTAAGACGTTTTCATCCTTTCTCTTAACTAAACCTTTAACCAATTGCTAGGGTATTAAATATTCGTTGCTCACTTTTTCATCTTTATATTTCAACTCAATTTTTCAAGTGGCGCCACCGCATTTTGTACGTTTTCTTTTATGCGTGCCGTGCTTTTAATTAATTGCATATATATTTTTCAATTATTAATTAATCTTGACTCTGCCAGACATGTGCCACCAGCAACAACTGTGCAACGCCCTAAAAAACGTTCACCCAAAACATAAATAATAAATATTACTAACTAACTAAAAGTTGTTGAATAAAATGCGCAACTTTCACTGCATAAAAAATCGCCAAAAAAAAAACAAATAAAAAATAATATATAATATCATGCAACAGGTAACGCTGCGGGCTGCTACCAAAAAAAAAAAGTCGCGCCTGAGGATATCCGTTTTGCGGCGCCTCACGCGCATTTTCAACTTGCCCCATTGTTTTCTCGTTACTGTTGTTGTTGTTGTTTTTATAGCCTTATTGTTTCATATTATTGCCCATAATTTTTTTTGTTTCAACTCAAGATCAGGTTTTTTGTTTGCTTTTATTTCTTTCTGATTTCGCTTTTCATTTTGCATTTTGTCTACACGCGACAACAAAAACTTGTTGTGTCATATTTATTTCACTTGGTTTTTTGTTTTTGTTTTTACTGGATTTTTAAATTAGTTTCTTCATGTGGTTATTGTTATTTATTCCATTTGTGTTTCTTCTTTTTCGGTTCACGTTTTTATATATTTTTCTACCTTACCATCGAAAGAATTTCCATATTTTGGGTCGATTAACCAACACTTTCCACGTGCCCAATTCGTTGGGTCTTCCACACAACTCATTTCCATAGTTAATTGTCGTCTAGTAGCGAACGTTGTTTTTGGTAAGTTCTTTAGCCACAAAATTGTGGAAAGTGAAAAGACATGAAAACAATTGTGAAATCACTAATTAAAATGATGGTTTGTCATCAAATTAGAAATTTAAGATTCTTTATGAAGATTTTAAGTGAATCTAAAGTGTTTTTTACTTTAAGTCACGGTTGCCACAATTGGTGTTTTTGCACCAAAACTGGTTCTAAAATTTCCTGATGGTGCAATGGCACTTTTTTTCCAATTTGGTTCTTTTTTCTTTTGATTGGCTTCAGAAAATTTAATTTTAAACATTACTTAGAAAACACAATTTGTATTGTTTAAAGCACTAAAATTTATCGATACATAATATATGAAATATGTTTTTATGTGATTTATATAGGGAAACATCTGATCTCAGAGTGTGACTTTTGTTAGTAATCTTTAGGAATATTTAATATTATTTAATTTGATTTTATAATGTTAAAAAATTAATATATGAAATATTTCTTATTTTGATTAATGTACTGAAGAATACTTTAAAAATACTCAGCTATTCTATATAGTTTTAAGTTGATGAAAAATACATATTTGTTTTTATTTAATATCATTCGTAATCACTTTATTAAGGTGAAAGTGTCAAATACTTTGGAGTTATAATGTGTTACAGCTATAAGTTTTTGTGGAATTTTTTTTATTATTTAAATAAATGCAAATAAATTGCAAAAACAAAAATTGGTTCTTTTTTAGAGAATTTGACCCTTTTTTTGTTTTTTTGGCTCAATTTTTTATTTTCAAGTGGCAACCGTGCTTTAAGTGCAGTTGTACTTTGCTTTTTTTGGGCTTATTCTACTTGTTTTAAGCAGATATACTTATTTTAAATACGGTTCCAAGAAGTATTTAACTCAATTAATAGGTTTTAAGTGCCTTTGGAGCAGAAAAAAGTATTTGACTTGAAATCCAAGTTTTCTTTGTTATCATTTACTTGTGTTTATCGAAAACTAAAAGTGTTATCGATAAGATGAAGCAAACTTGTACTTACGAGAGCTTAAGTTTTAAATCTGGAGTCTCTAGCTCTTATGGATCCTGAGATCCAGGTGTTTGGAAAGACGGACATTGCTATATCGACTTGTCTGTTGATGCTGATCAAGAATATATATACTTTATGAGGTCAAAGATACTTCCTTCTCTCTGTTACATACTTAGGCACAAAAACATATTACCTTTTTCACGAATTTTATGGGTTAAGGGTTTAACAAAAAAAATTAAAAGAACTCTTTGTTCCTCTTAGAGTTTGTACCACCAATATGATAAGTTTTCAATAATCCTTGTTAATCATTGTTATTAGTTCTCTGAAAGCATGGATAACTAATCTTAAAGCTTCTTTTCTTGCATCTTTTCACACTTTTGATCATTGTTAAACTAAATCCTCTCCCAACTCCTTTGCAAATCTGTTCATTGGAACTAGTTCCTGTTCAAATTATGGCTTTTGACACTTGTAATCATCTTTTAACAACTTGCATGTCTCTTTCTGTTCATAAAAACAATAAAAAATATCCGCAAAGTCACATCCAATTAACACCATATCCATATGTATAAAGATATCTACACACAACTATTGCTTGCATCTTTCTACTGTTTACAACTTTATCAGCACATTGTGTCCACATGCAACACATGCAACATTTCACCTGGTTATTCAGTTACTTTCCCAGCATAGAGACGACGACGTCTGCCTTGAATTAAATATATAACACGACATCTAAAGAAAAACTAAAACAATGGGCGTTGCCAGAGTTTCCCACGCCCAAAAAAAAAAAAAAAACATACAACCTATATATATCTGGCATATATGTTTGCACAATCCCGTATACACACCGTAAATTCCAATTCAATTCAACTCTAACTGATTTGGTTCGTGTTTTCCCAACCCCAAAAAGATTCAACTTCAAACCAAAAGCCCAAAAGAAATGCTAAACAAACAAGCAATGTTAAGAGTCTCTACGTTTTTTTGTTATTATTGTTATTGCAACTATTTCGGTTCCTACCATTTATTGTTCATATATATTTTTGTTATTGTATCTTGGCTCTTAACTTACTTACGGTTAAAGTAACAAACAACAACAAGCGAATTACTATTATTATTATTGCTGCTTTTGCCTCTGCCTCCCCTTCACCACCCCCCTTTGCCAGCCAGTTGACAAATATGGAGCATGAAGCTTGCGGCATGAAGACAACTTTTTTTTTGTTTCACTTTGCTCGATTTTCTCCATAGATATTTTCCATTTGCGGTTTTTTTTTGGTGGCCTTTGTCTGATTTTTCTCCTCCTCTCTTTGTGTATTTGGGGTATTATCATTAGTTGTATAGTTCCTTTATTGCTTCACTTTTCCATTGATTTTTTTTGCGTTTTGTTGTCGAAGAATCCAGACTTTAATTAGTATGATTACAAAAGAAAACAATTTTTTTTTGCACTGAACATTGTTTGATTTTGCGGCATTAGCCTCGATTCAACTAGGGCAGTTAACTTTATTGTTGTTGCTCCATTGAAAGAGTTCAAAGAACTTTTAGATAAACTATAGAATTTTACTTGATTTTAGACAGTTTTTAGATCCATTGCGCTACCAAACTAAACAACTTCCTCCCTGAATCAAAATATAGTTAAAACCAAAAGTGAAGTGTTTTGAAAAAAGTGTTTGAAATGCCGCATGGAACATGGTGACAACAATTAAAATCACCTGCGATGGCGTCTTCATCCAATCCAATTCGTATCTTACGCCAACGCAAACGAATCCGCCGATCGCAGAGGCAAGTGCAACAACAACAACAACAACAGCAACAACCACCAACAACAACAATAGTTTAAGCAACGAAAGCGATAACTCACAGACGAGCAGCGGCAGTCAAACCACCCGCAGCACCACCACCACCAACAACAACACACAAAGCACTACAAATAGTAGCAAAAAATCGCAACGCTCTTCAAATCGTCATCATCATTCGCAGGATCCGCGTCGTCGTTACTATTACTTTGGCAGCAAGGACGTCTATTGGTGCAAACAGAGTTTGGCCCACAGCCTAACGCGCAGCTTGCCCCACCACACCACCGCCACCACCAATGGTCAGGCATCGAGTGGTCAGGTGATTGCCAAGGCACGACGTCGTCCCTTGCAACTGTGCAGCAGCAGCAGCTTGAGTGCTGCCTATGCGCCGCCCAAGCGCAAGGAGTTTTACTTTTGTGATAAATATGCGCCAACAATCAGTGCAACAACAAGCCATGTGGCACAACCCATCGATGTGCGTCTATTGAACTTTTTGCGCAACGCACAGCGCAAATTTCAATCAGCAGCAAAGTCGGAAAACAACAACAGAAGCAACACCAAAGAACGAAGTGCAACAACAGCTAAAAGCAAAAGCAACAACAATAATAATAATAATAATAACTACAACAGCAGCTCGCTGCCAGTTATCATTAGCACAGATGATTGGTTTGGTTAGTATTAGAGTTAAGAACTTTTACATAAAGGCGACCAGAACCCCAGTCTCAGCCCTGTGCCCAATGTTGGAAGTGCCGCACTGCACTGCATATAAAGTTACAACCATCGTTGCGCTTGGTAAATCAAAAAGCAAGCATTAGGCCAAACATCGAGCGCCTTGTTGCTTTTAGTTGACATTGATGTTGGGTTTTGGGTTTAACACGAAAAACCATAGCAGTACGTGTCCAATTGCAAGAAGTTACCTTTCGAAAATGATGATGTGACAAACGGGGGCAGGAGGTGAGGGGGGGGGGGGGTCCACCACAAAACCACGTCTTTGTCAAAAAGGGAGTCTATAAAAGGGCTGTTGCCAAAGGAATATGCCTACCCTAAAGTCTAGAACAGTGAATAAAGAAAACACTCTAATAAAAGTAAAGACATCTTTTATTATTCCATTTATCTATCACTGAGAAAAATTTGTATATACATTTGAATGACAAGAATGACCTGTACTCATATTGTGTTGTGCGTAAACTAATTGTGATACAAACATTTTCTTTCAGTGCAGTCTCTTTTACAAAAAAAATAAGACTATTTTTACCCTCCTTTTATTAAAAATAGTAATTTTTAGCATTTTCAAAAAATCATAAAAAATTTATGCGAAAAGATTTTTGATCAAATTTTTTTTCAGTCACTATTAGAATTGTTTGACGCAAGTTTTTGCATCAAATTATTTTTGTTTAAGCCCGGAAAAAAAGCGTTAAAAATAGACCTTTGCAAGAATTGGAAACTTTCAGTGGGTACTTAATGGGTTAATAAGAGTATTGTATCATTAAAACGAAATTTGAATTACCTATTCTACCTATAAATTTGCTTGTGTGATTAATTTTTTATTGTCGACGAAAGTCAAGTTTTTTAACATGTACTCACTTTTGCTCCCCACAGTACATAGGTCTGGGTGCATTTGACATCACCGGTATAGAACCTTACTAGAATTAAGATCTCGAAAACCTTGAATACCTCTGATAGCAAACTCTTTGAATGGCATCCTTATTCCATTAAGATATAATCTTAAAGCTTATCTGCCCTAAATATGTACAGCTTTACAATGAATGAATGCAAATATTTAACTACTCTTAGGTTGAAGTTTGTTGATGATGGTGTTGTGTGCCCAACAAGCTGTGTTAGCCAACTTAGTAACTAACTGACAGAATGCCCCTGTGGCATGTCACGGAATGTTGTGGAAGGGAAGGAAATTGTATATGCTATACACTAAAGTAGGAAGAGAAAGAGAGAGAGAGAGAAACTACATATAATATATACAGTTCAACACCTATAGAGGTAACAAGTACGTGAGAATCTTTTTGTATTGCTTCCTCATGTGTTAAAGGAACGAAACGAAACGGAACACACATGAACCAACTAAAAGAAGATGATGATGGTAGAGTAAGGGGATATATGCGTGTAAACACAATCATTTCGTAGTAGTTTCGAGCTGGAAAGTGTAAAATAATAATAATGAAAGAACAGAAAGAAAAGCAAGAAGTAACTTTAGTCAACTGAAGGAACGAAACGTCGACGTCGACAGTTGGTAATAACAAAAGGCATGGATGGAACAAGAGGGGGGGAACGTCCACTGGGATGAATTTGCGTGCCACTGCCACATGACGAGACATTTTAGATACAATGTGAACACTATACATATACATATATGTATGTAGATATGTTGGACTTGCTCCGTTGGCTTTTTGGCCAAACAATTTGCATATTGCATGCAACAATAAAAACCGCAAAGCAGACAGCAGGAAGAAGGAAGCCAATTTGAAAGCAGGCAACATGCAAACCTGCACCTATATATTGTTACTATATAGTATATTAGAGTACTAATTGCATGGCATGGCATTGTGTGCCCTCAAGAATACCCTTCACACAATTTGCGGTTGAGTTTTTAGCACTAATGTGTGGCGGACAGAGAGATAGACAGGTGGCATATACAGTGGAACCTCGTTTAATGAACTTTATTGGTACCAGCACCGTGTTCTTTAAGCAAAGAGACTATTTTTCAACTAAATTGCATGCAAAATAATACCAAAATCTGCTAAAACTGTCACACTGGGAGCAGTATAATGTGTTTTCGGGGGTTTCTCTGAAATTTTACAAACTTTTTCCCAAAAAAAAATGTTTTCGTTAAGCGAAGAAACTATTTTTCAACCAACATACATGCAGAAAAATGCCAAAAAGTGCTAAAACGGTCACACTGGAGAGCACTATAATGTGTTTTAGGGGTTTCCCCTGAAATTTTACCTTTCTCCTGCGAAAGTTCGTTATTCGATGCGTTCGTTAACCGAGGGTCCACTGTACTTTTATTTGTTCATAGCTAATGATTATTTGTGATATATATTGTATGTCTTTCATTATACATTCATATACAATTCATAATGCATAATGTCACATACTTTCCCCCAACTCTCCCCACCGCCCTTTTGTATGTAAAACTAAACCATTGCAGTAGTCGAGTCGTCTTCCTTGTTATGATTAACGTACAAGCGTTAATTAAAATTTAGACAACGTTTTTTAATTAGCCTTGGTTGGCGGTTGGCTTGCAATATAATTTTGCACAAGCTAATAAGCTAAGGCATTACCTCATCAACATTCAACAAACAGCTAAACCAATATGCTATAGTATATATTGCTATATAGTATACTGCCTATCGGTATACTGCGCATTTGGCCAAAACAATAACAACAATACTCTTCCTACAGTACTTTGCAAAAGTATACGACAAATAAACAAATTGTCAATGAATCATTCAAGTTTTATGGATGCATTTTGTGTGCTCTCATGTCCGGCATATGATAATTGTCGATATTTTTTGTGAACCTTTCTTAATTTTATTACAATTATTTATGTGCTCTGACAATAACAATACAGATAAACAAACATAATAATAACAGCAGCATTTTATTGATCCCCCAAGCTTTTGACATTTCCAATTAGCTGTACGTGTGGCTAATAAATATATAAATATATTTGAGATAATTTTTTTTTTTTTTTGGGCTTGTTCATTATAAATACGCTTGGCTAACAACAAAAACAACAACAACAATTCTGTTGGGAAATTTCCTTTTGTTATTGTTTTCACAATCTCTTTACTTTTTGAAGGGGTTTTGCAAGATATATCTTCATTTCGGTTGTTGTTGTTGTTTGTTTACATTGGCGTGCGTGCCATTTGGCAGCATTGCCAACACAAAGTAACACTGTCAGCTGCGATAGATCGATAGCAGCACACGCAATTGGTATTTAACGGCATTTGCATAAAAGTGAAGTGCTAATGTAAATAAAAAGAGAGAGAGAGAGGGAAAGAGAGAGCTTTTTGAGTTGACTAATCAAACGTCAAAGTCAAACGAAGTGATCTGTGACAACTGAAGTCATCGTCTATGTACATATATTAAACTAAACAAACTGTCAACATTGTGTATGCCTTGCGGGTGTTTTGTTTGTTCTCTATTATAATGATGATGATGACAGTTATTTTGTAGCTGTCGTTGTTGTTTTGGGGCTTGCGTGTGTCATATGTAAATATGTAATTACATTCACCATTTGCCCCACACAATGACTCCACGTTGTTTACGCGTCGCTCTCTCAACATGTTGACTCATATTCCACAATGACAGCGAAAATGCGTTAAACTTATGAAAAAGGCTTCGCTCCGAGTAGATCCTACAGTTTGGATGGCTCTGAAGGTCAAGCATCAATTAGTTGTTAAGCCTGTGTGACAGCCAAGAAGAGTCAATGATCAGCTAGTTAATACCCCAAATACAAGTTATACACAAGCTTATAGAGTGTTGAATCGTTCTACCCTTCATAAACTTTGCTCACAGGGTATAGAAAGTATAGAGTTCGCGTCTTAACTCGACGAACATATCAAAAATTATATCAGTGTATGCAATAACAATAAAGTGCACAAAGTTCATTATATGGTTAAGTTATGAATGGACTGTATGAAACTGAACTTAAGTATGAATAAGCATGATACTATTTTAAAGATGTTTATGACCGAAACAAAGCTTGAATGAAATGATTCAACAACTAAGTTACGAAACTAGGGGTTCCAGAAAGTATCTAAACATGAGGAAAATTATTATTATTATTATTTTATCTAGTCCCTCCTACAACCTTATGAAATGTACGAAATCTAATGTCAATGCCACTATGTCATGCAATTTTGTTCTTGTCTTCTTAGACAAATTTTAAATATATTACTCAAAAAAAATAAATAAAATAAAAAAAGACGATTATGCATTAAATCCAAATCATTTATCATTAACTTGAGCATTTAATGATCTAGACCTATTTCGATTACTTATAATCATCAAACATCCAAAAAAAAAAAACTTCACTTGTTCAACGTCAACTCTTGCCATTGTTAGATAACCTGGCTATTGTTTATTAACATTTTGCATTATAGCCAAACAATTGATCCAATAGTATATGGCGTGACTACAAAATCAGGAAACATGCTGACAATGACGATGACTGCATGCAATTTGTGCCATTTTGTGTAGAGTCATGTTCAAACTAATTTACAAACAAAACCAGAGAAAGAGCCAAAAAAAGAAACAAAGGGTGATAATTTAAACACAAACACACACAACTGTGCATAATTGCAATTGCATGAGTTTGGACAATATGTGTGTGTGTGTGTTTTTGGTCAACGGATATGGTTTGAATATTTGGGCAAGGTCAAAATAGTTAATTTGATAGGCTTTTACCTATTTTGCGGGCTACATATTACGTATACGCAACAAACACTCTCTACAACACGTAAAAAATGATGCCAAATAGGCGGCTCCCACGATTTGTTTTTTGGGGCCGTGTCGAGAGAATCATGAATTAACTATGCCACAAAGCGTTTCCGCACATGAAATTTACATAAAATTTGTTAATTAAGCAATCTCACAGCAACACTCCCAAATTAATTTGAACAGACTGAATCCAGAGTTAACTCTAACAAAAGCTCTGACAAACTGAGAACTTAAAGTGAGTAAGTTTTTGCGTCTCACTGAGAATTTATGGCTCAATTCAGTTCAGAAAATGCCTTGAGAATTGATTCATCGCATAATTAAATTCTGTAGCACTTTACGTAATGAAATGAACAATTTAGAGCGCACTTTAATCATAGTTGATTGACTATCGGGATGCTCTATAAATAACTTAGGTAAAAGCGATTTAGATAAATGGGATTGTTAAGGGTTTTTCTTGTAAAGGTTTTTAGTCAAACTTCTAAATAAAAAATCTCAAGTGATCGAAAAAGAGTTCTTTATAAAAAAAATTCGTAATGAAGAATGGTTTTATAATGAAACCAAAGCGTAATAATATGGAAAATAAAAAAATGGGTTTGCAAAGTATGGGGTTTCCTTGT
The DNA here is from genome assembly GCA_018152965.1 of Scaptomyza pallida. Lineage (NCBI taxonomy): Eukaryota > Metazoa > Arthropoda > Insecta > Diptera > Drosophilidae > Scaptomyza > Scaptomyza pallida. The sequence continues at coordinate 1,369,771 of JAECXP010000002.1, read as the reverse complement.
TTAAAAAACATATTTTAAAGGTTTTTAGTTAAAGTTTTATATAAAGAATCTCAAGAGAACGAGAAAAAAAGTTTGTTGAAAAAAAAATTCGTAATAAAGAATGGTTTTTTAATGGAACTAAAGCGTAATAATATGGAAAATAAAAAAGTGGATATCGAAGTAAGGGTTTTCCTTGTTTTAAAAACTTTTTGTAAAGGTTTTTTAATAGAACTTTTATATAAAGAATCTCTAGGGAACGAAAAAAAGTAAAGAAAAACTCGCAATGAAGAATGGATTTTAAATGGAACCAAACCCTAATAATATGGAAAATAAAAAACCTTGCATATTCAAAAAACTTTAAATCCCATTAACTTATTGAAAATCATGTTGAAATTCTCAAAATCATTATAATATAAGTTTAACATCTAAATTCATGCTCTTATATTTTACAAACCTTCTGTACCTTTTGCCTTAAACTATAATGACAGGGAAACCCTTGAAAAAGAAAGAGAAGTAAAACAGTAGCGAAATGTACTCATGAAATTGCGCCGTAAAAGTTGTTAATTATGCATGTCACACACAAATGTAATACATTTTGCCAAAATCTCACCATCCTCTTCCCTCTCTCTCTCTCTCTCTCTCTCTCTTAATCTGTGGCGCTTCAGTTCTCTGTTGTGCATTCGTGGGCGTTGCCACTGTTTTAATTTGGTTGAGGCTCAGTTGAATTAGCATGCAGCTTAAGCTTCAACATTCAACGTTGACCAACAATTTACATGTGGAATTATACATAAGTAACTCAAAAACAGATGTACGTGGTTTGTGTGTCTGCTGTATCAACAGATTTTTTACGCAATTGCCGCTGATTGCTTTTTAGGGTTTATTTTAATGATTTATATGAAACGTGCATCATTTGGCTTAGCTTAATGTTGTGACTTTCATTGAAATTGTTTTAACAGTTTCAATGCACTTGAGAAAAGTTACTTAAACCAAAAAATGACGGAATAACAAAAAATTTAATTAACCAAAGCTTTAACCACGATTTTAACGCCTACAGTTAAACGGGAACGGGACGTTGCCAGATGTGAAATTAATTTTGCTTCTGACTTTTTGTACGTGTGTGTGTTTGTGTGTCTGAAGCTGCATTTAAATATATGAATTTGAACTTGAAATCCTATTAGCAAACTTTTTTTATACCCTTAACCCATAAAATGGGTAAATAAGGGTATAATGGTTTTGTGCAAAAGTATATATAAGAGCCAAAGACTTCAAACTTGAAACTTTAACTCTCCTATACCATGAGAAGAACAAGTTTGTTAGAAATTATCGATAACACTTCTGATTTCCGATATACCTATGTGATCGATAACAAAAAACTTCAATTTAAAAATTGTAAAAATGAGGCTTTAAAATATAGATAAAATAATGAACATTTAAAAAATTTAGTCAACATCGGTTAAGAAACACCGGAGATATCGCAGTTTGAAGTTTTTTCATATTAGTAATTGGGAGAATGTTAACAAATTACTGTACGGGGTACTTGTGGGGTTAAGGGTATGTCCAAGTCGGGATTTCTCGACTAGAGCCTTCTTGTTTTTTCGTGAATATTATTGTTATATTGTTCATGATGAATATTGCGTTGTATATGAATGAATATTTAATGAGCTCAGAAAATACTAGCAACGAGAATATTTTGGCATTGTGACTGGCAATGATAGGTTTACAATAGCAATAAGATGTTAACTAATGGTTTGCCTATGTGTGTGTGTGTGTTTGTGATTAGATTAGCTTGAATGAGCTTTAACAATGGACTAAAATCAATTTCACTTTTGTTGTTTTGCAGACGAAGAAGCAAACGAAACAAAGGCAAAGGCAAAGGAAAAACAAACGCGCACGCAAACAACAAGGACAGGAAAAGGCAGCAGCAACAGGACAACAACAACAAAAAGTGGCGAGAGTGAAGCGTTGATAACTGTTGAAATCAAACAGGGCCAACTCAAGCACAAACAGCGACAGTCGCTAACAACTGCGGCTGCAAAGCCGCCAAAAACAACAACAACAACAACAGCAACAGAGGAAAGTGAAACTGAAAACGGAACAGGTGACAATAGGAGCGTGGCCAGGTGCAAGGTCGAGGATATGAACAGTCACGCGACCGCCACACAAAACGGACAAACAACTGTTGTTGGGCATCATCGCGGCTTCTCGCAGCCATCCGTAGCCGCGGCCGCTGCGTCCGGCGGCGGCACATCGGGCGATCCATGGTATCTGCAGACCACCGGGCATCAGATGCCACCAACAGCGCCGCTGCGACACAATAAGCGACCAGCACCGCAGCCCAACCCAATGGGCGTTGGTGTGGGTGTTGCAACATCGCTGCTGCAGCATCAGCAACAGTTAAGCCAATCACAGCCGCATATTGTGCCGCCAAGTATACCGCCGCATCATCATCATCATCGCGACAACAATGTGGTAAGTAATCGAACTAGATCAGTGATGTCAAAAATAGGCTTATGGAACCCGTCAGTTCGCTTATTAGGCAGTTCATAAACTCAACTAGTTCTCAACTAGTTATTTAGAGACAAAACTTCAACTAGTTCTTAGGTTATGCTGCGAGGAGTCAATTTTTTAACTCTTTTTCTATCCCATTTTCATTATTTTTAAAACTAACTCTAAAAGTGGCCCCAAGTAATGCTGGGAGTAGTCACTTTTAATACCTTTTTTATTCCCTTTTGTTATTATTTCTTACTAGTTCTACGTCTGACTCTATGTAATGCTGCGCGTAGTCACTTGTCAAACGTTTTTTCACATATTTTATGTCTTTAAGTAGTCACTTTTGAAACTAGTTCTAATTTTGAATTGTTGAATTTTGATAACTAGTTGTAAACTAATGCAAGGTAATGCTGAGCAGAACTAGTTGACGTCGGAGGACATGCCCATGTAAATGTAAACAGTTTTTTACATTGCAACGCAATCTATGAAGAACTAGTTGCTGTCATTTTGCAACTAGTTCTAGACTAGTTCTGAACTAGTTACCGAGACTGGCGAAAAGAGTGACCACCAATCAAATAAAACACACTAATACAAGTAAAGCCAACTTTTATTTTTCCTCTTGTCTATCACTGAAAAAAATTTGTATATACATTTAAATGACAAGAATCACCGCACTTTGACCTGTGCTCATATTTTCTTTTAGTGCAGTCTCTCTTACAAAAAACAACAAAATACATTAAGTTTTCGTAGCCCAACAACAAAAATAGCAAAGATCCGTTACATTGCTCATAAGCATTGGCAGCGAATAGACGAACAAAAAAAATATGAAAAATTGTTTGTGTAATTTGCATTGCTTATGGGAATAGCATACGCAAACTGCTCGCTTATGTCTCTAAGAGCAATTACAAAAACAATGTAGGGGTGGGAGCAGTCAATTTGACATCACTGAACTAGATATATGTATAATCTTATCATATCTTTCTTATATTGGTCAATTGTAATTATGAATATTTAATATTCTCGCTGGCCAAATAAATAGATAAGAATTAATTAACTTAATGAATTGGCAAATATAATCATAATCATGCCTCATTTTGTTGCAGCACCAAACGACAGCAGCAGCAGCAGTTGGAGCAGCAGCAGCAGCGACAGCATTGCATCTGTCATCGCATGCATTAAATAGTCATAATTTAATCAACAATCATTCGCCAAAATCACCCAATCAAACGCAGCAGCAGCAACAGCAGACGACGACAATACAACATCAGCAGCAACAACAACAACAGCAACATAGTATATTGTCAACATTTGCGCCCGCACCAACAGCAGCAGCAGTTGCGGCAGCCGCGACGCAGTCTGAACAGGCCGCAGCAACAGTAACAGCAGCAGCTGTTGCTGCCGTGACACAACAACAGCAGCAGCAACATATGCAATTGCTTGCAAACTGCGCTTCCAGCAATAATCTAATGTCCTCCTCATTAACGTTGCATGCACCACCAGTGGGTGCGCTGCCACCCAAAAGCTTAGCACTGAGTGGCGGCAACGCCAGCAACAGCATATTGCCAACTGTTGTCAGCAACAACAATAACAACAACACCAGCAGCACAACAGCAACAACAACTACAGGAATGTCCACATCGCTGCACAGCTTCGATATCAATGGCGGTGGCAGCATGGACAAATGGACAAGTGGCTCCACAACGGCCATGAATCATGCATCGCTATCGCCCACGGGCGCACCACAGCAGCAACATCAGCTGCGCAAATGTGAAGTTAAACTAAATGCAATGCCGTAAGTGAAGAGAGAATATTAATTAAATCATACCTGTTAAATTGCTATTACAATTACTAATCAATTAAATTTTTTTTGAAAAAAGTAGTCATTCAAAATAATTAAATATAATCAAAAAAAAAATAATAATAAAATTATGTATAATCAAAAATTAATTATTTTTTAATTTATTAAATATTTGTGAGTATTTTCCTTCCCTTCTTGAAGAATCACAAAAATAAAATTTAAATTTCACTTTAAATATTATTCCTCAGATTTGTTGATGGAATTAATTAGTTGTTTTTTAGTGAAAAATAGTCACACTTGGTTGCAAATAGTCACAAATAGTCAAAAGTAATCAAATATAATCAAAAAATAAAAATAATTGAAAATAATCAGATTGGATATTTTTGATTATTTCTGATTATTTTGATAATTTGCGATAATTTTAGATTATTTTTGATTTTTTGTAATCGTAATAATTATATAGTTGAGTAAAACCAAAAATAGTATGTAATGAATAGTTCAACTTTTCAACCAAAATAATTTAACTACTAATAACTACAATTAGTAATCACTTCTTAACTGGTATGAATTAAATGCAATAAAAATCATTTGTCTTTCTAGTTGGTTTCATGGCAGCATAACGCGAGACGAGGCTGAACATTTGTTGCAGCCACGCGAAGATGGACTCTTTTTGGTGCGGGAGTCGACAAATTTTCCCGGTGATTATACGCTGTGCGTTTGCTTTCAGGGCAAGGTGGAGCATTATCGTGTCAAATATCTGGAGAACAAATTAACCATTGACGACGAAGAATACTTTGAGAATCTGGGACAACTAGTAGCGGTAAGAACCCAAATATAACTTAACTATTTCCAAACCTTACTCAAACTCTTCATTTATCTACAGCACTATGAAGCGGATGCGGATGGTCTGTGCACGCAGCTCATTAAATGTTTGCCCAAATTGGGTAAACAAGAGTTTTGCATCAACTCCAAAGAGTTTGTGGACAAGGGCTGGGTCATACCCGAGGCGGAGTTGCAGTTACGTGAGAGCATTGGCAAGGGCGAATTTGGTGACGTCATGCTGGGCATATTGCGCAACGAGAAGGTCGCCGTCAAGATGCTCAAAGATGAAGGAGCTGTGCAAAAGTTTCTTGCCGAAGCGTCGGTCATGACGTAAGCTTTGGATTTTAAACCTAAAAAAAACTCAAACTAAGTGAAACTTTTTTGTTGTTGCAGCACGCTGGAGCATGAGAATTTGGTCAAGTTTATTGGCCTTGTATTTACCAGCAAGCATTTGTACTTGGTTACGGAATACATGAGCAAAGGATCGCTGGTTGATTATTTGCGTTCGCGTGGACGACAGCACATAACCAAAAAGGATCAAATCAATTTCGCCTTGTAAGCAATTACTTATTAAAGAACTAAGTGTATTATTTATTTATTTATTTATTTATTTATTTATTTATTTATTTATTTGTTTATTGTTAACTAATATCAATCGACATAAAATTAAAATTAAATCAAATTAAAAAATAGAGCTTTAGCTAAAAAAATGTTTAAGATTAATGAACAAAATTTAAATTTAAGTCAATCAGTAAGCAAACTGAAATGAAATGAAAAAGTTTAAAAAATTTAAATATTAAATATGATTTTAATTGTAATTTAAATTATGATTTTAACCTATTCCTTGCCCTTGCAGCGATACGGCTTCGGGCATGGAGTATTTGGAGGCCAAAAAGGTTGTGCATCGAGATTTGGCAGCACGCAATGTACTCATCTCGGAGGATTGTGTGGCCAAGGTATCAGATTTTGGTCTGGCACGCGAGGAATGCTATAATCTAGATGTTGGCAAGCTGCCCATCAAATGGACAGCGCCCGAGGCACTTAAAAATGGCGTAAGACAAGGAAAATATATAGAAAAGGAGCTGAAAAAATTAATTTTAATATTTTTATTCTTAGCGCTTCTCCAACAAATCGGATATGTGGAGCTTTGGCATACTACTATGGGAAATTTATTCCTTTGGACGCGTGCCCTATCCCAGAATTGTATGTAGATTTTAAAAAATATAAGATAAAACTTTGTAACCAATACTATAACCATTTATAGCCATTGGCGGATGTCGTCAAGCACGTGGAGGTGGGCTACAAAATGGAAGCGCCCGAAGGCTGTCCAGCGGAAATCTACGAAATGATGCGTCAAGCGTGGGAGCTCAATCCAGCGAAGAGGCCAACATTTGCCGAGCTCAAAGTGAAGCTGCAACAGCTAAACAATGCAACGGCGTGAGAGGCTCACGAGAAGGAGGAGGACTTTAGTTTGAGGGCAGGCAGGACAGGAAAGCAACAATATACCGCCAATGAAGACCGTAACAATTTAATTTAAACAATGGACAACTGACACTTACACTGAACGCAACAATTTTTCGTACCAATATACAGATATATATATACACACACACATTTGTATGATTCTTTAGACGTATATATATTTACTTATATATAACAATTTATTTACATATATAATTTATGCAATAAGTTTTTTTTGTAAGCTTAAAAACGAACGGAAACCCAACACAATCAAGCAATGTTAGTGAGTTGCGCCCCAGCTAACGATCTATAAACTACATTATAACGATATCTACATATATAAAAACATAATTACACAAACACACATATATACATATGCATTATGCAGAACTGTATGTCTCTACTATTACTATTACAAAATTATATATATATATATATACATATATATTTGTGTTAACTGTAGTTGCTATTTATAGTTTGTCCCAATTTCAACCAATTGTACATCGCTACTTTCACTCTCTCTCTCTCCCTATCTTTATATATATATATATATAGCATAATTATTAATAAATCTATATGTTTTATGTTATAGAATACGCATACATATGAGTGCCCAGGCGGAAATTAACATTTATCAGCCACTGTTTTTGTTTTTTTCAAAGTGACAAAATACAAATAAATTTGTTTATAGCTTAGTTTTCTCATTTCCATTGTTTTGTAAATTTCAATTTTTCGGCCTCTGAAAAACGCGTTTTGTATCATTTCTGTTAAACATTTTCTTTTTGTAGCACAAATCAATTAAAACTAAAAAAAAAAAAATCAAAAGAAAACCGCAAATTAGTTGAATTTAGTTACATTTATATATTTATATATATCTAATCAAAATGAGCAAAAATTATAAAAATTCGACTTGAACAAAAAAACTTAAAAACTACAACAACAAAAACAAAAAACACTTGTGAAAATATGCATTACATTAATAACTACTAAATATATATAAAAAATAAAAACAAATAAAAACATAAACTTTAAATACTTAGCATATGTGGCATGATTAATGTTTAATAATCATTATTATAATATTATAAAAAAACATTATAAAAGCGCAAGTTCATCTATGTAATACCTCCTTTTCCCTCCCCCCTGTCTACTTATTTGTTTTAACAACATTATTTAAATGTGGAATCTCTCTTGTACCCCTTTTAAATAATATACGATATATAGTAAATATATTCAAAGGCCGCTTAACAGAAAAAAAAAAAAACAAAAAATCATCCTGCAGCTTAAGAGAAATTGTAATTTATTAATGCATATTTTAATATCAATATATATACGAGAATATGATTTACTTAATGTTTTTTATATGTGTTTCTTGTCCCATAAGAAACTTGTACAATTTTTTGCTTTAACACTTAATTATATATTATTTTATGTACACACACACACATTTATACACACACACACACGCATAAACGTCCACATAATTTACATTTTAGATTAATTTTAAAGTTATTACTTTTTTAAAAGAAACCCAACAAACTTAAAATAACAAAAAAACACTTTTGTCAAACAAATTCTAAGTTAGCTAAAAAAAATGAAAAGAAATATTGTACACACAAAAAGAAAAACAAAACAAAAAATGATCGCACGAACACGTAAAATACTTAAAAGGAATGGAGTTGGAGATTGAGATTGAATGAAGGATATATAAAACTTTTAATAAAAGTGAAAAATTATAAATACTTGGTTTTGTTATAGCGAACATTGTTAATATTTTATATTTCAGATCGATTGACAGTAATGGATAATAAAAAAAGTGCGAGTGAAGAAATCCCGACAAGGGCATACTCTTAACCCGATACTTAACGCTTTTGTATAATGGCTAAACTTTAATCTTAGATACTTTCGGTGTTTCTTGACCGATTTTGATCAAGGTTTGTCTAGAATTTATTCATAGTTTCAAAACGTTTTTTTTAATTTTGTAGTTCATGTTTTTTTGCTATCGATTCCATGTGTATGTAAAAATAGACGTGTTATCGATAATTCAAAACGAACTTATATTGCTCATGGTAAAGAAGAGTTTAAGTTTCCAAATCTGGAGTCTCTAGCTTCTTTAGTCTTTGAGATCGTTTATATCGACTTGGCTGTTAATGAAAAACAAGAATATTTATATTTTATAAAGTAAGAGATGCTTCCTTCTGTCTGTATTATAACATTTTTTTTACCATTTCAAGGGTTAAGGGTATACAAATGGGTTGATATACATAGCTTTTACCAGCAGCCTTTTTTTATTCGAGCTAAGAAAAGATTATTGAAATGCCAAAAATCCATGAATTAAAAATCTTGAATCCCGTAAATTGACAAGCTGTAAAACAAAATAATTGAAATGCCAAAAAAGAAAACTTCCCTTCAAGTTGCCAAGTTTTCAAACAAGTTTATTATAAAATGGAGCTAAAATGGTTTTAACAAAAGTTTTCTATGGTGTACAGGTTATTTTTTTTATTTTGCCACCACAAATCAAAATGAGTATATACGGATTTCATGTTGATTCAAACATGTAATTGTACAATTTTAATTAATGATATTAAGCAAAAGCTGACAAATTATACATAATTACATTTTGCATTTATTTACAAATATTATTTTAATTGATTTCAAATATTTTTTTATTTGCATTTATTTTTCAAGTGTTTTTGCTAAACTAACTATAAATTAAGATGTGTTGCATGCTGTTTGCTTTTACTTTTGTAGGCGTCGTGTTGCACGTCTGATGGGTCGCGCTTCCGGTGTACTTGGCGGCGCAAATAGATTGCCACTATTGAGTTGCTGTGGTGTCGTTGGTGGTGGCATGCCAGGCGTTGCGGCAGCACCACCAAAATTAAAAGCACCATTGCTGGCAGGAGCAGCTGCTGTTGCTGGCGTTGCAGCAGCTGGACTGCCGAATATATTGCTGGCCGTTGCATTATTGTTGGCACTGGCGCCAAAGGTAAATGGTTTGGCTGCATTGTTGCTCTGCGCTGGTGAAGTAATGCCACCAAATGCAAATGGTGCATTGCCATTTGCTGCTGCTGCTGGAGCTGCAACATTATTGCTGCTGCTTTTGCTGCTGAAGGAGAAACCGCCTGGTTTGGACTGTGGCTGGTTGTTCTGTTGCTGTGTTGCGTTGATGGCGCTGGCAAATAGATTGCCGCCCATGGGCGTGCTGGTGGTGGGATTGGGCGTGGAGCTGGCGCCAAATGCAAATGGTTTGTTTTGATTGTTGTTGGTGGGCGGCGCTGGTACCGCAAAGCCACCAAAACTCGGTGCTGCTGTTGGCGTCTGTGTTGCGTTGTTGTTGTTGTTGCCACCAAAATTAAAGCTCGGCTTAACAATGCCGGTTGCTGGTGCTGCTGCTCCTGCATTCGCTGCTGATGTTGCTGGTGAGCTAAATAAGTTGGGGGTATCATTTTTTTGGGCAACGGCAGCAAAGGAGAAGCCGCCCGAGCGTGGTTGTTGTTGTTGTGGGGCAGCTGCTGTAGTCTGCTGCTGCTGCTGCTCTGTTGCTCCACCACCAAAGGCAAAAGGTTTTGCAGACGTTTCATTGTTGTTGCTGCTGCTGCTGCCAAACATGGGCGTAGGTTTTGGCGTGGCATTGAAACTGAATGCACCAGTGCTAGCTGCTGTTGTTGTTGTTGTTGGTGCATTAAAACTAAAGTTTGCCGCTGGTGCTGGCGCTGCAACTGTTGTTGTTGTTGTTGTTGTGGGTGCATCGCCACCACCAAAACTAAACAGATTGCTCTTGTTATTATTGTTGGTGGTGTTGCTGGTGGGTAGCGTGAATGGTGTTGCTTTTGCTACAGGCTTAGCTGCATCGCTGTTTGCATTGCCAAACGAAAACAGATTCGTAGGCGCTGCTGCTGCTGCTGTTGTCGTTGCTGCTGCTGCTCCGCCAAAACTAAATGCTGGCTTGTTGTCTGTTGCTGTTGCGGCACCGAATATGGGCACTGCTGCTGCTGTTGCTCCTGTTGCTCCTGTTGTGGCAGCACCGAAAATGGGCGTTGCAGCTGGGGCTGCTGCTGGCGTTGTGTTGTTGCCAAAGCTAAACAGTTTAGCGGGCTCGGCAGTTGTTGTTGCTGTTGCTGCTGCTGCTGGTGTGCTGCTTCCAAAGATATTGTTACCATTGTTGCTGTTAAAGGCAGTTCCGGAGGATGCATCATTGTTGCCAGTGCTACCAAATGTAAAGGGTTTGATAGCTGTTGCTGCTGCTGCTGCTGCCGATGGAGTTACTGTCGCTGCCGTAGCTGTTGTTGTAGCTGCCGCGGCTGCAGCGTTGCCAAAACTAAACACAGGAGCGCTTGCAGCTGCTGTGGTTGCTGTTGCAGCTGGCGTTGCTGCTGCTGCAGGATTACCAAAACTAAACACAGGAGCAATTGCAGCCGTTTTGGTTGCTGTTGCTGTTGTTGTTGCTGCAGCTGGTCCGTTAAATGTTGCTGGTGCAGCATCTGGCTTACCAAAAGAGAACAATGGTGCTGCAGCTACCGGATTAGCTGTTGATGTTGCAGTTCCAAATGAAAACATTGGTGTGGTGTTTGTTGTTGGCACTGCGGCATTTGTTGTTGCAGTTGCTACTGTTGCCGTTGGCAACTGGTTAAAGTTGATTGCAGGCGGCATGACTCCTGATCCAGTTGTTGTTGTTGAAGGTGTAAAGCTAAGCTTTGGAACTGATGTTGATGTGCTGTTTGTTGTTGTTTGCGATGTTGTTGTTGTTGCGGCTGTATTTAAATTGTTTGATGTGTCTTTGCTTGCTGTGATTCCAGCTGTATTATTATTAAATGATAGTAAAGGCAAAGCAGCGTTGTTGCTTGTTATTGTCGTCAATGTTGTTGTTGCTGTTGGTCCCGCTGTTGTTGCAGTTGCAGTTGCAGTTGCAGCTGTATTGTTGTTGAACGAAAACGAAGGCACAGAGGTATTGGCTGTTGTTGCTGCAGCTGCTGCTGGTGCTGCTGTTGCTGAGGTTGTATTTGTTGCTGGCACTATGGTCGTGACACTAAGTATAACGGGCTTGCTTGATGTAGTTGTTGTTGTTGTTGAAGTCGTTAATGTGGCTGTTGTTGTTGTAGTGACAATTGTTGGTTTTATGGGCGTGGGCATCGCATCTGGCTCATCTCCGGGCAACTCATCCGGTTCATCCTGATAGATTTCACCCTTTAAACTGCTTAACATCAGCGCCAGTTTCGTTTTCTGTGTACGCTCCAAATTGGAATTCTTTTGATTGCCCAAAGAGTTCTGTTGCTTGGGTTTGACAAATTGAATGCCAGCATATTCGCTGGCATCGACATCGGGACTGTCCAGATCCAATGGCTTTTCACGCAGTGATTCTTGCGGCTGCGGCTGAGTTCGTTGTGGATGTGCAGCAGCATTGAAAAGCGTAAGCTTTGGCCGGGTTGGTGTCTCTGGTTGTGGTGCTCTAGTAGCCTGGAAATTTGGCTCGGGCGCTGAGACTGTACGTTGAGCTGGCGTTGCCGGCAGCGGTGTTATAGGCACGCTTTGAGTCCTTGCCAAGTGCTCTAGATGTAAATTAGCTGTGCTCTGATTACGCTGTATTTTGGCCGCCTGTTGACGTGGTGAGTTGTCGGGCGAGCTGCTGCTGCTGCCGTTAGCGTTGGATGCAGCTTGACGCATGACGTTAAGCTTACGCTTGCTGCTGTGCAGCTTGCTGGAGCTAAGGGAGCCAGCAATTTCATTGCTATGACTGCAATTGCGACGTTTGGCCGCCTGCTCCGGTGACACGCTCATGGAGTAATGGTAACCGGGCATTTGGTGCAGCTGTTGGTGGTAGTGCTGTTGCTGTTGATGTAAATGATGCTGCTGGGCCAGGGACATGGGAGTGTGATATTGTCGCAGGGGCACTGCAACTGTAAGTTCACGCTGTCGCTTAACGCCCTGCGACTGCATCTGCAACATGGACATTTGCTGCTGCTGATGTTGGTGTTGTTGCTGTTGTTGTTGGTGATGGTGTTGCTGTTGTTGGTGTTGGTGTTGAGCATGAAGCTGATGATGATCAACGTAATCAGTCATACGATTGCAACTTTTTTTGAAATCATTGGGTTGTATTTCCTGTAAATAGCTTCGGTCAACTAAGCAAAGACCAGCAACATTTGAACTAAGACTTACGCCGCTATTGATACGCTTGCGCGAAATCTCCTTTAGCTCTTCGAGTACACTGCGCGTTGGTTCGCTTTCGTGTTGCAAAGGCGGCGGATGCATAATGGGTCGATTCTCGCGCGACAACTGCTCACTGCTCTTTTCGACGCCCAGCAGTGAATTGGAGCGGAGCAGACCGGGCAATGTATTACCAGAGAATAGACTGCGCTCGGGCGGCGCAATGCGCGTTATCGATACCGTTGGCAAGGCAGCCTTGTTCGGTGTAGCAATGCGTCGCTGCTGCACTCTAGGTGTATATATGTTGCTGTGGGACATGCTGCGCTGCAAGCCATGAGAGTCATCCTTCTGATAGTCACGAATGCGCGCGGCTATTCCGCTGCTGTGAACGTCCGCAAATGTTCTGCGTGGTGAAAAGAATTGATTACAAACCGGTTTTTAACGAATATGCATAGCATAGTTAACAAAAATTATTGGCGTATTAAAGCACTTTACTTACTTGGGATCCAGCTGGCTGAGATGAAGCTTTTGGCGTGTCATTTTTGATATGCCCATGGAGCTCCTTGACATCTGATGAAGGTAACTGTTTGATGACGTTCCATTTGAAATACTATTACTTAAGCAACTGCTTGAGTTACTGCGCTGTGTGGCACTTAGGTTTCTATATAGCGGTCGGCCAGTTGGTCGGTTTGTTCTAAAAAAAAAAAAAGTAATAAAACATTTTCTTTATACATATGTTTATTAACGCGGTTCGCTTTGACCTTGCTACTTACGCAGGCATGCCGTCTATCCATGTGGAGTCCGCAATTGGGGTGGATAAACGGGGGGAGTTGCTTAAGCTATAACGACGTTCCATTGTTCCGTTGCTTTCCATTTAAACGTTGTGAAAAAACAGCTTTATTTTTACTTGAACATATGCTGATTTGCTGGCGGTAACGAATTTGTTACTTTTCTTGATGAAATGTCAGAATAAACGCCAAGCACCATAAAGGGGTTGCCGCCTTTGCAAGATATATCGATAGGTAGCGCATTTTAGTAGCGATAGTTGTGTCACGCAACTCTGTAAATTTACTCGATGCATGGTAACTCTAGCAATTTCCGTCCTCCATCTTTCTGCATTGGGTTTTCACGATGGTGAGTTCGGCTGCTATAGTTTTTATTAAAAATAAATGGTTTTCAATGTGAAAATGACAACAAAGTGATGCGCTTTCAATAACAAACTGCAACTAAAGTGTTGCGCCCTAAAAACATTTGCGAGTTGTGTCTTAAAAATGTTGAAAACGCGACATTCGTGCAGCAAACAAACATGAGAGTACCATAACCTCGAAAGGCGATGTTCAACAAACAGATGTGCATGCGAATTTATTGTTTTAGTTTGTTTTTAGCAGTTTCTCAATTTCTCGTTGTTTTTATTTCATAACAGCCGCCTAAGAAGGACGCAAAGTCGTCGGCCAAGCAGCCGCAAAAGACACAAAAGAAGAAGGAGGGCTCCGGTGGCGGCAAGGCCAAGAAGAAGAAGTGGTCCAAGGGCAAAGTCAGGGATAAGCTGAACAATCAAGTCTTGTTCGATAAGGCCACCTATGAGAAATTGTACAAGGAAGTTCCCGCCTACAAGCTGATCACCCCTTCGGTCGTGTCTGAGCGTTTGAAGATCCGTGGCTCTTTGGCCAAGCGTGCTCTTATTGAGCTGCGCGAAAAGGGTAAATATTTAAATAACTTGTATCAAGCAATATTTTTAATTTCTTGTTTCTTTTATGTTTTAGGTCTGATTAAGCAGGTCGTGCAACATCATTCCCAGGTCATCTACACACGTGCCACCAAGGGTGATGAGGCGTAAGCTTATTTGACCACATCCTCAGTGTCGGGCATTCATAATTACAATTCATTGTATGGAAAGTACTAAGACACTGCTATGTGCAGTGGAAGATGTTAAATAAACTTGCTTTTTAATGTAAGGAACATGTGTGTATTTTTGTTATTGTGTATTGCTGTTTGCAAATGCGAGCAACAAAAAAGGTTGACCGCCAATTCAAGAACTTGCATTCTGTTCTTAGTTTTTTTGTTTAACACAGGCATAAATGGAGCCACCAAATGTTTACATTTGATAACAATGAGAAAAATTCGGCTGCAGGCAACCATATGCAGTTGGTTTCAAATTGACTGGAGGCGATGTCATAAATATGTTTTTATACACGTCTATTTAAAAATTTAACATATCTTAATTGGTCTTGTTTATTGTTATGCTAGTAAATAAAATGACATTAAGATTGAAGCGAATTCAACGGTTTTGTGTGAATGGCTAATCTGTTAAGTTTGTGCAACCCTGATGGCGTACTATCACATGCAATGTTTACTGGGTTACGTTGACGTCTATTTTGATGACAACACGGCAGATTGGTGCGGGTTAAATCTTTTTCGAATCGCTTAAGAAAATGAATTAAATTGAAAGTTCTGAACAAATCTATACAAAACAACGATAGCAGCAACGGCTCTGCCAACACCTGTGCAAATAAGTGGCCGTCAGAGCTGCTCGTTGACACAGCAGCAAGCTTTGCGGGCATTTTTTTTGGCACGAAAGTTGCCGCCGACGCTGCAGAGAAATTCTTTAGCGCAAGTGTTAAGTGTTTAGCAGCAGCAGCAACAACAGCGTCAGCTGGAGTGGGCCAGAGCTTAACCCAACGATAATACCACGTATGCAAACAATTAAAAAAAATGTGTGTGTGATAACAAGTGTAATTCGTGTTGCTTTTATTATTTAATTTCTAGGCCAGCATACAAACGTTATTGACATTGCCGACAACATGATACCCTTAACGCACAAGGATCGCAGCAACTTTGGCTATCGCGTCAAGGAGAAGCTAAACAGCTGGAAACGACTCATCTTTTCCGATCCCAATTCGCGCAACCTGTTTCTCTTCCTGTTGCTCAATTTAAGTTTTGCATTTGTCGAACTCTTCTATGGAATTTTGACAAACAGTTTGGGTTAGTTCTAAATGCAAAAACTTATCGCTTGCAAATAAGAATAAATTGAGCATTAGTTCTTACTGCTGATAACGTTTAAGTAACGCATTTAACAGTTACAATCTGATGGTTACTTATAAGCAGGGCCAGATTAAGGGCAAGGCCGACAGGGCCGCGGACCAGGGCCTCCACATTCTTAATTCGGCCCTGCTTATAAGATAAGAATAACATTGGTGTATTAGAATCATGTCTAAATCTTATTTACAAGCAAGCAATGTATTATCTTATCCAGTGTGTATAGTTACTAACATATTATTTTTTTTTTTTTTTATGTAGGTCTCATCTCGGACTCGTTTCACATGTTCTTTGACTGCACGGGTCTACTGGCTGGTCTGGCCGCCTCGGTTATAACCAAATGGAAGGCCAATGACAAGTTTTCGTATGGCTATGTGCGTGCCGAAGTTTTGGCGGGCTTCGTCAACAGTTTATTCCTGCTTTTCATTGCATTCTTCATACTATCGGAGGGCGTGGAGCGTCTGATAGAACCGCCAGAGGTGAAACACGAGCGTTTGTTTGTTGTCTCCGTGCTGGGCCTGCTTGTCAACTTGGTTGGCATCTATGCATTCAATCATGGTGGTCACGGACACTCGCACGGCGGCGGTGGTGGTGGACATGGGCACTCACACGGTGGTGGTGGCAGCTCCAGTCATGGACATTCTCACAACGATCACAGCAATCATAATCATCAGGCCATCTCTATGGATAATGGTGAGTGGACATATAATACATATTTTGACTGCAAAATTGAAACGTCTATGTTACTGTATAGGTCATGGACACTCTCACGATCATGGCAGTCATGGCCATTCACATGATCTCTCCAGTGGCAACAACTCACAGATAATGCGCGGCGTCTTTCTGCACATTCTGGCCGATACGCTCGGCTCTGTGGGCGTCATCATATCGGCTGTGCTAATGCAAATGTTTGGCTGGATGATAGCGGATCCCATTTGCTCCATATTCATAGCGCTGCTAATTGCGCTAAGCGTGCTTAGTTTAATCAAGGAGTCCATCATGATACTGATGCAACGGCAGCCGAATGCGCTGGATCGTTCGCTGTTGCAATGCTATCAAAAGGTGACAGGATTAGCCGGCGTCTACTCGGTGCAGGAGCCACATTTTTGGACGCTCTGTTCCGATGTCTATGTGGGTGCCATTAAGCTGGAGGTGTCCAAGAATGTCGATCCCACATATGTTGTGACGCATACGCGAATGATTTTCGAGGCGGTTGGCGTTAAACAGATCTACATACAGCTCGACTATGTGTGATGATATTGAGCTAAATAATATGCGTATATACATAACGTTGTATATATGTGGCTACTATGTATATTGAGCAGCGAGCGTTGTGTGTGTTTGTTTGTATGTATGTATTGTAGTAGAACGATAATAATTATTATTTGCCTTAATTTTTTTAAAATCTAAATTCTAGTTTACTCAAAAAATCAGCTGTAAAATTTATAATCTAAACTGAAAATTTTGTTAATTTATTTGATGATGATTATATTCATTCCAATATTTATCAAAGCGCAAGCAAAGTGAAACATAGTGCAACAATATGCAGCAACTGCTGCCTATATAGAAACTTAGTGTAATTGTATAATATATATTAAGTCCAATTATTGTGCATTCAGAATGATTCATGCAATTATTTTGTTTTAACTTCAAAAGAACAAAGCTACATACATATTTAAAAGAATTTGACTGAAACACTTTCCAAACACTTCCATTATTTTAATGGAAATGAAAACAGATCAATTTGCAATGGACTCCATTTGCATAAAGGTTCCACTGTTCTGCTGCATCAAAATGATGAACGAAATAAAATAGAATTTGTTAATAGCGTTTTTATACACACAACATTTTTTTGTCTTTTTTTTCCTCAAGCCGACAACAACAAATTTGGAATATTAATTTGTATCTATTAATATCCTATTTGCATTTAATCTCACATTTGGATTCAATGTATGTACATATGTAAGTATTTTAATCTGTTATATATTTCACTTAGATTTTAAGCCAAATTTCCTTTTTGCATAAATTTAAAAAAAAAACTGTTTAGGTAAATTCTGTTTAGCGAGCACTTACTGTACCCAAACGCACACGCGATCTAACAGGTATACACGTGCGTTCGTATGTGTGAGTGCGCATGTACCAACACTTGTGCAAAGTGTGACGGTGTTTGGCAGCTAGACGACAAAGAAAACCACCTTGAAAGATAGCGCAGGCTAATACGCACAAACACAAACGCACATCGCGTACATGCATAGACGTGCAAAATATTGTACAGCAACAACATCGGCATGCAGCATTTTGAGGTTATGTCGATTGCAGCGAAGTGTACAAAATGTAGGACAGATTTGTCAACATTGGTGCATAAATACCCCGACAGGGTCGAGTTTTTATGCATTGCGCATGTCAAATACTTTTCCCTGCGTACTGTAATTCGTATGTATCACTGTCAAAGGTCAATAACTCTGCGTTTGCCAAAACTCCAGACCTTGTCTGAGTCACTGGCATACAAAGCGTATAGAATTACCGGTGAAATCAGACTCTCTTTCCCGCGCACTCCGTTATGTCGGCAGCTGCATTTTAAGAACAGCTGCCTTCCTGAATGCTGAAATAAAGGTTAAAGAAAAATGTCTTTTGAGATTGCAGTTTGTGTATATGGTTTCCGTTTTAATGTTGTTTTAATACAGACAAATATTTTGTTTCTCTGGTTATCATGTTCTCTTTTGGTTTTTGACATTTCGTATTTAAAACATGAACGAAAGTATACAAAAATTGCGTTGTTGCTATAAAAATATTAAATTACGCCGCTTTTCTTTTCAGTTCGAATAGTTATACCATAATTTAGTTATTTTTTAGCTAATGTGTGACACTGTGTTCGGTCTGGTCTTGTGGCTTTTTCCCTGGTTGGACCTTTTGCTACAACTACAAATTTTTGCTCAATTTCATACAATTAACAGTTATATTCATTGATTCTACATAATACATCGAAATCAAAAATCGAAAATTTGGACTTTGTATAAACATAAACATCAATTTCGAACTGTTGCCAAATAAAAAAACTGTAAACTAAAAAATTCATTAGAAATATTTTAAAGGTATGCGTGAGTATGGTTGTCTGTATGTACGTTTCTGACTCTTGTTGTTGTTGTGTCTGCATTGAGCGTCGCTTGTTGATGTTCTCCTGCTGCAATGCATTTCACAATATGACACATACACAGAGAGAAAAGAACCTTAGCACTTCTCCTCGTCGAGACCGTGCTTGAAGAACATCAGAACTGGGACGCTCTCGCCATTGATATCGCGATATTCGCACATTGCAACCATGCCGTCGACGTCCATGGATTCGCCTGTGAAGAACTGCAGTTCCTTGAAACGACCCAGAATATCCTTCATGGCTTTGTTCATGTTGGTCTTGAACACATCGACCTGGTCGGGAGACCTCTCCTGCAGTTTTTCGAGAACCTTCTTCATGTAATCCTTCAAGTAGAGGGTGTAAGATTTCTTGTCACCGAAGGCAAATGATTCAATTAGGCGATGGTTCAAAACGACATCAACGCCTGATTCCGTTGCTGCATCCGTGCCCTCATCGGCTTCTTCTGCCGACGGGTTGGAACCAGCCAACTGAATGTCGCCCTGGCTGCGGCTGATCAATTTTCCGTAGACTTCGTAGATAACCTCGTCAACAAGTTTCATCTTGTAGGTGTCAGCGAACATCTCGTCACCGGTTATGATATCCTTGTAGATTTTCATCTTGGTGTTGGTGTTTTTTTTTTGTAAAAGATGGGAGTTTAAATTTCTTGCAAAAATTGCAATTTACAACTGCACCGAACCGGGACCACAACTGCCACGCGCTGAAACAGCAAAAAGAAGGAACGAGAAAAAAAAAAATGGCGTGAGCTGTTAACTTAACATTTCGATAGACTGCTATTTACAGCCAAAGAGTATTCAATACTAACAGAGGGGTAACCAGAGACAGCAACTTTAACAGAAAAAGAACATCGCTAACAGGGGAACATAGCGAGTTAAGTTGGCGGCGTCTGCTTTTTCAATGATGTGCCGCCTTTTTGAAAATCAGCTGGTGACAAAGAATCAACGGCGATCATTTTTTCACTTTGTTTTCATGGCAACGTGTGCGAAGAAAGCGACAGCAATAATATGTTGCTGTTCGTTTCTTCTTGTGTTGTTGTCAAACTCTTGTCTTTGCTTGAGTTTGGCAATTTTACACTTTTGCTGCTTAACTACATGGGAGGGTAGTATAGAATTTTTATAAGCTTTGCGTAAATAAATGGGTAATCATAAGATACTAGAATATAATTTCAGCATTAAAGTCTGCAAGTTTTTTATTAATTAGGTAGGGCATGTATGAATAATAAAAACATTTTATTATGAGTTTGTTAACTAATCCTAGAGTAAGGGTATTTGCATTAAAATAGTCAAAATAAGTTATGTGTTATATTTAAATTATATGTAAGTGGTTTCATTGATTTCCACCTAATATTGCCAGAAAGGGTATTTGAAAATAGCGCAGTTGCTGCGTCCTGTTAGCTTTGCCTATTGTAGTTGTGCTGTCGCAGAACTTGAGCTTGGTCATTTTATGTATGCGGCTGTTTTGTTTCACTTGCTCTTTGCTGTCCGCCTTTTGTAAGACAGGGACAGTAAAAAATGCATAAGTATTAGTATGCGTGTGATGCGTTTCATTTTGTGCTGGCTTCGTTTGCCGAGATTTTTGATATTTATTCTTTTCAGTTGCCTTAAGCTAACCTGTGGGTTGGGTGGTACAGACTATATAGTAACTTTGTACAATAACACACCTGAAAATGAAATACTCTAGCTTGATTCCCTTCAAATACGTTTTCTTATAGTTTTGGAATTAGTTGGTTATATATATTTAATTATTAGTGGCTAAATATTAATATATAACTAACAACAAAATAAACTTTTTTCGTATTCAAAATGATATATTTATAACCTTTTTATTTGAATGGCATACTGCAAAAATGTCTATGCCATTAATTGCATATTGGGACAATGGGTATTTCTAGTTGTGCAGCTTATACATACATATCAGCTACAACAGCCAGCCTTTGGGTACACATTTATGCATATACACAGAGACGTGCCTGACCTGCGATACGTTTTGTGTTCACATGCAGCCAAACAAGTATACCAAAACGTAAGCAGCAAAAAATCAAAACAACAAATGCGGCGGCCAGCACAGAAGTATAAACAAAAGCAGCTGTTCTGTCTTTTCTCTACCTACGACCTCTCGTCAGATTTGTTCATGGGCGAGTAAAATTTTTTCGCCAGTTCTTTTTACATCTCTGTTACCTTTACATACTCGTTGATTTACAGCAAGAATTAATAATGCTTATCGGTCATACGATATATTTTTAATTAAATTAAAAAATACTTTTAATCTTAAAGTTTATAAAAATATATTGTAGAATGTATTTCTATTTTTCCTATTTTATTATAAAAAAAAATATTTCTGCTCCTGCATGGCCAAATATCTTCGGTCTAGCGATGAGCAACAAGGTAATAACAAAATAGCTTATCGATAACAAATTTAAGAGGAAAAGAAGATTGAGAAAGACAAAAAGCAACAAGAAAAGAAAGATAATACTGTACAATTGCAAGTGTATTTTGGTAACCATTATGATTCCTGAAAAACATTAACGAAGTTCCACATTTAAGTTTAAAAATATGTTCAGCAACCCATGTTTTAGGCAACATGCTGACAGGCCGACGTAAATATATAAATAACTCGGGAATATATTTGGCGGTTATTCAAATTCATTTAATATCAAAATTATTGAGTCAATACCAACAAGTACATAAGCTTAAATTATTTCGCCGTTTCTTTCAACTTAATTTGTTTATTTACAAATATTCCCACATTGCTATTTAACCTCGGCCTCCATATCGCAGCCCTCCAAGGCAGCCAAAATATTTCGAGCCGTTATGCGTGACATTTCCTTGCGTGTCTCAATGTCCGCACTACCAATATGTGGCAGCACCACAACATTGTCCAGCTTTAGAAGTGGATCATCAAGGGGCAATGGCTCCGGCGTTGTGACATCTAGACCCGCAGCTAAGATGCACTTTGCTTTTAAAGCCTCACAAAGTGCATTTTGATCGACGACACCACCACGAGCAGTATTGATAAAAATGCAATTGGATTTCATTTTTTTAAATGCGGCTGCATTAAAAATTTCCTTGGTCTCTGGTGTCAGAGCGCAGCAGACAATAATAAAGTCTGATAAGCAGAGCATCTCATCAAAGTCCACATGCTGGGCATTAACCTTGGCCGCCTCATTCGGTCTGGCCGTTCGAGTCGTATAGGTTATCTTAGATGGCTTAAAGGGCACAATGCGTGCTGCAATCTCCTGACCAATGCGTCCGAATCCAAATAAGCCTACACGCGAATTCTTCAGACCGTGTCCACACATCCACATAGGTGCCCACGATTTCCAGCCGCCATTATAGACCTCTTTGTTAGCCTCAAAGAGGCGACGATTTGTGGCCAGCAGCAAAGCAACCGTTAGCTCTGCGGTGGCGTCCGTGAGGACGTCGGGTGTGTAGCCAACGCGTATGCCACGTTTCTGGCATTCCTTCACATCGATGTGTTCATAGCCCACAGATATGGTGGAAACACATTTGAGTTGTTTTCCAGCAGCATCCAGCACAGTGGCATCAATTTTATCAGTTAGAGCACAAAAGAGTGCATCCTTGCCCTTCACTTGACTTAGTAGCTCTTCGCGTGGCACTGGTAACGCCTTTGACCAGGTTGTCACATTGCAACTATATTAACAACAATAACATTACTTATCTATCAATGTCAATCAATCAACAAGTGCAACAACCTTTTACGCAGCAGATCCAGTCCACTAATATCGACATCGGGTCGGGTAACATAAACGCTGGGCTGAGAACTCATCGATGCTCTGTGTATCAGCTGAGATATGCTTTTGGCATGATGGATAAGTTGCGACCGTACTTTATACATGGTAACATATGCACACTCCGAGTCATTCAAATAGCGACAATAACATAAATGCTCAACAAATTTTATGCACACATACTAAATAAATTTAATTACATATAATTTGGTTTTAGAATACGGACTATTTTATATTTTGTACACAAATTTAATTCTAAGTACTATTAGTCATTTAACAAAAGTAGAATTATAAGTAATTATTGTAAGGAATACTTAACAGACTTAGGCCCAATTTCTCAATGTCCGGTTAAATATTCGCTTAGCTAAACGCAAATTTAATTTAATGCTAGAGTTAAACGATTTGGTTTTCTCAAAGCCAAATTTACCCTTCATCGATAAGTAACTATCGCCTTAACAGCGTTGCCACATTGTGCCAAATATAGCGAGCGGATCAGCTTACTTTTGCTGTTTTCCGGCAACATTGAATGATTTCTGTTTAAAATCCCACTTATGATTAATTCGAGCGCAAAACTTAATTGTTTACCTTTTATTTTGGCAAGCCAATTGATCTACAATCCTTGCAAGAATGATTTTGGACGTAGATTTTGTAAGCCTGAGCCGCTGTACAAATTTGGCATCTTCCAGTTCAGTGAAATGCATGGACATAAAACACTCTTTTATGTGAAGCCATTTTGATTTAATAACAAAATAAATAAACAATGCAAGGGACAGATGTTTGCCTTACGATAATTCTTAACGATATATCGTGACAAAAAATCAGCTTAAATTTTAAACGCGACCCAGCCATCCGGTTAGTTTGTTTTTCATTTACTCCTAACCGGACATTGAGAAACTCAAATTTGACTAAACGTCAGTTAGTTTACCTAACCGGACATTGAGAAATTGGGCCTTAAATAACATAACAGCTCTGGATTATGTTAGCGAAATTGTTGACTTCGTGTTTTGGTCACACTCTTTATTTGTTAACAGTCTTCTTTGAGTTGAGCAAGTAAATATCTTAAGATCCCAATAAATTGGAATTAATTTAAAAATTATTCAATACTTTATAGCTATGGATTGGTACATTGGCAACGAGTGGAATGATGCGGCCCGCGGTCTGCATAAAAAAGTGCTGTCATTAGATTTCCAAAATGTTGAGAAACCACTTTCGGTCAGCACAGTGCTTTTCTGCGTAAACAAACCTTTAGTGGGCGACGACAGACCCACGAAATACTTAAATTGCGCCGAGTTACAGCAATACACCCTGGAAATGGGTTCGTCTGTGACCCCAATCGATTGCTATTTGGAGTCACTGTTGCAGCAGTTTTTGCCCGGCGAAACTGCTGCATGCAGCATTGCGACTAAAACCGGCGACAAGCTGGAGTTCGAGATAAAGTTGGAGCGCATTATCAGCAATACACATGTGGAGACGTTGAGTGCAGCAGACATTTACAGTTTGGCATTGCGTTATAAGGAGAATGGCGTCATCATGTTTAAATCACATCCAAAATTTGCATTTGACTATTTTTCACGTGCAGCCAAACTGCTCATCACATATAAACCCTTTGAAAAGTTAGACAAAAAGACAAATGGCATTGATGGCAAGGAGCTCGAGACCTTGTTTGTACAGATCCAAACCAATCTAGCAGCATGTCTGCTGCAGGAACAACGCTACGAGCACGTTATATACCACACGGAGTTTGTGGAAACTCAGCCAAATCCCAGCGAGAAGAGTATTTATCGGCGTGCATTGGCATACTTTCATTTGCAGGAGTTTGAAAAGGCTCAACAAACGATTGAGCGTGTTACAAACTATGAGTCAAAACGCGAGTTTAGTAAACTTCGTGATCAAATTGCCGCCAGTTGGAAGAACAGCAATGACAACTACAAACAAGTGGTGCAACGCATGTTCAACTAATATTACAATAAATATGTATGTTGATATCTCCTAGACGTTTAATAAACAATAGCTTAAATGTATATATTACAGAAGCTACTTTGATTTCCACTTCTTTGCAGATTTGTTGTCCATTTTTGGTTTCTTATTTTTATACTTCATGCCGCCTGGTAGTCTGGATCGTTTGCGTGACGTCGTGTTATCGTGTTTAAAGAGTTCTAATGAGGGGAAAAAACACAAAGTTTACACTAATATATATTTTGCAAGACCACAACAAACCGTACCTTCATCTGGCTCCTCGCCCACTTCATCCTTGTAATATTGTGCATCATCATCCGCATCACTGGCATTACCATCAGCCTCTGCCCGTTTCTCTGCTCTCTCTTGATCCTTCTTCAGCTTCAAATTGCGTTCACGGTTCTCGGTTTGCTGCTTCTTGCGCTGTTCCTTAAGCTTACGTTTCTTTTCCACCAATCTACGTAATGTTTCCTTTTCATCTTCAGTTTTGACGACATGATCGTGATAAAGCACTTCACCGGTTAGCAAGCCCTCCTCGATCTTAATTAGCTGCAAGGTTAGACGTGGGCCGATTTCGTGCAGTTTCACCGCACTCTTGTTGTCCTCAATGTTACCCTTGCTCTTAAGCGTTTGTGCTAGCACCACATGTGATTGTACATCATCCTCAGCCTCCGATTCCGAGGCATAACCATCTCTGCAATAAAAACCATCACGATAAGAATGTTTCAACAAAATTTCTTGTTGTATCCTCTTACCTGGTCACAAAATCGACCACCTCTTCGCATTTGTTTAAATTCGGCACTTTACCGCTGACGAGTTTCTGAACTGATTTCTTCAGACCTACAGGCACAACCTGTATAGAGTAGTGTCGCATTTCCACAAGCTTTGTCTCTGGGTTGTACGAGAACAGGAGACATCGACGAATCGTATCGATGTTCACCTGTGCCAAATTAATTGAAGGGAACATATTTTGAAAGGTTGTTGCCATCAGCTTCAGGTGTTTGCCATCGCCTGTAAAGTTGTTCATAATGACGAGCGGCGGATGCTTAAAATGATCCACATCAATCATTTGCTTCTTACTGCACGATATGACGTCGCGAGCCAGGGTAAACTGATGCACCTGTTGATTGCAACAAGTAGTTAGCAATGCAAAACCAAACACTCATAAAAACTGCATCAAACCTTGAAAGTTAGTGATGGACCACGCGGCAAGCGAACTACTTTAAAGGAAAGCTGTGTGGAGGCTTTGTTGAAGATGCCCATGTGCGAGACATGAAAGAAACTGCTTAAGCTCACAAAATCCTTGATGCGGTTGATTTTCTTTTCGCGCAAATTTGCAGCCGTAAACGGCTCCATAATGCGACGAAAATCCATCGTTAAATCTGTTATATACGGACATGACAGGCCGCGGTGTATGATAAATGAATGTGGTGCCTCGACAATTTCGCTAGGCTCGGCCGCCTTAAACGCTGCCGTTCTTGTTTTGGGGTGCACCTTCTTTTTGCCGCGACCCATGTTTATTTAATAACAATTTAAAAAGAAATCTACACCCGCACGTGTTTATACGTTGCGGTAGCATTCACAGACTACGTAAACACACGGAGAAGCCTATCGATAGGTTTATAAAAACAAATTTAGGGTGACCAGTTACCTGCAAAATTTCAGTACGATGGTAACACTGCAAACTTTGGCGCAATATTCAGCCGCTATTTATAGTTGGAATTGTTTTAAGAAATTGTATTTAAATTACATTTATTTAATCACACACAACATAGCAAACACAAGCTAATGATTTTCTGTATGTTGCCGTTGTTGTTCTGTATTTTTTAAGTTTTACAACTGTTAATTATCAGCTAGTTTTAAAGAATTCGTTTGCGTGTTCCAATAAACGTAATTGTTTTAACGCTAAAACTAATTGCAATTCATAGATTAAAGTTCCACTTTTATTTCATACATAAAAAAAGGTATTACATTAACCAAAAGTAAAGAGTTTTGCAACGACAAATGCAGCTCCGCAGCTGACATATCAGGAAGTTGTTAGAATAATAGTTCAATGAAATAAACAATTATAAACGGAGCCAGGACGATAATGTCAGTTAAATGTGCCTTATTTGCTGGAAAACAATGCGGCGCTTAATCAAACGTACGTAGCAATGTTTGTTGTTGTTTTGTTTTGTTACTTTGACAATTACAACTATATATTTATGTTGCGAAAATTAATTATATTAATATTTTTAATATTAGCATTTATGTTTATTTATATAAATTATAGTTACATCTACAGCTTAAACTGAATTTGGAGTGTTTTAGTCGTTTTTTTCTTTTTATATTCCAGACATCGAGTACCCATCGACGCTTTAATGCGATATTTTATTTATATTTATATATGTATTTATATATATAAAACTTCAGTTTAAACTGCAGTTAACTACAGCCGGATGTTGATGTTGCGGTTATTGTTGTTGATTTTATGCATAAATGACGACAAACTGCTTGTGGCCGTGGTTTAAAAAATAACATCTAATGCCGTTGTAATATTGGTGTTGTTGTTGTTGCACTTGCACTTGCTTTTGCTATTGCTGTTCTGGCTGTTGTTGCGGGGCGCTGCTGCTGCTGCTACTGCTGCGGCGGCGGCGACGTTTCCTTGGGGCGGTCACTGACAGCACTGCTTGCGCACATCGGCTGTGACAGTCGGCTTAACATCGATGGGCTCCACATTAGATGGACGAATAACATCACCTTCCGGTGGATCTCTGATTTGTTTCTGCGACACAATGCGATAGATCTCTAAAAATGCGACAAATACAAATAGTTTGGTTAAACGCCATACGAGAGATTAACTATCTGTTTGCTCTGTTTACCTGTGAGTATATTTTGGAATGCGGTTTCAACGTTCGTCGAGTCGAGGGCTGAGGTTTCTATGAAACTCAAACCGTTGCGCTCCGCAAACAGTTTCGCCTCATCCGTTGGCACCGAACGCAAGTGCCGTAAATCGGACTTATTGCCAACCAACATTATAACAATATTTTGATCGGCATGATCGCGCAGCTCCCGCAGCCATCTCTCAACATTCTCGTACGTCAAATGCTTGGCAATGTCGTAAACGAGCAGTGCACCAACAGCACCGCGATAATACGCAGAGGTAATGGCACGATAACGCTCCTGTCCGGCCGTATCCCAAATTTGCGCCTTAATTGTTTTACCATCGACCTTGTAAATGAAATCATTTTTTATTAAGATTCTACATTTTGATACAAACATTTCAAAAGTTTAAAGCATTGAGTCAGTCTTTAGAAAAAAACTTTTCTCGTCTCTTCTCTTCGACATGACAACATCACCCACAAGCGGGTGATGCTCTCCCCTACTCACCTCTATGCTGCGTGTTGCAAACTCAACGCCAATTGTCGACTTGGACTCCAAATTGAATTCGTTGCGCGTGAAACGTGACAGCAAATTACTTTTACCGACACCAGAGTCACCGATAAGCACAACTGAAAAATGGGTTAAAGAGAAAACATTTAGTAAATGGCTAATATTGTTTTAGTTCCTAGTCTAGTTATTGCATAATTTAACACGCCGCCTGATTGGTTGCTTTAGTCCTGCCCTCATATACATTCATACATATACAGTAATTGGTAAAATGACGGCGCACGCCTCAAGGTCAACGGGCGCAATAAATTGTTATGCTTTTGGGGGATGGGTGGGAATGCAGACGGTCATAAAACCAAATGTTTTATGGACCCACAGCCGCAAAACAGTGGGTGTCTCAAGGAATTTCAATACATACACATGCATATTTATGCATATAAGTGCAAACTTTAATCTGATTATTTAATTTTTGACTATTAATTTTTTTTTTTGGTTTTTTTGACATTATTTACAAGTTCGTATCAGCGAGTCAGTAAACAGTTATTGTCACGTCTGATAGTTCCACTCTTGACACCTTACTGAGTTTTGTTTATCTGGTATGCGACAATATTTGCCCTCTCGCACTTTGGCTCTCCCAAAAAAAAAAAAAAAAAAAAAAAAATGTAATGAGCGCTCAGTTATCAGCATAGCTTTTGATAGCTTGACAGCTGCTCGCGAGCAGCAGCGGTGATTCATTACGTAGTTTTTCTCTTTTTTAACGATCTTTAGAAGTATTTAAGTTAATTCTTAGCCTAAGCATTTAGTATCGCTTTTTGGTTGTATAGAAAAATAATTAATATGAGCAACTTGCATTTTGTTCATATGTTTTTTTTTTAGTGATTAGGCGCTTATCGATGGCATTCTTTCTGGTTTTTGTTTAATGACTCACACTTCAAATATGTCAATATGTTTCGATTGCTTTTAAAACCCCTTTCGTCATTTGTTCACATGATGTCAAAACATGTTAAATTTTACACAAAACTACTCCATGCATCATCCATTTCATGCGCAATGGCCCGCGGCCCGCCCCAAGATTTAAATTTGACACAGAAACTCAAAATTAACGAAGCGGCTCTTAAAAAACAAAATCTCTAACGAAATTTGTAAGGCGCAATAGTTTCTACAAAGTACTCTAGCATGCAAACTAGAAAACACAGAGAAAATTGAGAATTCGTGACCCCAAAATACCAAAACAAGCACACATACACAAACACAAGTAAATACAATTCTTAAGGCTGACAAACAAAGAAACTGACTTGAAAATAGGGCTGTGGATGTGGGAAGTTTTGTGCCGGTTTATAAATTGGTGGCCCGCATTCGACATAAATCTATTTTAGGGTTGAAAATGTGTATGTTACTGCACTTGTACTATGTATATATTTTGCGTGATGAAAATCGATCTTGGCACACAGTGCGAGCGGCAAACAGTGGCTTACAACATCCGCTGAGTAACGTAGCTTCAAATGAAGTTCCCGTAGCAACAACAACAACAACACCATTAACTTTAATCTCCATTGAGAGAGTGTAGGCAGATAGACAAAGAGCAAACAAAGAGAGAGTGACAACAACAGCAACAGAAGCTCACAGTAGATGTGAGCGAAATAAACATATGCAAAAGAAATTGCGAAAACTCAATACAAAAGGCAACAGCAGAAAAAATAATATATACGCTGCTCTTTAATCGCTGCCAATAGCAACAATACACAAACACACATATGTACATCTCGTTTTTTTTTTTTCCTGTATAAATATAACTGAAAATCTAATCAAAGTAAATACAATTACTATGCGCCTTTTATCATGATTATTATAACGATTTATGCAACGTGTCACGCTGGCTGCTGGCAGCAGAAGCAAAGAACGAACGGCAATGGGAACGCAATGACAAACTGACAGCAGTTAACGGCAAAGTAGTTATGCGTCTAATGGGAAAAGGGGGCGGAGGCGGAATGAGGAGACGCCTGGTCAGAGAATAAAGAGAGCGCGAGAAAGCAAAAAGGGCATACAATAGCAACACCATTTCCAAGTTGTATCGAATGCAGCAAAGCAGCGATAGGGGGCGTATTGTGTGATAGTGCTTTTGAAAAATGTCAGTGTACGATCAAGCCACTAGTTCATCATAATTCCAGGCTCCCTATATGCAAGGCAACATTTGTTATTCCAATTAGTTTCAATTAGTGCCTCTGAATAACTGCGTCATAATTGCTACAGCATTTAAATCGCAGACCCAGCTGAGCTCCTGTCCAAATTTCCAAATCAAAATTTTCTCCAAATTACCACAACTGGTCAGACACCAGTAACCGGCTATCTCATAATTAACTATAAGGGCCACGAAACTTAAAAGTCATGTTCATAATTTACCTTTGAAAAGATAATCGTATTCGTCTTCCCTTGCACCCATTTTGTTGTGTTTTTAATGTTTTGCTCCTCCTGCTCCAACCGAATAGGGTGCGTGAGTGTGTGTATGGTAAAATCCAATAATCCTTGCGCGCCGTCGTTTTTTTATGCGTTTTTTTCCTGTATTTTGCTCTCACACTTTGTACACTTTTATTTGTAGTTGTAATCGGGACAATATAAAGAAAAGAAAAATTATATCAATTCGATTGCAAATAGGCGTCGCATGATCGTAACTCTTTGTTCAACACAAGGCACCCTTTGTGCATCAATTATTTCAATATATGTTTGCCCTTTTCTGTGGCTTTTTATATATTTTATTTATAATTTTTCTTACTCGCGAACACACACTCACTTAGACTTAGTCACTCCCAATGTATTCAACGACGTGAAGTTAGCTGCGGCATGTATAGCAATGCAAGTGACAGCCGCAAGTACTCGATACTTGCGCCACCACTATAAACGCCATATTGATGACGTCAGTGTAGACCAGAAACGTTGGAATTTAAAAACTCAAATTGTTTTACTCTTTTATATAAAACACATAACTTATTTTTAAAGATAAAAAAGTTTTTCGGTATAAATACGATGTAGAAAATTGTAAGATTAAGTATAAAGTGCAATTAATACTAGCGGTTGCTGATTGTTCTGTAAAAAAGATAATAAAACACTTTGTTCTTTATGTACTCATAGCACAATTGGGAAATACGTTTTAAATACGCGCTCGTTGCAAAGCAAATGCAGGATAGACAAGTAATAATCCGCCCGTTATGTAAGTGATTTTTGAGCCAACACACCAAAAAGCTGCAAAATGAAGAAGAAATTAATAATATCAATTGATAATATATATATTGTATACATACCTATAGATCCCACAACAGGACCCAGAGCACGTGCAAGTGCACCCAACGAACGGAATATACCTAATACTGAACCCTTTTGATCATCATTGCCATACTTGGAAACCAGGGTTGTCAAACAAGTGACAGCAAAGGCAGTTGAGATGGCAAATAATATCATGCCTGCGTAAAGCATTCTACTACTCTCCGCCAGGCCAACTAATACAAATGCGGGCACAATTAAATACAGACTAAAGATGGCATAACTTTTGATCTTTGCTTCCGGCAGTCGACGCACCACAGATCCCTGCAGCAGTGTCATTACAACGCCGGTTGTCAGAAACATTTTGGCCTGATCCATTGAAGTGTAGCCAAACTTATGATACATAAGGAATGTAACTGTGAACTCTAAGCCCGAATACAGAAAAAGATACAGAAAGTAAATGAGTCCAATGGTGCGCAGCCCTTGAATATCCTTTCGTGGCACATTTTTAATGGCAGCAAATCTGTAAAGTAAAAGTTATTGAAAAAATTTATATTTTCTTAGCCGATTCTAAAAGTTTTCTAAGGAAAACCTTTTTGTGTGAATAAAAAGGAGTAGGGTATCCAATTTGTCTTTAACGCATATTGGGAAATACTTTACAGATAGCATAAAGTCCAAATAATATGTAGATTATTTTAAGACTTCTAAGTAACTGTTAAGTCACACTACAACAAATTGTAATTAAACGAACCAACTGAGCATGCACAATTGATAAGACAAATCAAAGAAAACGTGCCAAACAGACGGCAAGATAGCGATGAGGCTATAAACCTGTTACAAACCTGAATTTAAAAAAGTCACACGACTTGTTTAGTACATACGCTAATTAAATCAACACAACCCACCTGAATATAGAAGAGACGTTAAGCAATTGCAATCCATACGACAAAGCAGATGAGATTTCGCGAGCGCGTTTCTCCTGTAAAGCAATAAATTAACAATAAAGACTACAAATATTATTTAATGATGAGTAACACACCTTGGGCAGCGTTTCACGTAAACAGCAGGCAAGCAGAAGCACATCGCCCAGCGCTAAACCCAAAGCCAAGAGGGAGGGCAGCACAAACCAGGCACCACCACTGGCACTTTTATTCGAGAATATGGCAAACATTGCGCCAATCATAGGACCAATGATAAAGCCAAGGGAGAAGGCAACACCAACTAGAGCCATGCCACGACCGCGAGTCCGCACGCTCGAAACATCCGTAATGACGCTCATGCAGAGTGAGATGTTGCCCTTACTGATGCCGCCCACAATGCGAGCCAGCACAAAGAGCGCAAAGTTGGAGGATAAGGCCCAGATCAGATAAGACAGTGCTATGCCGGACTGTAGAGACGAGAAGCAAATGAAGGATGAGCCACACGTGTAATATGATATATTTTGTTACAACTTACAGCACATATCAGCAGAACTGGCTTGCGTCCATAGTAATCTGAGAGGCTTCCAACAATGGGACTGGCCAGGAACTGTAGAAAACTGAACATTGAGCCGAGAAAGCCGCCAAAGAGCACCGATAGATAGCGATCCGGAGCACCAAGAAGATGCTGAAACCATTTCACTCGTCCGGTTAGCGATGCATATAAGCCGGAACTATCATTAATACGATAATATTCCAGCAGCGATGGTAGCAGTGGCAAGATGATGGTAAATGCAAGCAAATCGAAGAGTAGGGATAGAAAAATGATGTATATCATGGGATCACTTTTTTCTTTTGAAGCTGCTGCAGCCTTTCCATTGTTGTTATTGTTGTTAGAACTGTTGCTGATAGGCTGTTGTTCCGTTTCCGGCGTTGTTTTATTCTGGCGTTGCCGTAAAGTGTCCATGTTGTTGTTGTGGGCGTTGAATTGCGTGCGTGTACATAAATTTTGTGGTCTTACTGCTGGAGTTTATGACACGGCGACTTCCACATAACTGTATGTGCGCCCAACAACTTGGCCAAAACAAAAAGTAGTACGCCAAGTAACCGCTAAGAAGCAGCAGAAGTGAAAGTTGAATATTGGGCTACCAGCAACGATCAGACAGAATGATGAAAATTTAAATATTTCTGAAATCGCGCAATGTATAATTACAACGATGCAATAAATGTTTACTTTAAAATTTACTAGTACTTTATATTTAATGTTAATTTTTATTTAACGCTGCCCTATATTTTTATGGAAGTAAACCCGTTTTGGAGCAACAGTAGTGTTGGGATGCTCATGAGTGAGTGAACAAAAAAGAGTTGTTCATTAAAGTGAGCGAGTGAACATGTTCAGTTGCTGCAACAGGTTGTCGTACCGTGTGTGACCATTTCCATGAACTTACACAGCTGTTGACATTAGATGTTGCAAAACGTACAAAAACAGCTGACTGCTACACGTTTATCAACACCAAAGCGAACTACCGCAAATGAATAACAAAAGCTTGATACATTTTTAGAAAAGTGCAATAAATAAAGCCCAAGGCAAGTATTTATAATGTCTAAGGTTACAGTACAAGACATAGAAGCTGTTGACGATTATTGGGGGCCAACGTTTCGGTCCATACTCGAAGGTAAGCTCATCTTTATAACGCCTTGAACTTGTCATCGCTTGGTGTCGAATAACGCCCCAATTTTCACCCTCAGGTAACAATAGCAAAGCTATTAGTGAGCAACTGGACCAGAGAGTACGCAGCCATGACAAGGAAATCGAACGAATATGCAATTTGTATTATCAGGGCTTCATCGATTCCATACAGGAACTCTTGCAAGTACGCACCCAGGCCAAGCAGCTGCACGACGAAGTCCATTCGTTAGACACTTCGTTACGCACAATCAGTGCATCACTGATACAGCAGGGCAATGAGCTGGTGCGTGCCCGCCAGATCGAGTCAAATGTGGCAAGCGCCATTGAGGCGCTAAAATCCTGCTTGCCCGCCCTAGAGTGCTATATGAAGTTTACGCAGCAAGCCAAAAACAAGCAATATTATCAAGCTCTACGCACTCTGGAGACACTAGAGACAGAGCATCTGTCGCGTCTGCAGCGACACAACTATCGTTTTGCCACACAAATGCAAACGCAAATACCCATTATAAAGGAAAACATACGACGTTCCGCTGCAGCTGATTTTCGAGAATTCTTGGAGAACATTCGTAAATTTTCGCCACGTATTGGTGAGCTTGCCATTACGCACACTAAGCAGCTACAGAAGCGGGACATTAATGCTATAATACAGGAGCACAAGCAATTGGGTAATAATGGCGGCGGCAATGGCGACGATGATGGTGGAAATGTGAGTGCACAGGATTTGATTGATTTCTCGCCCATTTATCGCTGTCTGCACATATATATGGTGCTGGGCCAGCGAGAGTACTTTGAAAAGGACTATCGTCAGCAGCGTCGGGATCAGTCCAAGTTGGTGCTGCAACCGCCACCCAACATGCATGACAATCTAGAAGCATATAAAACATATATTTGCGCCATCGTTGGCTTTTTTGTAGTGGAGGATCATGTTAAAAACACTGCCGGAGATGTGGTTACGAGTAGCTATCTGGAAGAACTGTGGTCCACTTCGCTCACTAAGTTTGTCAATGAAATTAGCATGAGCTCCTCGTCTTGTACCGATCCAAACATACTGTTGCGCATCAAGAATCTTATAATGCTCTCCATAAACACCTTCAAATGCTATGGTTATACAGTGCAAATCCTCTGGGAGCTATTACATGACATGAGAGATCATTACAATGAGGTGCTGCTGCAACGCTGGGTTCATGTATTCCGTGATATTTTGGACAGGGAGCAATTTGTGCCAATGGTGGTGGAGAATGCTGAGGAATATGAGTGCATCATTGAGCGATTTCCATTTCATTCCGAACAGCTGGAGAATGCACCGTTTCCAAAACAATTTCCATTCTCGCGCATGGTGCCCGAAGTGTACCACCAGGCCAAGGAGTTCATGTACGCCTGCATGAAGTTTGCCGAAGAGCTAACGCTCTCTCCCAACGAGGTGGCCGCCATGGTGCGCAAAGCGGCCAATTTGCTTCTAACGCGTAGTTTTAGCGGCTGCCTTTCGGTTGTCTTTCGTCAGCCAAGCATAACCCTTATCCAGCTTATACAGATCATCATCGATACACAGTATCTGGATAAGGCGGGACCATTTCTCGATGAGTTCGTCTGCCACATGACCAATACGGAGCGAAGTATTTCCCAAACGCCTTCGGCCATGTTCCATGTGGCACGTCAGGATGCCGAGAAGCAGGTGGCGGTACGCATTTGCTTTAAGATCGATGAATTCTTTGAACTTAGCGCCTATGATTGGCTACTGGTGGATCCTCCGGGCATTGCCTCGGCATATATTACGGACATGATATCGTACTTGAAGAGCACCTTTGACAACTTCTCCTACAAGCTGCCCAACATTGCCCAAGCCGCTTGTCGTCGCACTTGTGAGCACATTGCCGAAAAGATCTATTCCGTTCTATATGATGACGATGTCAAGCAGATCTCAACTGGTGCTCTGACCCAGATCAACTTGGATTTGATGCAATGCGAGTTCTTTGCTGCCTCGGAGCCAGTGCCTGGCTTAAAAGAGGGTGAGCTTAGCAAATACTTTCAACGCAATCGCCAATTGCTCGACCTGCTTATATTGGAGGAGTGGAGCACATATTTTCATGACTATGGCAAGCAGGAGAATCGCTATCATCTGGTGCAGCCTCAGTCTATTATCGTTATACTTGAGAAGATACGCGAGGCGGATAAGAAACCCATATTCTCGCTGGTACGCAAGAATGATAAGAAAAAGCTGCTGGAAACGGTTCTAAAGCAGCTCAAAAACATTGCCGATCGTCAGAGTTAGACTTTTGTAAGATTCCCGGCATAAATATAAATTATTTATTTGTAGTCTAATATAAGAGCATCATAAAAAAAAACTAATTATTTAATGATTAACTAATTAAATGAGGTTAAAATCTTGCGATTCAAAACTTGAATTTTGGAAGATATTTTTTTATTTCCTATATCAAAGTCAAAATGTACATCTTGATCCATTTATAGAGCTGTCTGTTTGTATATTATTTATTTTTTTTGTATTGCTATTATATCAAATTTAAGAACTTTTTATTATAAATATTTTATTTGGGCTAAAGCATTATTTCTCCTTGTCATTCCAATTATTTTTGACTTTTCTGATTTGGAAGTTTTTGTAGCTTTTAGTATATATGATTTACCCTCTAAAATGTTGTAAAAATGTATTTCATATATGTACAGAAAAAATCGTATTATTTACGTTCAGCTTCAAAATTGAATGGGGAAAAATAATAAACGAAATACACAAACATAAAAAGAACGAAGAAGAAAAGAGCTAATAACAAATTGTATAATATAATAAATGTGTATGTATATATGTAAGTGTGTGTGTGTATGTACGTTGTATTGCGTGGTAGCAGAAGTAGTATTAAACTAATTTCTATGTTACGTATCGTATATGCATAGATCCAGATTGCTTTTGTCAACTTTTCGTCTCCAGATGCTTGGGCGCATCCGCATATGTGAACTTCAAGCGAAATGCTTCAGCGAGCAGCACATTTATCTGTCGATCAGACCAATTATGCGTTGGCAGATTTTGTAGCAGCAACATAAGACCCTATTCGAAAAAAAAAACCAATTATTTATATTGTAAGCAATTAAGAGAAACTATTTGTACCTGAAAGTCATTCTGCTGCATTAGTTGTTCCTTCCAGTGCAACAGAAACGCGGCGCACACATACAAATGGAAGAGAGCAAATCCATCCGATTCAGCTAGATATGTGTCCCACAGCCGTATTGTGCAATGCAGGGGCAGTTCGCGTGTCAATAAATTGTTCATCCAACGAAATGAGAATTGTAAATAGTCAACGCCATGTGTCTGTAGATGACGATGCAGATTGACTACAAAAATAAAAAAACAAAGGTAATTAAAATTCATGTGTGGCAAACAGTTTGTTTATAATACTAGAATGTTTGAAGAGCTGAAATAAAAATTACTGAAAATAATTGCTTTATTTTCGGACGCTTGTTTAAGTCTGTTCACATTATAAAACTATTTAAATGCGTCACTTATTATGACAATAGTTGCGCTTACTCACCATCGATACGTTGTATAAGATCCTTGAGCTGATTCACCTTCTCTTGAATGCCAAGTTGGGCAAATATGTAGTTATCCTGTATGCAGTCGAGGAACTTTGATAGACACCAAAATGAATCGGCTTCGATAATATTGCGAGTCTCCTCCGGTAGTTGTGACATGTTATATTTCTCCAGATCCGTATTGGGTGAGAGTGCCTCCTGCAGGAAGACAATGAAGAACGGCGTTACCAGATCATTGATGCCCTGTACATAGCCAGAAGCCGGATGTCGTATGGCCCAAATGAACAGAATACGCTCAAACATTTCCTGTACGAGCTGCTGCTGAAACAGCGGTATTTGTGGATTCATGCGAGGCACATCGATATGTATCTGGCGATAGGTGTCCTGCTGTGTCTCATCCTGACTGTCCACCCGAAAATAATTGTGTCGCAGATCCTGATAGCCCTGCCGTTTACTCTCCAACACCGCATTCCGACGCTCACCCGACGGTGGCAGATATTTGGATAGCAAACGCCAACTGACAGCGCGCATCTACAAGGATAAAGGCATGGTTTACACTTGCATTTTTTTTTTGTTTACTTATTAGTTCTTACCTTGCGCGGCACACCCGACCAACTGAGTTTCTTGAGCGCCACCAAGTCCAGCTGTGGTGAGTCCAACAGCAATTGAAATTTCTCTATTTTTGTCTCATATTCGCCATCCTGTGAATTGGAGCTTATCTTTTGCAGTTGCGGTCGTCCCGGATAGTTGCGCAATCGTGATCTGTCAGAGAATACTACAGTTAGAATATTTAAGGAGTAAAAAGTCCCCTTTTGGCGAACCCATTTTAAATGTTTAAAGGGTATATAAATTTTGTTTACTTTCCCCCAAAAACAATTTATATTGTTTACGCAACTGCCAAAGGCTATTGACCCTTTTTATGCGCACCTGTTCTCATTGCTGTCGTGCGATAATCTGCGCTCTTTTGTGTCTTCCGCATAACTAGCGCCACTTGCATTCAGATCCGCATTACTTATATGGGCTTCAGTGATGTCGCAGTTTGTGACGTGGTTTTGATTACTACGTGAATGTGTTTCAATCACATTCAGTGCCACCGTTTGAGACATCTGCCGCGAAATGCGAGCAGCATCTGCAAATGGACCGCAATTAAACATATGAATAAACAACAATGTTATAATTTGTTTACCCCCAACGGAGGCGGCGGCGGCCGCTGCTTCTGTACTGCTTATGATGCAGAATTCATCGTCGCCGGTATCCCAAGCATCGCTCACAGATTGCTGATAGTCACGAAAAGTGGACACCATGCCGCTACCGTTGCCACGATTTTGCTGCCCTGCAGCCCCAGCACCCGATTTGTCGTGAAAATCGCGTTTTGGACTGGGCCGTCCGGGCACTGCGCGGCCGCTGTTCTTCCAAAACGACGTTGAATTTGTTAAGATGCTCGTTGGTGATTTTGCTCCAGTTGCAGCGGTATGCGTTGCCGCGAT
This sequence comes from Scaptomyza pallida, assembly GCA_018152965.1. Classification (NCBI taxonomy): domain Eukaryota; kingdom Metazoa; phylum Arthropoda; class Insecta; order Diptera; family Drosophilidae; genus Scaptomyza; species Scaptomyza pallida. Next base: position 1,330,937 of record JAECXP010000002.1, on the reverse strand, counting down.
AGGTTCGCTTTGGTTTGCTGATGTCGCTGCAATTTTTGATTTTTCTCCAGTTTGGCCTACATTATTGTCCATAATAAATACCGAAGTACGATGTCAGTGTCAGCGTCATTGCATTTGCAACTGTGTTACCGGCTGCCGATAAACGGTAAAATACCGCATGTATTTCTCATCTCTTGAGGTAGGTATTTTACCCTTTAATACAGCTGGCACCACTGCGAATTAAAAATTATGAGATGATCGTATATTGATATTTTTAATTGGCAGCTGCTACAATCTTTTTTTAAACGGTAAAACAAAATCGCTTAATCTCTCTTGGCTTTTCACGTGCAATTTAATAATTTGGGTTTATTGTTACTCAGTGACTTGTCGTGACAAGTAGCAGTATCACAATTATTTATGCACATTCCACCATTTGGCCACACTGCGTTTAAAAAACGAGTATTATTTGGTGTGATAAGGAAACATATTTCGTTATTCCCTGTAAAATTGCGTACCAAACTATGCGCCAAGCGCTCTTACACACGTAAAAGTGCCAGCCAAAAGATGCAAAAGCAAGAGGAAATCACAACACGCCTTAAGAAGATCTTTGACTTATTCCTAAACGACAACTTTACCACAACCGACAATGTTTACTTTGAAAAGCTCATATCGCACTTACAGGCCAAGGGTAAGTGTGTGTGTGTGTGTAAGTGCAACAGGCGGCATTTCTAACACCAACAAATCTTTTCCACAGAGAATGCATTTGTACTGCAAGTGCCGTTTGTCATTGACTGGGTGGACAAGTGTCTGACATTGATCAGCGCCGACTTTCACAGAGTACATCCCAAGGTGATATCATTCATGCTGAATCTGATCAGTTTTATGACATCCAATGAGTGGATGGTGCTGCGGCTCCGTGAGCTGGACATTATGCACAGGTGTGTTATCATGGGCTTTCGATCTTTTCCAACACTTAATGATTTTGTATTCCAGAGTTGTGTTCTTTATGCAGGCACAGGAACGCAACTTTAGTCCATCGATTAAGCTAAGCGGCATCAGGGTGATGAAAGCCGTCACAAAGTACAGCATGGGCTTGGCCTTCTTACGTATGCAGCGCACATGGACACTGCTCATACACTATAGCAACAACGAACACACATTGTATGTGGTGCGGGAAGCGCGTGAATTGCTTTACGAGATGCTTTACAAATTCTGTGACAAGATGCAGGATGAAGCTGTTACATTGGAAATCCTTGCCGAAATAATGAAGCCCATACACGATAATGTCTATATAACAGATAATGTTACTAATGACAATGCAAGTGGCGGGCAGGAGGAGCGCATACATGTCAGCGTCGATGATAATGAGCTGCTGCACAAGATCTCTTCGACCGTGGATCTGTTGTGCTATATACTGCAGCAGACGTTAGTCAGTGAGGAGCGTACAAAACTTGTGGCATTGCTACGAGAGCATCATAATCTGGATCTCAACATTTGGAAACTGGTCGAGATGACGCACAATACGTACTTCACCGAGAAGATGCTGAATACGTTGTGCAGCTATCATTTTGCGACGCTGGTGCATGAGAAAATCCTGAATCCAGATTGTGTTGAGCCGCCAGAACAGTTTACCGAATTTGGTCTGTCCTTCTTCAATCTCATGAAATTCTGCATACAGCGTTGCGATGGTGTTAACTTCGTCAAAATGGCTGAACTGCATCATATATTGTGGAAAAAGCTGGGCACGCGTGCGCCCAAAGAAATCATTATACAGGATGAACGCGTGGCCTTTGAGAATCAATTAATTTGCTTTCACATGCTGCCATTGCTCATGTCCATGAAGTTTGCCATGAAAATGGCCGATGAGTCCAAGAGCGAACTATTCGACACATACATCATGAAGCTGCTGGAGATGTCATGCGAGCAGACGTTACGTTTGTGCTATAGCCTGCGTGATACATTCATCACACCCGAGGGCCATACAAATGGCAGTTTGTTTACACCGGAGCTGGCCCGAAAGTGTGTGCATAGCATACTCTCATTGGAGCACATCTTGGATCGGGAGCAGGCTGTTACGGTCTGTCAGGCATTGCTTTATGCCCTGCGTGAGGTTGTCGCACTGAGTGATATAAGTAAACCCACCGATCCGGAGGATTGTCATGGCCCAACTACCTCAAATAATTACCTTGAAATCTATCCTCGTGGTTCGGAGGCCATTATCAAAGATCCGAAAGTTTTGCATTCGGTTATGGTTGGTTTGCGTACGCTGATTGAACGTTTTAAGATTACGTGGAAGGAATCTGTGGAAACAATTGGCCTGGTCAATTGCTTGGCATTTGTGCTAGAGAATTGCAACATGGATGCACCAGTAAGATTTATATTATACAAACCGTAGTTTTCATCTCTTATTGTCTAACTTCTCTGATTATAGTGCACCGTTCAGGCCCTCAAGCTGGTTCAACTGGCTGTGGAGCACTTTTTGTCACCCAATATGGCGCTGCTGGTGGACAATCTGCAGGGCTCGGCTCTGGTTTGTTTAGGACCCATCATTGTTAAGCGCATGCATGATACCGCATGGGAGGTGCGTGACTCCGCACTAGAGCTGACCACATCTATTGCCTGCATTTCTCGCATCAGTAAGTAATATAACTTTATCCCATGATATACAATCCAACTTAGGTAATGTCATGCGAGAAAGCGCCCTCTATAGTTAAGTACCAATCGTCAGTCGCACTGACAGAATTAACTCCTTAACAGAAGCAAGAGAGTAAAATAACAGAGAGTCATTTAGCGGTCTCCGTCGCACTCACACGCTCATACACACTGGTACTGGCTTCCTCGCATGACACTACCTTGTTGATTGTATCATGCTTTAACCTATTACCATATCATTATATTACAGAGTTTCCCGCATTCCAACAATTTCTAATCGATGTGAAAATTCCACCAATTGTCTACGATTTGGCCAAACATGATGGTGAGCCATACGTACGAGCATCCGCATACAAATGCCTATCCAAAATGGTGCCCATCAATGCACTGTGGGAGAATGGTCTCAGTCAATTAGATCTGGTGGTAAATCTATTTAATACAATATACGAGTACAAGTATTTATGTATTTTCATTTTCAGGATCATTTGCTGTTTGTTTTATATCGCGAACATGAGGATATAGTGCGGGCCGAGGCCATTCTAACACTGTCCAAAATCTACGATCATCGAAAAATTCCAAGCAAATTTAAAAATACATTATTCTCGACGCTCAACTATTGTGTTGTCGGCGATCATCACTGGGAGGTGAAGGTGAATGCTCTATGCTTTTGGCGCATGGAGTTCAATCGTCAGTTCAATAATCAGGGCATGATCGACGGCGTCTTTCCCACCGTCACATTCTCCAAGGAACACAAAAAGATTGTGACCCTAACCGGACGAGAGATCAAACTGCGCGTGGCCAAAGTTTTAGCTGAAGTTCAACAATATGGCTATTATGGCATTATACTCCAATGTCTGCGTGAGGAATATGCCGTTGAAGTCCTGAAGCTCATTGTGACAGGCATCAAAACAATGAACGAGAAACTGAATGAATATGATTTTCAAATTATTTTAAGTGATATTGAATCACTGACACCGCCAGTGAATAGCAATAATCATAGCTTTCCATTTACGCCGGAGCAACAACCAATGTCCGTTGAGATCGAAATGGATGAAGAGTCCACAAACATCAATGCCGAGCAGGCCGATGATGTTATCGAATCTATTTTAAATGCTCAGGATGTGCAGTTGTTGGAAAAAACCTTTCAATCGCAAATGCAAATTAATACGGATAATACACAAAAGCGTCATATTGATGAGTTCTATTACAAACAGTTTGCCGTCTCTGTGCGCGAATGGCGGGAAGAAGTTAGCAAGTTTGATTTGGATAAACTATTGAAACAGCAGGAGGAGTGGTATGATAGCAATGACAATTTGGTTTGTCTGCTGGATGACATTCTGAATGCGATCAAACGTGATGATAATATGACTTCCGATTGTTATTAGTTTAGGCCACACGCAGCTTTGTAATGTTTAACTTTTCAATGCCTACATTTATAAGAATACAATTTTCTAAAAATAAAAAAACATTTTCAATTACAATTCAGACATTTTTAAGTGATTTTAGCCATTAAATTAAGCATTTTCATTAAAATCCAATTGAACATTAAATATTCATGCAGTTTTTGATGTGGATTTAAATAAGAATTAAACACTGCTCGGTGTCAAGGCATTGAGATTGTTCTTCTTGTGTGAAATGCTATATCGTTTGGTCACACTGCATAGTATCGATGACGCGATTGTGTATTGGCTAAATAAACTGTTGCTGTCTACACTAAATTCGAAGTGCAACCCATCACAACACGTAGTTTTGGAAAAACTGCCAATAGGCGGCAAGCAGAGACAGCCGGCGCTAGATGGCGCTAGCAAAAAAAACTCCACCAAAAAAGTGAAAAAGTTGAGATTTGAATACAGTATTTTTCTACAAGACTTTTGAGGTAAACATTCCAAAATCGAGTCACTTTTGACAAAGTTATGCCAAATTGAAAGTTCTGACTCCATAGGAATATTTAAAAAAAAAAAGCTCCATCGACCTTTCTGTTAAAAAATTCCAGCTCTTATTTCTGATCTTACTGTTAAATGGTCTTAACATAGAGTATCGAGTACTCAAAACACCAAAGACATCGCATTTTATCAAAGCCATCGTACATCGTAGCACGCTCTCATCGCTAATTATTTATTTTCCGCATGGTATAGTTCGGTCACACTGCCTATAAGGCCGTTAGTCATGGTGGAGAATTTGGAGAGAGCGTACCTATGCGCAAGAATAAGCTAAGAAAAAGTTGAATATTGATTAAAATTTCTGCAAAAAAATATATATATGTAATTATATATTGTAAATGTCTTTAATTTAAGTGATATAAATCAAATATTTGTGTAACGTTTAATATTTTAATACGCGTCAAAGTACAACGAGTGGAAGCTAATCGCACACAAAGAAAAAACAAGAAGCAAAAGCACCAACTACAAAAAAACGAAAACGCAAAAGCAAAACTTTTCTTGTGTGGCACATCGAGCAAATTGCGATTGCGCCTATGATCGTCGTGTGTACTTTGCGGAAAAAAACAAAAAAAATTGTAAAGAAACAACGTTAAACAAAACCGAATCAGAATCAGTTAATAGTGTGATTTTTTTGAGCCTTTGTCTGTAAGTGAGAGGAGAAAGCTTTAAGCGGAATCCCTTTAAGCAAACATCCCGTCGCCATTTTGAAAGTGATTTTACATACATACAAATAAATATATACGTACATAAACATAACCATCAAAGAAAATCAACAACAACAAAAACAATCGCAATTTCCCTATAGAATAACTATCGCAAATTTAATTAAACTGGCAACAGTGAAAAATTGAGCCAACTCTCAATATAAATGCAAATAATTTGTAATAATCAGTATAACAAAGTGGCAAAGAAAAACCCCCCGCAGCTGTAAAGCAATCAATAACTGCGACATACATACAGTCGTCTTCTTCACTCCCATACCGCAATACCGAAAAAACCAGCGAGTGTGTGAGCGAGCAAGATTGCAGCAGCAACAATAACAGCATTGGTGTGAAAAGGTTTACAACTCAAAGTAAGTCGCAATTGTATTAGTAAATTGTATGCGTGTTGATTCATTAAATTAATTTAAGTATACACGTTTTGACGTTGCAAACGCGTCACTAAATCGGTTTTTTTTTTTTTATAGACCATAGACAAGTCGCGCAACAGGGTTATCATTTAATAAGCAATGTACGTGTGTATTTAGCTAAATAAATGCCCTTTGCTTGACGTTGACTTATTAATATATAAAGTAAAAAAAAACTTTTATAAGTGTTACCAGCTTCGCAATCATGGTCTTAAATAGAACACACGGCATTTGCATATATATGTATGTATATGTGTACTCAAAATGCAGTTCACGAAGCTTTTATGCATATGTATATACATATGTGTGGATGTGTGTGCATTCGTTACGTTCGTTCGTCCACCAATTCTTTATGCTCAACAATTTTTCGTTTTGTTTTTTTCTTTCTATTTTCACCTACACCAACGAACAGGACCCGGGACCGGCTTGGATGACAGTAACGACGACGAATAGGCAAGAGAAAAAACGTTCGAGCAAAAGAGAGAGTTTGAAAATTTTAGAGCTAAGAAGATAGCCTAACAAAAAAGATAAATCAACAGACTGATAAACAATACATAAAGTTAAAGTTAAACTATATAAAGTATATAACTAAAGCCTGTAAATATATAAAATCGAGACACAAACCGAACGCCGCGCAGCTCCAGCAACATCGACGTCAGCAGCCACCCGTTTGTGCCGCTGAGTGTGAAAAAGATAGAAGGTGGGAGCGCAGCAGTAGCATCGTCAAATTTAACCAAAGAGACGACACGACCACAACGGCAACGAGAAGAGTAGAGAGAGAGCGGCAGTGACGTACCAGCAGCAGCAGAGTTTCGCGTTTGTTATCGATACTAAAAACAAAAAACATATATAAATTGATTTTAAGTGCGTGTGATATTTAACGTTAAGCATTAATTTAGCGAATAACCAAAACCAAACAAAAAAGGCAAAAAAGCAGAAATTTTATCAAGTGGAAAGAAGAAGAGCCGAAGAGAAGAGAAGAGGCGGAGAGACGAAGTAAAGAAGCAGGAGGAGAAAAGCACGCGCGCTCAGTTAAAAATTACAAAAAATTAAAGGAGCAACGCCAACCAATCAACCAGTGTTGTTAAAGCTTTAATTTCGTTAGAGAAAGCGACGAAAGCAAAGAAATTACTATGACATACTCGCACAATAGTGTTAGAAACAACATTAAAATGACAACAGCAGCAGCAACAACAACAACAAAGTCCATTCGATTGAAAAAGGGCGCCAATACAACACCATCACCACCACCCACAACAACAACAACATTAGAATCAACATCAACAACAACACCACCACCAACCATGGTAACTGCACATTCCAACAGTATTGCCAGCAGTACAAACTACTTCCATCAGCAGCATGCATTAAGCACATCGCCACCAACAACACCCAACAACAACCGTATGCAGCAGCAGCAGCAACGTCTGCAGTCCCAATCCGCTGGACCCAATCAACGCACTCGCCAGCACTCGCAGCGCCAGTCGCCACAGCAGCTTAATGGAGGCGGAGGAGGTTTCTTTTTTGCCAACAATAGCAACAGCAGGCGCAATGGCGGCGGCGGCGGACGATCACCGCAATCAACATCGGCAACAACATCGCCGGCAACGATTTTGGGTGGCGGCTTCTACTCGCCGGCATCTGCATCAACCCCTGCTGCTGGTTCGGCGCGCAAGCAACGTCGCAGTCCAACAACAACGCCAGCAGCAACGGCAGCATCCGGTGTGGGCGGCAAAATATCGCCACAGCATCAACTCATACCCACCGCACTGACGCATTTTGCGGGCAGCAAGTGCTTTGATGCACCGGCACCAACGGCATTGCCAAAGCCGCCGCAACACTGGACAACGTTGACCAGGTCCGAGGAGAAGCTGGTTGCCAGCAGTGCTGGCCCGGCATTGCAGAGTCTACTGCGCACCGACCGATGCAGTGCGTCCAAATTTCAACTGGGTGGCAACAACAATAGCGTTGGCTATGGCTATGGCATTCGCTCATCTAAGCGCAATCTTCTCGATGACTTTGATACGCACAATCTGAAATTGTTGCTCAATGTGCAGTCGTAACTTTTGTAAAAGAAGAAGCAGCAACAACAACAATATGATCAACCTAAGCGAGAACTGTTAACGAAACTACTGAATATGAAGGACCCAAATGATGAATCCCCCGTCAATGACTTTGCAACATGAGAAGGAAAAGGATAAAAAATATATACACAAAAAATCAAAAATATAAAAATTGTAAAAAACTACACAAAAAAAAAACCGAAAAAAAAAACAACAAAAAACCAACCTACAAATCATTTAAAACTGAAAATTTGAACTTTTTTAAACAAAACAAAAATACAATAATTAAACAAAAACAAAAAAAAAGAGGAAGAAGAAGAGGAATGTTTGTGATCTCAAATGTATCATAAAACAGCAACAAAAAATGAGAAGCTAAATAAGAAAAAAAAAAAAAATCGAAAAAAATGCAAAATTTTTCAAAGGATTGTAAACAAATGTACTCAAACAACAACAACGACAAAAGGCAGATACACACACAACACAACAAAAAAAAAGAAAGATGCAAAATTCCCCCGACAACAAGAACAACAACAAACACACCCAGAGAAAATAAAAACTCCAACAACTGCAGCTGTTAACTGTTAACAACAAAAAACAACAACAACACATGAAACTTAAAGCTAACTATAACCAGATGATATGTGGAACGCATGTGGACGAAAAGAGAGAGAGAACTTTTGAGTTAAACAGTTAAACGGCGAACGGGCTCTATATATGTATGTATAACGGATACAAACTTCAACTGAGAACATTGTTTTTATAAACGTGATACGCAAATAGACTTGAAAAAAAAATAAATGTAATTAATAAGTAAAATTATAAATTATATAAATATGTATGATTGTATTTATGAGTAATTAAAACAAAAAACAAAACAAACAAAAAAATACCAGACGCTAGAAGCGCAATACATAAGTACAGCCTTATGTTTACTTATATATTCCCCTTAAGCGGACAACATGTGCAACGTACCTTAAAAGAGAATGATAACAAAATAAACAGTTTATAACGAAGAGAGAATTGAGCACAGAGAAGAGGATAATAAACTTAATAAACCAGATAATAATACAAATAATAATAATAATAATATGCAAAATAATAACAATAATAATATATACCACCCACCAAATCACAAAAGACTAATTCAACAACAACAAAAAACAAAGAGAGGAGAGATAGAGAGGAGAGCGCACAATAATAACAAACACGCTCAAACGACAAACTCAACGCTGCAGCAGAAGCAGCGCAAAATGCATTCAACTTGCCTATAAACAAAAACCAAACCTTAAAACAAAACATAACTCAACGGCCTCTCTACCTTAAGATATCATATTTAATAATACTATCATACACACACACACACTTAAGCGCCACGCCTCACGTATTTGATATAGAAATACATATACATATATGTATGTATAGCACATATGTATAACTTCCATTAAATTTTAAGTTTTTTAAACAAAGAAATGTATAAATCGCATACAAAAAACCATTGTAAAATGTGTTTGAAAATGTTGGCTTTAAATTTTCTATTTTTAAACATTCTTGAATTGTACATACATAAAAGAAAAAACAACTATCAAATATATATGTAAAGCATAAAGCATGATAATAATAAACAAACAAAATCAAAAATACTTTTCAAAATCTTAAATTTTGGCGCAAACATTTTTATTGAAATTCACATAATTTGTAATTTGCGTAAAAGAAAAAAAACCAATTGTGAAAAAAACTTTGTTGCAATCATTCAACACCCCTTCCCCCATCCCCCTATAAAAAAAATAAAATACGCTTTATGTAAGATGCTAAGAGTTAGAGAGGAGGAGGAGAGGAGGGTGACAAAAACCAACTACTTTTTATGTAAAACTTATTCGTTGATGCTCATATATATTGAAAATACAATTTAAAGAAAAAACAAAAAAAAACACTTGAACCCAGTACCTTATTTGTCATTATTAGCATTTAATATTAATTGTTAATAATTAATATGTATGTGTAAAATTATTTAAGCAATGTGTAAACCCCCAAAAAAATCCTCTAATCTGTATCCCCCCCTCCAAAGTTATTGTATTTTGCGTATGTTTAAACAACAACAACAAAGAATAATAAGCTTAAGCGCAGCGTGAGTTTTGTTGTGATATATTAATCTCTTTTCGAATGTTTTCTTTCTGTTTTTTGCCATTTGAATTTGGCATCTAGCGTGATAAAAGCCAAACAAAAAAAAGAAGCAAGCACAATTTTTGAGTTAAAGTTACAAAATTTTGTTTATAATCATTACCAAAACCATTGTTTCAACTAAATTAGAAAAAAAAAGCATTACGAAACGAATGAAAAGAGAAAGAGAGATGATGTTAGTTTTTAAATGTTGAAAAGAGAAAAGCCAAAAAAAGTCATGCACTAATGTTTAGAATTACTTGAGAGAAGAAGAGAGCATGTTGTCATATTATTGGTTAGCTTTAAAGCTTGTATCCTTCAAGTTACTATACATACACACAAACACACACACATATACCATGTACTACTACTAAGAGTATTTTATGAAGCAAATAATGTTCGAGCAGTGCTCGGACAAGTTGCCAAATCCCCCTACACACACACAAACATACATACATACGTATACATACAGCAAGAGAGAAAGTGTTTAAGAGAAAGAGAATTAGGAGGTGTAGTTGAAGAGAACTCGATGAACTTGTCGCGCAGAATTTTGCATTTTTTTTTTTTTTTGTGTAACGAGTGTAAGCTCTATAAAAAAGAGAAAATTTATATATAAAATAAAAACATTTGTTACTGGGACGTCAATTTAAGCAAAAACAAAGTAAACAAACAACAAAAATTTGAATACACAACATTTAATTAAAGTATATAGAGAGAAAAACTATACCCAAAACCAAAATGAATGCCAATAGTGTGTTTCCTTGATTAAATATTTTTATTTTATATTCATTTTTTTTACTTGCCTTCGAGTCCTTTTGCCAAGTTATTTTTGGAGGCTTTGAATAACTTTTTTAAATCAAATCAAATAAAATACACCAATCAGTACAAATTAATTTCCATTTGAAAGTTCGCAAAGCCAAAGTCCAAAAACAACGCATGAGATTCGAAGTTAAATAAAAAAAACAAAATCAAAAAGAAAATTTTAAGAATTCATTTTTATTTTTTAAACTACTGACGTTTTGAATTGTATAAACAAAAGAAAGAAAAATAAATATTGTATTGAAGTTCGAATATTATTTTTTTTTTAACATTTTTAAGCAGAGATTTGTCGGTCTTATACTATATATATAATTTTTAATTTCTCCATTGATCTAATTTACAATTTAATTTGCAATTTTTTGTGATACTTTGCTATATAATTTTAAAAATCCGGTTTTTCCTATAAATATATTTACAAATTTTATAAAAACACAACACCACAATACACATACACACACACACACATACACACAATAAGAATTGTACAACTGATTGAAGAAAAGTTTCTTATATAAGATGAGAAAAGAAAATTTTGTAAAAGCAATATTGGAATTGTGTTAAAATCAAGTCGAAAAGAAAAGAAAAACGAAAAAAGAACAACCCAACAACAAAGAAAACAAAAACAATAGAAAAGAAAACGAAAAAAAAAATAAACAATTGTACACGGCTTTCGTAAAGTAATTTATCGAAGCTTTGTATAATTAACCAAAAAAAAAAAAACAACAACCTGATATTTGTGTTATTATTTGCTTTATCTCCAAACATTCTTAGCATATCCTCAATTTCCCAACCCACTGTTTCTCCCCACACCACCACTAGCACAGTTAATCGGCAAAACACAAACCACAATGTGACGTCGCATGGTTTCCACATGTGTTCCACACACACACACGCATACACGGCGCTTGTTTTGCAGGCTCTCATTTTTGATAAGTGAAGCACATGGACATAAATGACGACGCATTAAAACTGCCAAAACCCACAGAATTATATACGCAGCCATTTCAGAGAGTGTAAGAAAGAAAGCGAGCGAGAGCTTTAAAAGTGCATTATGCATGCAAAATGCATTGATAGCGAACAATATTTGGCATGATGAAACTTAAAATACCCTTGCAGAATAAAAAAGAACGTAATAAATGAAGAGTTATCTTTTCAGTTTTAGAGATAAAACTTATTCTAGAATAATTCGAATAACTTTGAATCGTGTTTTTATATATATTAAAAAGAAATCTAAGGTGCTTTTAAATGTAATAGTTTCTATTGACCAATTGAATAGGTTAATTTTTGTGAAAATATTGCATTCAAAAGTTTTTATGATAATAATAAATACAAATATTTCTATATATGTAAAAGAGTTTTTAGACAACTGTTTCCACTCACTGTAAGGGTAGCTACATACATACATAAAATAATATGTATGTATACATGCCAACTAATGTGCAATGTACAAAAAACAAAAAAAATACATTTAAAAATTTCATGCAGAATTGTGATTACTTATCTAAGAAACGATTTGTATCTTTTAAAAAAAAACTTTGTGTATGCTTGATTTGTAATATGTAATTAAAGTACAATCCCTAGTCAGATTAACTATTCCTTAAAAGCCAACAAGCTCAAAATCCCCCATTCCCATTTCCTTAATTATCTTCCCCCCTCCCCCAAATTTATGAAACAAAGAGATTATGAAATTTTCAATGGGTACAAAAACAAAAACTTTGCAAGCAGACGCGGATGCGGTGTGGAACTACAAAGGCGGCGGAGGTTATGCAAACATCATTGAGTTTTTTTTGACTCAACACGGGTAAGTGGGTAATACCCCCCCTGTGCAAATAGCAACAACTCAGTGTCAAATCAAAAGGTATACAATAAAACTGGTATACAGCGCTCTACTAAATAGTATTTCTAGTATACATACGTATACATAGATGACTCATGACTCATTTCACACGGTTTCTTTAAACTAGTATAAGCTGGCATAGTTACATACATACATATACACATGTTTGTCTGTCTGTTTGTACACACTTGAGTTAGTTTCTAGTCGTCTCTTCTGACAAAAACAGACCATACCAAAAACAACAAAATACAAAATAAGAAACTGTAAACGTGCCGTCACATCACCTTCGTTTCGTTTCGTTGCGACTCTGTCCGTCGCCATGCTAGAAAAAAAACAACACAACACAATCCACCACAAAGAAGAGGAAGAAATCAAAGCTTTAAAGTTGTTTATGTTAAACGTTGTCGCTAAAAAAAAAAAAAAAACTGGATTTACGCAAAAAATAAGCAACACACAAGACACACATACATACATATGCAAACACGTGTATACAAATGGAAGTTTGTTGGTCCGAATTATTTCAACATGCGAAATCATTTCGTGCAAAACAACAAAAATCTAACGAATTTCATGCTGTGGAAACGCACAGGTACTACATACATACATACGGACGTTGGTACTTACAAGCGTATTTATGTACGTATGTATGTTAATATGCACATGGGCCAAATCGAATACATACATACATATACATAGAAAACCCGCTTTATCTACATACAAACACAAAATTTATGCATTGGATCCATTTTATGGTAGCTGAATCATCCGATTTTTTCATTTAAAATGAAACTGTTTCTATGCACAGACTCCGTTCCAGTGGAAAGTGAGCTTTAAAATCAATAAACACAAGATATAATGCAATTTAAGCTGATCTAAGCCATCTACATACTATATATATAAAAACATATGTACATATATGCAACACACCATCATGTACATACAAACGTGTACGTATGTATTTGTCTTCAAAATTCGTACATACAAAGTGTCTGTTTGTTTGTGTGCCATTTCAAAGCGAACGCGTAAACAGTTTTTATTTATGCTTTGTTTTTGTGCTGCTATTCTTCTTTTATGGTGCTGTGCTTGCGATAATTGCAATCAACAAGCAACTGTGCAGACAAACACGCGGTGGCGTGGAGCAAGGGGCTCGCGGCCGACACACAAACACATACATATATACACGCAAACAAAAGTATGTATGTACATGTATGTATACACTTGAAGGCATAGACAAGTCGACGTTGACGTTAACGTTGGCTAGCAAATGCTTGCGTATCTCTCGCTCATTCCAACTAATGCGCCCCCCTCCCCATTGGCCGCCTACTGCCCACGTTCGTCTTGATAGCGAATCCGAGTTCACGTTGTTGTTGTTGTTGCTGGTTGTTCAACAATAAAAGCAAAAAAGCCTAGAAAAAACTACAACTGAAAACAACAAGACCGGAGCGCACACCATGTCGTACATACAAACATACATACATGCATACATATGCCTTTTTTCTACGCAATTTGTATCTGTAAGATATGTACATGCATACGCACTTACAATCTGATATACATACATACATATTTATGTACATTAAAATATATTTTTGTATGAACGTAGATATAAACATACATACATATGTATGTAAGCATTAATATACCCCACACGCACATCGCTCATTTTTACAAGCGTTGGTCTCTGACTACCTGGCGCTCAGCGAGTTTTTTGGTTATACAAACATACATACATATTTACGTATGTACATCAGTTCATACATACATACATGCGCTTACGTGCGACAGACGTAAACGCTGAAAAATATAAAAATAATTTAAAAATACAAATCCATGTCTGTATGTATTGTTGTTTATGCGTAAAAACATATATATGTATGTATACTTATACAGTTGTTTGTACGCACGTATGCCACAACGGCTTTTTTTTTCGCAATCTATGGAATAAATTTATTTGCTGCGCAATTTCTACTATTGATTTGCCGTTGCTGTTATTCTGTTTTGTTTGGACTTATTTTGTTTTTCTACTTTTTTTTTACTTTTCGTTTAAAATTGCTGCTGCGCTGCCGACGTCGCCGTTGACAACGCTGCTTTTGCTTTAGTTTGGATGCAAATGCATATACATGCACATACATACATTTGTGTGGGTTTGTATGCATGCTTGTTTGCAGTTGATATAAAACTGTATGCATACGAGTTGTATGCATGTGTGTATATGTATGTACATATAGAAAGCTGTGGTCGATAACGTTCGCACGTTATTTCGCTTATACATATGCACCCCTAGACATACATACATACATATGTATGTATGTTTTTGAATATATACGTTTGTAAGTACTGTATATAGATTTTTTTTATTGCACACTTTTACGCTTCTGTTGCAATCAGCCCATGTTCTCACACAAAATGGCAGACTAATCAAAACCCATACTTATAACACAATCAGATGAAAGTACACTGAAAAAAACCAATTGTCAATACCGTTTGTATGTACATATTTAAATTACAGGGCCATAGTTTGGCTTTATGTATTCATATGTAAATACGTGTGTATGTATGTATGTATATCAAGCACAAAGACTTCTGTTGGCCTACGTGACTTACGGCGAAGCTTAAGCAAAATACAATAATCGTTTTTTAAACGTCACATGAGACATAATTGCATATACTTAAAACACACAGAAATACATATGTTGATATGTATGTATACGTATGTATGTATGTAAATAAAAAGTAACCGCACAAGCTTCGAAAGGATAAAATTGTTCAAGTCATGCGGCAAAGTAAATACATTACATACAAACATATGTATCTTTATTTAATTTATTTTTATTTTTAATATGCAGATGTACATATTTATTTATGCACATGCATACATACATACATACATTTATACAAAACAAACAGTTATAGAATGCTTTTACGGTAATCCATCACGTTTCGCTTTGTTCAAATATTCAAATCGAGAGCTTTACCCGCACACAAATACATACATATATACATATACATACATTCATCTATGTACATACATACATACAATCACATTGCGGGACATTTAAATATAGCCTGTCTATTTGTGAG
Source organism: Scaptomyza pallida (assembly GCA_018152965.1). NCBI lineage: Eukaryota > Metazoa > Arthropoda > Insecta > Diptera > Drosophilidae > Scaptomyza > Scaptomyza pallida. The sequence continues at coordinate 1,315,283 of JAECXP010000002.1, read as the reverse complement.
TGACTGAAAATAATTACAGTGCCTGTCAAAAGTATAGCTACAGCTAAAGTTTGCAAAATTAAAAGACATATGTACATACATACATATGTGAATATACAAAAATTCTAACTCTTTTTTTTTCAACATAATAAGTATACATACATACTTTTTTGTATGTAATATTTTTTTACAGGTTTTTAAAAATAATATTAATTTTTATTATTATGTGGCATAATCAGTTTTCATTGCTTAACTTTTATTTAAATAAGCTTTATTCATAGATTAATATTTATAGATTCTCTGATACGATAATCGACAGCTTGCACCCCTGACATGATTGTATTGTATTTAAAATGCTCGGCTGTGAATGCAACCCACGTGACTCGACAATTGTCTGAGGGAGGCCATACAACAACAACACGCAGATGAATGACCCCTGACTGCGCCCCGCCTTGTCGCCTGACATAAATTTTGTAGTAAAGTAAAAATCTCTCTTATCATGTGGAATTGAACTCGCCGTTGAAGTTGATAAGCGGACAGCAAAGTGTGCCTACTATTAAATGGTGTGATCCACACTGATCAGTCTCAATCAAACGTTGCAAGATGTCCCAAGCGATCGCCACAGTTGCCACTTGGCTTGTTCTCAGCTTAATAACCCTAAAGCAGTGTGAGGTACGTTCAAATCCTTTTTCCTTAACATCCACAAATGACTAATAACACTTTATGGATTATAGGCAAATGCTCTGTTCCATTTTTCATTGGATTTCCATGTTAAGCAGCCAGCAAATTCCACCGATCGGATCAATAAGACCATCACATTGCAAAATAATCGGGTATTCCTGCAGGACAACGAACCCGGCGCAAGCACGAATGCACCACTACCACTCTGGACCGAGGAGTCACAATATGATGTCGATGCAGTGCAGCATTTGACAAACACCAAGCGGGCAGTGCAACTGCTCAATGTAGAGCTTTCACCCCTGGTGGGCAGAAGCAATATTTTGGCAGCCAGTTTAAAAAAAACCATGCGATATGTCAATGATGTTGATGCAGCCCTGGAGAACGGCCATTTTGCCCAGCATGTAGAACAGTTGCGCAAGTATATAAAACTGTGTGAACATCTGAGATCGGGTAGTCCGCGTACCTTGGAGTTTGTGCTACTTAAGCTGGCCATGGAGAAATTTGAAATGTTGAGCAAATATCAAGAGATCTCGGAATATTTGCAGCGTGCGGATGCGGCTTGGAGTCGATATAAGAACACACAGGTCGTTCTGACAGAGGTGAAGAGCTGATCCCAAAACTCCTAAGCTCAGATTTAATTTTAACCGTTGTAAATACTTGTATTATAATACCTATATGTATGTGTGTGTCGAATCTGTTTCAAACAAAAGCCGACTCCTATTAAGTGCAACAATAAGCAAAAAAAATAAAAAAAAAATTAAAGACTTCCTGTCGGTTTTCATTCAGCTGTTGTTTTATATATTCCACTGCAATGCTTAACATAGCTACAGGTACAAAAGACTCAGACTCAGACTTCAACTGACCTAAATCTACCCTCGGAAAATACGTTACGCACGCTGAGAATAAATAAATACATACATATGTAATGCGATAGAAGGATTCCCAGGTAGACCCGCAGACAAAAGGCAACGACGCATAAAGAGTGCACCGAAAAAAAGCAGCAGCTGCCAGATCCGTTGCAAATGTACCAACAACAACGAGAACTGAGAGAGAACATACGGCGCAGTATACATAGGGTCCCCTCAGTCCTCAGTACCGCTCTGTCCACAAATTCCTGAAACAAGAAACCACCACGAAAACGTCAGTGTTGCCGAGCCGAAAGGCTACACTTAGGACAAACTTCATACATACTTTATTCTATCCACACATAGAATATGGAAATTATTACGAGTTCATAGACTTATCATTTAATTTATTATTTAATTTAAATTCATTTAATATGCGAAAAACCAGCCAACCGGCGCCATATTATGTTCCCTCCAAAACATTAAAAAAAAGGCTGTTTTTGTCGCAGTGGCAACACTAATTTACTATAAGGACAAACTCATTCGGTTATGCGGGCTGTGAAAAACATACATACATACACATGTACATGCATATCTTAAAAATGTGATACTCAATCACTTATTTTGTGTGTGTACGAGGGTGTTAACGGTTCGGCGTCCCTTGTCAATTGGAAACACTGCCTCAAACTTATATATGTAGACATCCTGCCAAACATTACCAAAATCACTACACTACATATGTATATGTACATACATAAACGTTGATTGGCAATGTACATATGTACATAAATACAGGTTTATGCTTGTTTTATAAGGCAAAAACTGGTCAAACCGCTGTGAACTACATACACCATAAAAGATGTATTGATTTCATTTTGACGGTATACATATGTTCATCGCTTTAACCCCAGGCATAAATTGTATACCCTGATTCCACTACAAGCAGAATGCGTGTATGAACTTGGAACACAGTAATGCAGCATTATTAAGTTTAAATCGATTCTGCCGATTTGGAATATTTTTTAAATTTTCCCGGGTTGGTTGGTTGCATATGCTAAAAGTTAACATTACAGAGCACTGAACAGACAGTATCGATACTTAGAAATTGTTAATCGATACTTGGTTCCAACAGTGCCAATTTGAGTATGACAGCTGACAAGCAAGTGCATTAATAACAAAATAATATACAAACAGTGATGAATGCAACTGGATATATAGTGGAATCGCCCAAATTTCCGGCTTGCTATAAATGAATCGGGGTATTATAGATCATACTGCTTAGGGTGCTTATATGAATATACAGTGCAAGCTGTACTCGCGGACAGCTCCATCAGGCGGACGAAATTTCTAGTTCCAAGAATTTTTAGCAAGATTTTCATACAAAATCCGATACGATGTTTTGTTAAGCATTTGTTTACAAACAATTTAATGCAGCGAGATAAAGTCGACTTGTCGCTACGACAACCACATCGGCACCATTCATTTTTTATCATTTTTGCAACAACAAAATACACGCGGTGTGCGTCCATGCATGAAGCTTGAAGCTCAGCCACAGCATAATCATAGGGCTCTCCATATACTCGCTCTTCTCGCTCAAGACATCCGTTAGTTGATTGTTGAAGACATCGCAATGGCACCTCGAAAATTACTGTCGATAAATGAAAAAATTGAAGTTATTAACGCCAACGAAAATGAGAAACTTTCTGTGCGAAAATTAGCAGAAAGGTAAGGTATCAAAATTTAGTTACATTTCAATCGTTTAACTTATTTGTTTTTGTAAAGATTTCAGATTGGTAAAACACAAGCTGCAGACATTTTAAAAAATAAAGATGCCATTAAAAAGCAATGGGAATCGGGAAGCAACATCAACGTGAAAAAGAAATGTCTTACGCCAAAAGGATTGCAAGTGGACAAGCTGTGCTACGAGTGGTTTCAAAATGCTAGAGCCATGAATATTTCCATTACGGGACCAATTGTTAAGGCCAAGGCAATGGAAATAGCACAACAAGTGGAATATGCTGGATTTGCAGCCTCAGATGGATGGCTGCAAAAGTGGCGCATGCGACACAACATTAGCTTCAAGTCAATATCTGGTGAAGCCTCCGAAGTTTGCCCAGCTGATTTTTGCCAGGTTGGACAATGGGACGACTATGAAAATAGTGTTATTGAACCAAGCGACGAAGATGAAGAGATTAGTGTTCAGCCTGTTGACTCGATAAAAACGTACGAAGAGGCATTGCAACAAATAGACAGATTACAAGAAATAGCGAGCCTTGATCATATATCTAACCAGCATCTTAACCTTTTAAAAAGTCGCTTTATACACCTACAATGTAAGATTAAGCAAGAAAACTCTTAACAGCAAACATAAAATGTGTTAGCCTTATTAATATATGTACATACACACATGCGTTTCATGTAAATTTAAGTTGTAAAAATATATAGTTATTCAAAATTCCATTGTAAATATTGTATCATATTTAAGCGGCGTCGTCAGCCGATAGTTGAATAGTTATCGAAATAGTCGATATCTTGTTTTTAGCAGTAACAGCTGTTTTTCGCTGTTCTTGAATTGTTTTTTTTTTTTTTTTTTTGGAGCTGAAATGCGTCTTGTCGAACACAAACATTTAATTATAGTAAACCGCGAAACTTTTGTTTTTTAAAAGAAACATGCTAAGCTTAAACCTTTGAAGGTTTTGTTTTAAGTACAATTTATTTTGTTAGCAAATTCAGTTACAAATTTTGATTTAAAGCCCTTTTTTGTTATCTATTAAAATCAAATTGTTTTTAATTTGGTTTAAAATTGCGAAGTATTTTTAATACTTCAATTTGAAAGTCGAGTTTTTGATCGCCGCTCATGTGCTGCATGTGCGGCTTAATGCTATCGAAAAATGACTGATCTGGATCAAAATCGGAACAATTTGCTGTCGAATTGTTTGCATTGGGGATGTCCTTTATAAGCGTAGAGCTGGCTGTAGCGACTGGTGCCGATGACGTTGTGTCTGTTGAGTAGTTAAGAGTATCCAGCATTGAGTGCAGTCCATCTTCGGCTAAGGTTGAGTCCACATTCGATGCCTCATTGTCATGTTGCACCGAACTATGATTATCAGACTCACGGCAACGCTTCGAATATGTTCTTTGTGCGCGATATGATTTGCGCTTTACAGCTGGCTTTTCCTCCTTTATTGTTATCTCGTCTTCAGTCTTAACGTCTAGCAGAAAGCACAGCTCCTTTTCGTAGATGTAGGAGGCGCGAGAGATCTCTTTGCCACTTAGACGCAACCTGTTCACGCGCAAATAACTGTCTCGCGTGTTTTTCCAGCGCTTCAGCAATGTTTTCGCTACACGGATATAAATAAAAAATATAAACAAATAAAATAAGTTTGTTGTCCAGCACTGTTTGTGGCATACTTATTTCTTGCTTCTCCGGCTCGCTGGATGCCTCAAAATGATTGCACAGCTGTTGGCCAATCTGCTGCCAGGCCTGATCGCGCAATTCACGATTGTGAAAATTTTGATGTTCTCGGTCCCAAATAATGCGATGCTTTTTAACCGCATCAATGAAATCGTACATGGAGTATCTAAGATTTATGCCAGCAGTTTTCAACACTTTATGGTTGCCCATCTTGTTTATGCGGCACCAAATGTGCTTGCTTGTGTTTGTTTGTGTGTGTGTGCGAATGTGTGAGAGAAAACGCGCACGCTAACAACGTGCTGGCTACAAAAACAGCTCCGAACTGATGCGTGCGTTGTGTGGAAAACGCTAGCAAAGCGCACGGCAGTCGCCAACAATGTTGCCAGATTGTTGCAATCACAACAACTGTAAATGTGTGCACATAAAAATACATATGTATTTAAATTAAGTTAATAGACATAGGTCAGTTTTTTCGTTGAATTCGTTCTACTTGTATTGCTTATACACTAATATGCCACACCTGCGGATAGGAAAAAATTAAAAAGCAGCGCAGTCGCGCATAGCTGAGTAGCCGTATAAATCAAACAAAAACACGATCATATTGTGTGTTATGAAAAATAATGTTTCTTTCTTGTTTATTAGACATAGGCATAGGTCAGTTGTTATATAGTTTGTTTTTCTTCTTTTCTTTCAATAGGTGCAACAAAAATAGCCTGCGATTTATGACCAGTAATACATGTGAGAAAGTGTGTTAAATTAAGAGAGAAAAATGCAATTGAATGTGTTGCGAAACGCATTGAGTGTATGTTTTGTTGTTGTTGATGTTTAGTGTTGTTTAAACTGTTTTGCTTTTGTTGTTTGTATTTTTGTATGTTTTTTTTACATGGGCCTGCCCATTCCACGACCCATGCCCATGCCGCCGGCACCGGCCATTGGCGGCTCGCCAGCCTTGGGGCTCTTTATTGTCTCATCGACCGAGAGGATCATGCAAGCGGCCTCTGAGGCAGCCGTGAGTGCATTTATCTTAATAATCGATGGCTCCCACACGCATTGCTCGAAATTATCGGAAATATCCTCCTTGGTGATGTCGACGCCATACCATTGACCACCTGCAAAAAATAAACAAAACGTATTTAATGTAAATATTTAGTATTCACACTACTATCGTGCTTGGCACGCACATCTTTAGCATAAAAATACAAAATTTCAACACATTGGCAACGCCATGAAAAATGCCCGCGCGCAACGCAAAGTCACAAATATGCCAATCTTATCAATAGGTGTAAAAGAGCACACACTATGCGTTCGGTTGTCGTATGAAAGAGCTGCAAAGAAAAACACGCGCTAGACGAAAAAAGAAGTGCAGCTGAGACGGCAGAAAGCAAACGCAACAGAGCAAAGTTTTAAGTTACAAACAAAATAAAATTGAAAAATTAATAATTAAAAATGTCGACATCAAGCCGCAAGCGTAAGCAACAGTTAAAGCCGCGACAAGATGTTCGTTCGCCGGTAAAACGTCAAAGTTTGGATGTCAAATCGGATGCATTGCTGGGCAGCGGCAGCAGCCACTATCCGCTAGCCGACTACGATTGTATGGATATAAAGCCCGATTTGACCGAACTGCAGCTGCAGTTGGCGGCCGACGTAAACAACGATAAAGAAGCAACGAATACTAAAGATGATATAAAACCCGAACTGGAGCAACAAAGTGATTCCGATGAGGATGGTTATTCGGAGATCAATTTTGCTGCCACAAATGATGTCTTTTGCGAAGGTAAAAAAAAAAGTTTTTTATATACATATATTATAATTGTTCGCCCCACTCACAGATGAGTCAGATGACTATGATCCGGAATGGACAGCACAGCCCACAACAGCGCGTCTCATATTTAAATATAATACATCTGCTACGGGATACTTGGCCGGCTTGAAAAAGAATGCCTGTCCCACGTACTACTTTAATCAGCTGTTGGGCAATCGAGCCGAGTTTTTTACACAGCTTGCCAAGGGTTGCAGCAGCACTGCCAGGGCCGAAGAGTTGGAAACATTTGTGGGTCTCTGTTTGCTGTTGAGTGATGTGAAACTACCGCAATTGCAAGATTATTGGAATGATGGAATGTATCCAGGTTTTACCTCTGGTTTTGCCACAAAAATGTCAAAGGAACGTTTTCAGCAGCTGCTGCAAACGCTTAGCTTTGAATATCTAAACGTTGGCAACGACGAAGACTACGACTCGGCGGCTGGACAGGCGTCAAAGCTTATAAGTTATTATAATGCACGCATTGCGGAGCTGGATGTGTGTGGACAGCAGCTGGTGCTCAATGATCCCATCATACAATGGAAGCAACAGTTTAGCTTTCAACACGATTTGCCCCCCAAGCAACGAGCCAATGCTTTATATTTGCATTTGTTGACCGAACATAATGGTTTGATGCTACGCATCTTGCCGGAGCTACAGCAGCGACATCTGGCCAGGAACTCACGTCAATTGGTTGTGCATCGCAATGAGTTGGCGCGGGAGTTGTTGCAGGCGCGCCTGAAGCGTGGCCACAGCGTCTATGTATGCAAATATTATGGCAGTTATGGTTTGGCCCATGAGCTGGCCAAGCTGGGCACCTATTGCAGCGGACTGCTGGACAGGAATCGTTATGGCAATAGCAAGGTCTTAGTCTATCAACAGTTGTCGGCGAATAGCATTGCCACACGATATGCGGCAACGCCTCTGATGATGGCCAAATGGCGGAGACGCGACAAATGTGTCTATTTCTATAGCACCGATTGTTTGGCCATCTATGCCAAGGAGATGTCCATGCAGAAGATCAATGCACGGCCCAAACTCATACAGGAATTGGACTTTCAACTCAAACCCGCACAATCGATGCGTGCCCAACTCATAAGCTATCAGCCAAGCTGCTCGGGCTTGAATAGCCAGCAACAGTTGTCCATTTATATGCTCAACATTTATGTCTACAATGCCTATGTTCTGTATTTGATTAATGCCCAACCCATGCGCAGCAGCACTGGCAATGAGATATCCAAATTAAAAACCTATGCGGAATTTCGCATGATCATCATCAAGTCGCTGCTCAAGGAGGATGCAACAGTGGCACCAGCGGCAGGTCCACAAGTGCCCGAGGCACCAACAACAACAGCTGTAGCTTTGCCAAAAAAACAAGTAAAAAATCGAGCTGGAGTTGGCGAAGGCATTGCTTTGGTGCCGCCCAAGCACGAGATGGTCTTGATTCAGAAGAATGGCAAAACGTTACGCAAGAATTGTCGGCATTGCAACAAGGATGGCATGTTGCAATTCACTAATTACATGTGCAACTTGTGTCCTAAATCACCCGGACTGTGCCCAAATCCATGCTTTCGTCTGTGGCACGAGCATCAGCTCAACCAATAGAATTTATGAATTTCTTTACGAATTTATTATATGTTATTATCAGTTGAAACTTTGAAGAAAATTTAAATAAAATAAGAGAAAACAGATTTGAAAGATGGGAGTAAGATTTTGCTAAAGAGAACTGGGATCTGAGGTTTATGGCTTAATGGGAAAGAAGGAGTAAAGTTTAGGGATTCAGTTTAAGTAGGCAAAACGAGTTCAAAACAGATGTCATTAAGTAAAACAGAATTAAAATTTCTTACAGATTTGAGTCGTTTCGTTCAGAATAAGTTCATATGAACGGGTCATTAAAATTAACGAATGAACTAATTCAGTAATTCGTGAACGATGTTGTTAATTTTTTTTTTTGCGGTAACCTGAGTCGGTCAAACTTGATTATTGTTAAATTTTCTTAAAAGAAAATGTCTTAGAGAAAATGTAGCGAAGAATGGAAGAAGTTACGGTGGAAAGACCGGCAAATGTGTTTATTGCAAATTCGTGCTGAGCATAGCTGGCGGCTCTTAGAGCAATTTGTCGCGCTATTTAAAGTATTTAAATTTAAGTTAAATAATTTTTTTTTTTTTTTTTTAATTTTCCACCATTACAAAATGTTAAAATTAAAAAAAAAAACAGTTAGAATCAAAAAAAAAAAACTAAATAATAATGAACATTTGTTATCAATCTAATTAAAATTTGAAAATTTATTTAATGGACTCGAAAGCTACCAATCTAATATATTGCATTCAAAAATGCAACAATGTTCATTCAAACCAACTAAATAGAATGATCAACATGTGTGCTACCGTTCATCGATCAGAACAACTGAATAGAATAACCTGTTCATATTCTATTGTTCATCGTTCAGAAGAACTGAATTAAATTATCTGTTCATATTTCATCGTCCATCGTTCGGACCACTGAAAAACTGACTTAGTTCACAGCTGAAAAATGAATTATTGAACTTATTCAGCAAATTGAACTAAAAATACCAACTCTATCTATCATATGGGAGAGAAGGAGTGAAGTTCAGGGATTCAGTTTTACGACTTAGATGTCATTAAGTAAAACAGATTTAAAATCTCTTACCGCCCACGCCATAATCGAAGCTAAAAACTAATAAGATATACGCATTAAATATTTCAACTCACCTTGGGCATGCTTCTGGCGCAGCTTGTTGAGAATGTTGGTCGCATCGAAACCGGCATTGTCGCACAGCTGACGCGGTATGATCTCCAAACCCTTGGCAATGGCAGCGATCAGCAGCTGCTCCTTGCCGGCAATGGTACGCGAATAATCGCGCAGCACCTTGGACAGCTCCATTTCGATGGCACCACCGCCGGCCACAACGGAATCATGTTTAATTGTACGACGCACAATCATGATGGCATCATGCAGCGAACGTTCTGTTTCCTCCAAGAACTGTTCAGCGCCACCACGCAGTATCAGTGTGCTGGTCTTGGCATTCGGACAGCCTGCAAAGAGACAGTATAAATATAAAGAAGGAACATTAAAACAGAAAGAAATGCCTACCTTGGAATAGATTGAAACGATCGCCGCCCACTTGACGCTCCTCGAAACGCTCGCAGAGACCGAGCACACTGGGTTTGATATCATTGGCTGTGGTCATGACAGCGCCACCGCAAGCCTTTAGGGTACGCTTAAGATCCTCTTCGGGAACGCGGCCAGCGCAGAAGATGTCGCGATCGGCGAAATACTGTGTGGCCACATCGCCAATTGGCAGCTTGGAGAGCACCACATTGGCGCCGGATTCATGGATTTTGGCCAATTTGTTGTACAATATTTGCCATTCGGCATCAACGATCTTCTGATACTCTTTCACATTGTCCACACGAATCTCGGCATTGTCGCGCTCCGCCTTCAGCTCCAGCTCGATGTTAAGCAAGGCAATTTTGCAGTTCTCATAGGATTTGGGTGCCATCTCGAAGCCGGCATATGAGAAGGTCTTCTTAAAGGCGACACCCGAGACCAGTTGGGATTCCTCCAGTGAACCGCCTGCAACCTTCTTGATGCCAATCATGTTAAGGGGCAGCAGCTCATCCAGCGAAAGGACAGCTTCCACAACAATGCGGGCAAAGAAATCCTTCTGTTGATGTATCAACTTGGATGACATGGCTGTGGCAGCGCATTTCTCCAGCAGTGTACGCTGCTCCTCCTTCGACTGTTTCTCAATGCGTACAGCCATCGAGTTGATCTTCTCCATGCACAATTGCAATGCCTTGCGAATGGCTTTGATGATGATACGCGGATGCACACCTTCCTCCACAAACGGTTTGACCTGCTTGAGGAATTCGCCTGCTAGCAATACAACCGATGTGGTGCCATCTCCCACCTATAAATCAAATTCAGTTTTAATCACGTGATAAAAACGAGTTTAACTTTTGTTCTTACCTCGGCGTCCTGTGACTTGGCAATGTCCACCAATGTTTTGGCTGCTGGATGCACAATCTCAAGCAGTTTCATAATGGTGGCACCATCATTTGATATCGTCGCCTTGCCATGTGCATCCACAATCAGTTTGTCCATGCCGCGAGGACCCAATGTGGTGCGGACAGCATCGACAATCGTTTGGCAGGCATTGATGTTCGATACCAGCTGCGGCTTGCCCTGCGACGTGTCGGTGCCTTCCTTCAGGAGCACAATTTGCGGTTGCTACAAGAAAATACACAAAAAAATATTAGTCAGCCGCTTCTTCTTTGACAGATGTCATTTGTGCGAGAAGCTTCTTTGAAGGTTATGTTTTCGTATGCGGCGCATGATGCACAATTGCATTTCAATGCAAGCAAATAAAAACATGTTGTGTATGTTATTTATTTTGCTGCTTTTATATAAAATCTATATAGTTTAATTATAATCACGAGGCGCACATGGTGTAAATTTACTTGAATTGAATTTTTTTTTAAATAAATTCTTTTTGTTAATGTTTGTGCGCTTGCAGCTTTAATTTACACTTGTACTAACCATATTTAAGTGATGGTATTTGCCGTTTTGCTTTAATATTAGCTTAAACAATCAATTATTGTAGCAGACAGGCGGCAATATGATTTTCTTTCACGTTTTCCGCAATGAGTAAGCGGCAGGCTAGCAGGCTATCGATGACCTAATCGATTCTGGAGCAGTGCTGCAAATTCTTTTCAAGCGATATATCGCACGTGTTAAACTTGCATATCGACTACTCGATAGTATTTGATTGCGTATGAAACTGTGACGTATGTCTTGACCAGCTTGCGACTTTATTCAAATAAAACACGTTACAAACTTATTTTATTAATATCCAAATGATATTTTTAAAGTGTTTTTAGTTTCATAGCATACTAAAGTTGCTTACAAAAAGGTATTCAATGATCCTAATTGCATCACCTTTTATAGCAAATAGTGTAATAGGTAATTTTCCCCTTTATTTTAATACAAACTTCAAATATAGCTACGCATTTGTTATCTATTTATATAAATTTGGCGATCTTCCACTCGTCGTTGGACACATTCACATATTCCATTTTAGAATGTGTTGAATGCTTTTAGTTTGTTCCGACCGCTCAACTTGAGTGAGTTGTTCGCATCGAGCAAAGAGGAGCTATTTTAAAGCCAATTTCAAATATATTCTACAAATATGTTCAAATAGTTTCACCTAAATCTAATTCGGTCAAAATGGAATTGGAATTTTAGTTGCTCAACCGTTGACCATAACGAAAGCATTTTACCCGGCATTAACGTCCAGTGAGAGTTCTTAATGATTACGAAACTGAAACTGTGCAGAAATTAAGAAGAAAAAAACTACGAAATAAAAATGCATTTAAAGAAGTAAGTGACAAAAAATATGTTCATATAATAATTAAGTTGAATTTGTTTTCAAAATCTCTGCACAAGCTAATAAAACTATTAATAATTTTTTTTTTGAATTATTAACGATGACAAACTTTTAAATATTTAAAGTTCCACGCCATGTGTGTGTGTGTAAAAATCTATCTGTTCCAATTATGTCCATCATTCAACATGTCGTTAAGTCATTGTCAAAAATTTATGTGCCATTTGTAAAGCTCCAGCTGCTCGCAGTCCGCCTCATAATTGGTTTCTTTTTATAGGAATCCCAAGAATAAGGGAATGCAGCAGCAAGCGGTTATTTTGTTTTGGTTACGAGAATGCAGTCAAAACAATCAATTTTTTGCCGCGCTTCCGGCAAACTGCGCCTGTTCCCGGTCAAAAAGCTTTCAACACACAAAGACACAATCGACCCCCACTCTCATGCTTAGAATGCATCAATAAATGCCAAAGCTTTCTTTAATTAAATGCGAGGAAAAGCTCGAGGCGTCCGTTTAGTCAATCGGTGTCCGACCGAAACGAAAGATCTCGCGCTAACGCTAAGCGAAACGAAACAACAACTAGAATAGAATATTTTTTATTTTAATCAGTAATTCTTAATTAAATAATATATAAATTGTTCGATTGAACTTTGGCAGTAGCTGAAATATTATAAACATATATTGAAAGCTACATGTTATTTTCCTAAACGACTTATTGTGAAAAGTGCGTGAAAAGTGTTTCGAAAAAGATTTTTCAAGTGCTACGAAATTTTCGAGTACACGCGGCGGAATATACATATACTAAAATAAGCATTAGTATATGTATCTTGACGTCATTGCGGCATACACTGCGAGAAATACAAACATTACACAGAACATTAACACGCCCGCAAGTAAATAAACATTCAAATTACAAAACTTCGTTAGTGGAGTGAGTTTACGACGCATGCCACAAAAAAGAAAACTTTTGTTCTTGTTCAGAGATAATGTACACAAATTATTTATCCAAGGTTTTTTAATGTTAATGGTGCGTATACTTTATGAATCAGCATTTGTACAATCTATAGATAGTTTCTTTTTTTTTAACGACTCATCTCATTTCGAAATCACATTTTCACTTTATTTATGTTTATGACAAATGAACAACCCACCAAAAGCAAAGACTCTTTAGAAATGTTGTGCAAAAAAAATTGTTTGGTTTCATTAGTATTATTTGTGGTTTGGAGATGGTTGGATGTTGTTGTTGTTGTGTGTGGGGGCGAGGCACGTGTGTGATGTCACCGTTGCCGTTGTCGTTGTTGTGTTTGCAACACCAAAATTCAACACTTTCAATTCATTAAGTCGCGTTTTGGGGCCAATTCATTGTTTTTAATTAAATTAAAAAATGTGTTTGTGCAACATGAGTGCCATAAAGTAACTTTTGCATGAGTTGAACGAAAAGATGAACAAATAGAAATGTTAGAAACATATTTGAAGAAAAAAAATTATATATGAAATGGACTTAATACAAGAATTTTTGAAAACTTTAATCTATAATGGGCGAAAGTGATCAATTTTTAGCTGTTAGGGGCATTCCTTTCCTTGAAAATAACCGTAATGGGCATAGGAAATGTAAAATACGTTGTTTTATTTAAGTTTAAGATACAGTAGACCCTCGGTTAATGAACACCATTGGTTCCAGCAACTTAAACCTTAGGTCTGAAAAACCTTTTCAGCTAAATTACATGCAAAATAATACCAAAGAATGCTAAGAACGGTCACACTGGACAGCTTTGAGAAGACCGTTCTTTAACCGAGAATTTACTGTATTTTTAATTTATATTTATAAGGTTTATATGATGTATATGAGTTTAAGATATGTAGTCCATATATTTCTCAAGTTCAAAAATTTTTTTTGCTTGGGTTTACTGTATTCTTAATTCTATAACGGAACTCTTGAAAGTTGTTCGACCAATCCATTTTCAATCGTCATATCTCTATATAGAACGAGAGTACACGAGTTCATATACAGTATTAATAAAAACAAAAATTTATATATAGAGCGATCTATGGCCTTGATAAAGATGATGTTGCGGCAAACTTTTCGAGAGCATTTTGCTCTATGAACTCATCATCATATAGTAATGAGGCCCTCAGATCGACCGCTCTCAATATATATATATATAGTATAAACTGTCTGTTGTTCAGTCATATATATATATATAACGTATACGTTTATAATGTGTATAAAACGGATGCATGAACAATGTAAAGAATTCTTGCCCCAATGATGTTTGGGGCCCATCATAAAATGTGATGTTCATATGCGTGTTCATTGTTATATTTGTTGTTATTACAGGCCCCCCAACGGGGGGTCGGTCGGGTGCTATAACTAAGTATATCATTGACTAAAAGGCGCGCCGCTTGACGTCATTGTTCTAGATACAACAAATGAACTAACTTAGTGATACTAACTAGAGTATAGTGTAATTGCACTCGTGTGCATGTGTGCCACATTTTGTTGAAAGAAACTTTTTGCTGCCACTTGGCTCTGTGTGTATAAATCAATAATAATGGGGTAAACTTGTTGATAGAATAGACAAACAAAATATAAAAACAACAAAAGCGAAGAAGTAAACGAATGTTTAAGGAAGCCTAACAAATGCTTACAGACGGCTAACCAAACCACAAAACGATGTACAGTAAACCCCCGGTTAACGAACACAATTGGTTCCACAATCTTGTTCGTTTTGCGAAAGCCAAAAAAGTTTGCAACTAAATTCCACTCAAAATAATGAAAAAAAATGTCAAACGGTCACACTGCAGAGTATTATTATGTGTTTCCCCTGTTTTGTTTACAAACTTAGACAGAAATTTTACATATCCGATTTTTTCGTTATTCGTTTTCCAAAATTTTTTTTGATAAGCAAAACATTTTTTTTTTCAAAATATATATTCTTCATGCAAAATGTTTGGTCTCCGGTGCGTTTGTTTACCGAGGGTCTACTGTACTTACATACATATTGATGTTTATGTTGCAAGGAAACAAGAAAGGTTAAAAAGTGTTTTAAATAGAATGTTGGGATGTAGGAAATTCGAATGTTAAGTTTATATTTTTCAATGAAATATTTTAAAGCACATTTCCAGTGTTAAAAAGTCTTTTCTTTGAACTTAAGTGTTTACACAAGATAAGTTCTTCCCTTAATTATCATAGTTTACAAATATTTGTGCCTTGTTATCTAACTATAAATAAATTATTGTTTACAGATAAACCCTGAATGAGAAAATCAGTGGCTGCGATTTACATAACTTCCAATGATTGTGAAATATAACGAGACTTTCGGTTAGGTCGGACTATACCGCATATGCAACAATATAAATATTAATATAACACAATAATCAAATTAAACGACGGCTACATTTTTTATATATAAAATGGCTGATAATCTATTAAAAACGACCTCTAGCAATGGGATCAATGAGAGAACCGCACACATCTTAATGCCCCACAATGGGGCAGTGCGTAAATGGGAGCAACCGCAACTGCAGCAGGTTGTCTCCACAAACAAACAGAGCTTCCAGCATACGAATGAAGACTGGCAGACGTTGGGCTCCAGCAAAAATAAATTGAAACGTAAGAAAAAACTGAGCGCATCGCTCACCTCCGTTGGGGATACCGTTAATCAGGAGAAACGCACACGCATCGAGGGCATACATCTAAATATCCTAAATAACCGTTCCAAGGATAATAATAACAGTGAAAATGCGACTGCCGCCAAATCGACTCCAGTCAAACAGCAGAGTACAAAAGTTGAACGTCCCGTTATTATTGGCGGCGTTAATGTGCTTTCGACGGCGCCGCAGCGTTTCAAACGCAAACTGCAAGAGAATGTGGACACAATACAAAAGCTAAACGCACTTGCCGAACAGCTGCGTTTAGAAGTTAACGAGGTAATTGCATAATCTATTTTAATTGATAATTTGTTTATTGCATTCATAATTTGTTTTTGTCTTTTTAAAGCTAAAGTCCAGTTTGATAACCGAACGCAGCGCAGTGCGCGCTTTAAGGTATGTATGCTGCTTGCGCAACGATAGCACGCGCTCGTGCTCGATACTTTTGTGCAATCGATACTTATTTGTGGCGGCATTTTCAATTGCAGGGCACAAAACGATGCCGATAGTCGTAAATGGCGCAGCGATGTTAAGAAACTGCAGCAAACGCTGGAGTCAACGAAGAAATGTAACATAACGAAGAAACCCAACGAGTTGACCGTAGAGGTGGCCACCGCCGATGGCCTTATTAACTATGAAATCCAAAGACTGACTAATGAAATTGCTGTGCTAAAGGAAGCAAACAAAACCAAAGAGGAGAAAACCCAGGTAATCTACAGTTGCTCACAGCTTATTTCAACCAGCAGTAAAACAAAATTTTAAGTTGCTAAAAAAACTTAAAAAAAAAAAACAAATATTAAAATTCTATAAACGCCCAATGTTAAAGGGGCATTTCCTAATATTAATATCAAAATTATATATATTTTTTTAAATTTTATTAATATTTTTAAAAAATTTTAAACTAAAAAAACACCTAAAATCTGTGTCACAGCTTATTTCAACCAGCAGTAAACCAAAATTTTAAGTTGCTATAAAAACTAAAATGAAACAGTTATTAACATTTTATAAACGCACAATGTTAGAGGGACATTTCCGAATATTAAATATCAAAATTATATATTTTTTTGAATTTTATTAATATTTTTAAACAATTTTAAACTAAAAAAAAACACCTAAAATTTGTGCCACAGCCTATTTCAACCAGCAGTAAAGCTAAATTTTAAGTTGCTATCAAAAATAAAAAAATACAAATATTAAAATTCTATAAGCGCACAATGTTAGAGGGACATTTCCGAATATTAAATATCAAAATTATATATTTTTTTGAATTTTATTAATATTTTTAAACAATTTTAAGCTAAAAAAAAACAACTAAAATCTGTGTCACAGCTTATTTCAACCAGCTGACAAATTATATTTATAAATTAAATTAACTGAAAATAATACATGTTTTAATATTTGGTATGACCATTTTGAGCCGCTTTGGCATAGATTCCACCAGTTTATTGGTTATATCTGTAAAAAGTATATGTATAAAGTATACGACATGTATAGTGAACGCTTGATAATTAGAACTGACACAAATGTGTTCCAATTCTCGAGCGACCTGTGCATACGTTTCTATGTTTGTTTTTGTTAAGTTTGCATGCTTTGCTCACGCTTGCGCTTTGGCTTTGGCTATGGCCCACTTATGTGCCCACAACTCCCATGCGAACATAATGAATGATAGCGTTATGCCAATGGCCCATAGAAAGAATACGGCGTGAAAGTGCTCCAGTTTGAGTACGACCGGATCATCGCTGCCACTACTACTGCTACTGCGACGCCTATGATGGTACACTTTGGTGCCCGCTTTGATGAATGCCGCATTCATAATGCGATCCCAATAGCGCTCGAAACCAAACTCATGGGCACCGCGTATCAAAGTGTTAAAGAAACCCAAATACGGTGAACCATAGGGCACGGTGTAGACGGCATGGAATGGCACCAAACAGCTATCCATTAGATGAAACAACGGATGACCCAGACGCATATGCTGTCGTGCATTCACCTGGAACGATGCAATATGATATTTCTCTAAATACGCAACACTGCGATCGTTACGTTTGAAGGCAGCGGCCAGATCGCTATCCGTAACCTGATGCATCAGTTGCCTAATCCTCGCCTCATGCTCGTGCCCCGTGCTCAAGAACTGTTGTATATGCTTCATGTGTCGCGGCCGTATCAGTATGGGATATGTTGATTCAGCCAGCATGCCCAGATCATTGATATCCGGCAATGATTTGCGATAGACCAGCATGCTCGTTAGATTCCCACGAAACGCAGTGCTAATCAACATACCAAAATATAGCCAAAAGATGAGAAACAAACACACTGAACTCTTCTTGGGTATATGTGTCACGGGCTGTGCCAAAGTGCAGGAGAACAATTCCAAGACCAAAGAGTTCTGTCTGTGCGGATTTAATGCCTTGCAGAAGACATAAGCTAACAGCACACAGCAGCCAATGGATAGCCAAACTAAGCCGCCAAACGAACGAAATATATTCCAGAAGAGCAACTCCGCCTTGGCCTTGGGCACAATCACGCACAGATCATCACGATTATGGGCAATCGTGGCCTCGACGCGATTCTTAAACGTTTCGGGTGCCAGGAAGCGTATGTTCATGGCCAGATCATCGAATTCATTGGCGATCTCTGTGGCACATATATCCGAACTTTGATTGCTCACATAAAAGGACATGGGTCGTGTTATGATCCTTGTGGCATTCAAACGCTGTGCTATATACCCAGAGAGTAATCCATCTGTGCCCATTATATTGCCATGCGGTCCATAAATGGCACGCACATCATCCATATACAAGCACATTCGAAGAGGCTTGCGTTGCATATTCGGAATTTGCTTGGGAAACAGCTGGGCCAGCGTGGGCAACTCGCCTTTCTCGAGCGGCACAGGCAGCAGAAAGTCATCGGTGAATGGATTATATCGATACACATGCAAACGATCATTGCGCCAAAAGATGATGACTATATTCAGTAGCCATATGGTCCAGAATTGACGAAAACTTGCACGCATCCAGTTCAACGTTAGTTTCTCCGAGTTCCTTACGAGCAGTATGACATGCGATAAATGTTTGGCAGCCGATTTCTTATTGATCAACGATAGCTTTAGCGGCTGCGATATATCCTTGATTATCATTACCATGTACATCAGAATGCCATCATCTTTTACTGCAGCCAATGGACGAAATTTCTTTCTGTAAAGTTAAATGAAGGCGTCAAAAGTTTTCAAGAGTAGTTTTCTGGTTTTTAAAAAAAAAAACTAATAGTTATCGATATATATTGATTCAGATTTTACTTTTTTTTCGAGAAGACTTCAGGTTTTTTTTTTTTATAATTTTTGCGATTGCGAAACAAATAAACAGAAGAAACAAGTAAGAAGGCTCTAGTCGAGAAATCCCGATTAGGACATACCCTTAACTTCATATTTACACAATGACCAAACTTTAAACTGCGATATCTCCGGTGTTTCTTAACCGATTTTGATCAAATTTTTTGTAAATATTCATTATTTTATCCATAGTTTCAAACCTCATTTTTACAATTTTGAAATTCGAAATTTTTGTTATCGATAACACGTGTATATTGATAGCCAGAAATGTTATCGATAATTTAAAGCAAATTTGTTCTGCTTTTGGTATAGGAGAGCTTAAGCTTTGAAGTCTCTTCAGGTTTTTTGTTAAGATTTTGCGATTGCAAAACAGATCAACAATAGATACAAAAACAATTAAAAATATTCATTCAAGAAATAGACTCGTTTCTTCGTTGTTTTTGGCTTAAACTCGAAACCTTGAAGTCTATCTTGTGTCTACAACTATCTAAACTTGATAACTCTAAGCTCTAAAACTTACCTGAGAGATATATAGGATATATCACATTTTGTGACCTGACGAACAATTTCACCGGAATGATCATGCGTTGCCTGATTCTCAAAGTAGACGAATAAAACTTTAATCCTCGAACGACACAAGATCTTGCTAACCTCCACCATGAGTATGGAATCCTCAATATCATCATCGGGCAAAAGAATATGATTCTCAGCGCTTAAAAGTTCTAAGCCCGAAAGCAGAAGGAACAAATTTAACCAATTGAATGCCGTTGCCATTGTGAACTATATGAAGTTCTAGGGCAGAGCTTTGTTTTTATAGCCTTTGGGCTAATACCACTTAATGCTTGGCAATAACTGACAGCAATGCAAATACTGTTGTGTTATTTATTTTTTTGATGTGTTATGTGTCTCGTTTGGTTAATGGAAATGCAACTAAGTGCAACCAACACATACATACATTAACAGCATGCTGCCCCCAATTTGTTGTTGATGTTTTTGATAAAAAACCTGTACTCTATACGATGATGATGATTTCTTGCAGATCATTGGGCAGGCTGATAGACGCAAGGCAGCTGATATGCGCCAATTGAAAACTGCATATGAATACCGATTGACTCAGATACAAAAGTCAGCCAAAATTGAAATAACACGTTTGGTAAGTTACGCACACTCTGCGTATGTGTGCGAATGTGTGTGTGTGTGTGTGTGAGGGAACTCTACTCTAGAAGCGGACAGGCAACTTTTTTTTTTTTATTCATATTTTTTGCATTTTTGTACGCATCGATGTGGGTCTCGATGTTAACGTGTGTTTAACTTGTGTTTTGTTTTTGCTTTTTGCAGCTAGAGGAAATCAAAACCAAAGAACGTAATATAGGACAACTGAAAAAGGATTTGCAGATAATGCAAAATGGCAAAAAACAAAATGAAGCCAAAACGACGAAACCCAAAACGAACGAGCTTAAGAAGCCCACTACGAAAAATATACAAACAGTACCAACAATTGCAATAGCAACAACAAAAGCTAAAAACGAAACAGAAATCAACCCCCCACTACACCAGGCTCAAGTTACAGCTGAGGTGAGTTGAATTGCATATATGTACGTGTAATTATTGTAGGGTTGCCACCCACGTTAATGATATTGGGGTTAACAAACAAGGGCGGCGGATAAGTCGTGTATCTAAATTGTTTGTGACATTAAGGGATTATCATATAAAAAAAATATTAATGGAAATTTAATCTTGAAGCTTAAAAAATAAATGTATTTTTGACAACTTGATCAACTTAAAGCAACAAATAAAATACTTTTATGAACATATTAAGCTAAACTTTATATGTCATAAGCATTATAGCCAAGTGTCATTTGTACTCTTAAAGTTTAGCCCAGACCCTTGAACTTGTCCAAAGCACTTAAACGAAAAAAATACTTTCAACAAGTACACACAGGTTAAAAGTTAAGCGATCTATCTCTAGATAACTTCATGAAGATATTTATATGTTTGTATTCGCATTAGTATGTGTATCAGTTTTTGTTTTCCTCTCTTTTTGTGCTTCGCTTTGTGCTGTCGCTGGCTGCTGCGGTTATGCGCGATTGGCATGATCTATGATATAATTTTGCGTTAGTTATGAGAACGGCCAACGACAACGACAACAATCGCCGACTTGCGATAAAAACCTGCTGCTACGCGGCTGAAACGTGAGACAGACAGGCATAAACACAGAAGAGGCCGATAAAAAAAAAAACCAATAAGGCAAACAACAAACATGCTGCAGGCAACTGCAGCAGCGCAAGTGTTGCAAGTCGATTTTGAGCAGACCGAGCGCAACAGAGAGCGGGTGGCGTATAAAAGAGAGCGCTGACAAAAGCCGGTTTTGGCACGCATGCAAGCAGCGCATATACCACCACCACACCACCACAAACAGCCGCACTCACTCACACTCACTTTCTCTTACCTGGCTCGAGAGAGTGAAGAGCGCGCAGACGCCGCTGCTTTTGCGCGCTGCTCACACTTCGCATTAAACTGTGGAGGCCTAAGCCGATGGCAAAGCGGCGGCGACGCGTTGTCGACGTCAGGTTGAGTTCAGTTTCATTTCGGTTCGCAGGCATCGCAGGTGCGCATGGCCCGTTTTCAGTGCGTCGCTCTAACCATCACCATCACCATCGCCATCGACATCGCCATTGTCGTTGTCGTTTTTCGTTTGTCGCCTGCCGCGCAGCAGCCGAGTGTCAAGTGTACGGAGTTTATATTTGTATTATTTGAGGCGACTGTTGGAGGGCAGCTAAAAATATAATAATATAAACATGAAACACACGCCAAGTAAATGAAATTACAAAAAAAAAAATATGTATGCGCATATTTATTTACGTTCAACTCTCAAAAATGGGTTCAAATGTGTGTTTATAATTAGGTGAAATTTGTTGGCCTTTTCAAAGTGCCGCAAATGTGAAAGAGTAAACCAAGTGCATTGTGATTGTGTGTGTGTGTGCCCAAATCGACCACAAAAAACACCTTTTGTACATCAATGGAAACATATTACATACATACAAACTAACAACAATCGCCAGAGTTGCTGTTATTGTTGTTGTTGTTGTCATACATATTTACAGTTTGTCTTTCACTTTTCCCTATTGTTTTGCAAAACTGTTAAGTTTAACGCACCTTATGCTTTTGCAAGGGGGGTGTTTGTGGGGGGGGAGAGGGAAGCTTTTCAAAAAGGCGCGAATGGAATGGGGAGCACTCATAATTTCACCAAATTTACAGCTCAGATTAGCTTACAAAACAAAAGAGAACAACAAAAAAAAAGGTAGTGGCATTTGCATTTGAATTAATTGTTTATGGATTGTTTCGTTCCGTTTCGTTCCACTGATTGAATTCAATTTTACAGTTCATTAATCGCGCCCGCCTGTAATTGTTTTTATCGATATGCAAAGTAATCCAAATTGTGCGTTTGACTTATCGAAGCATAACGAAACTTTGCGATTTGCATATTTTCACAAGTTATTTTTCATTTAGTATTCCGGGAGACTTTCAGTGAGATCAAACATTTGCATAAACTAAGTGCAGCAGCAGCTAGCACAACAACAACAATAATAACAACTTCCGAACGATGTCATCTAACAACAACAACAACTAACACTCCAGCATCAATAAATAAAAGTGTGTTTGTGTGTGGGGAGGGAGTGTGTGTATGCACCACCAATTGGGGTCAGTGAAAATCTTTTTTAAATGTTAACGCTATTTTAAATACGTTATCTACACAAACACACACACTCAAACATCGTTGGCTGCAAAAAATGTTTTTTTTTTAGCCATCTTCGTCGTCATCGTCAAACGACAGTAAAAGCGTAAAAGCCCCCCCGAAAAATGAAGCTGTAATGCTTATGATCATCGTGATGATGATGATGATGATGTTGCTAAAAAAAAGCAACCAAGTTTCCAATATGCAAAGTAACCAAAAAATAAACGGGGTGTGTGAAATGTGAACCATATGCAAATCGCTGTGAATTGGCAAAATTTTTTTTGATCTATAAATTTTGTGTGTATTTTTGTAGTGAAAATATAGTGAAAATATTTGGAGACAATGCTATAAATCGCAGCGCCTAATTTTTTTTGTTTGTTTGCTGACGATGATGAATAATCAAATCAATTCAACAATGGATTACTACTACGATTGCCGAGATGTGAAGGTAACCACTAATCTAAAAACAAACAATTTCATTCAAATTTATTCTTTAAGTGTGAAAACTGTGTATAGAAATAGTATATACATACATATATGTAGTTAGTTAGTGAGTCGAGAACAATACTAAATTCATGACTACAATCGCATTGTTGACACTATTCATGCATTCCATTCATGCATTCCCCCCCGTTCATGCTCATTACGCATACAATAGTCGGAATCGCTGAATGTACTGAATGGCGTATAGTGAAAAGAGAGTTAGGAGCAAACTATGCGATAGTATTATTTTATCTTTAAAATCTATTTATATGTTTTCTTTTTTTTTTGCTAGTTTGAAACTCTCTCTCTTCAATTTGGCATATTTTTTAACCCTCTTAACATACTTTAACACCATCTATCTGATCATCTATATCTTACATATATTAACCCATTAATGGGTGAAAAAGGGTATATTGGTTTTATGTAAAAGTATGTAACAGACAGATGAAAGCATCTCTAACCCCTTAAAGTATACATATTCTTAATCAGTATTAACAGCCGAGTCGATAAAGACATTTCCATCTATGAGGAAATCACCGTTCTCAAAGACTCTAAGAGCTACAGATTCCCGGCTTGAAATTAAAGCTCTCGTAAGAACAAGTTTGTTGCAAGTAATCGCTAATACTTCCGGTTTCATATGTATACACATGTTATCGATAGCATAAAAATTACAAAAATGAGGTTCTAAACTATGGATAAAATAATGAACATCTAAAAATGTGATCAATATCAGTTTAAAATCAACAGAGATAGGATATGTCCTAGTCGAGATCTTTCGACTTGAGAATTCTTACTTGGTTTTTAAAGAACTTTTTAATATAAGATTCTAGGTCAACCTTTGGGATTACCTTTTCTTAGAGTCAAACTTGACTCTTAATGTATTTTTGATCCTACATGTAATGAAAAAAAAAACTTCTCTTTTAACCTCTATTTAAACTTAACATACTTAAACACCATCATCTCATCTCTTGAATATAATTTTTTTTTTTTACTAATTTTTTGCAATTTTTATCAACTTTTTTTTGTTAATCTCAAAAATTTGCAATTCCATTGGCTATGCTTGATTTGTAACCTTAAAACTGAGCTCAATCAATTATATTTCTTCATGGTCACTTAATTAGCTCTCACTTCTTCACTAAAACTAAACTTGATGTTGGCTTTGTATTTAAATTTAGTACACGTTTATGCTATGTAATGTATTCAATATCAATATTGACTCGAAATGCTAACCCTTTATTATTTTATTTGGGGTCCACCTTCGTCCACAACAGCTTCATTTGTCTTCACATCCAACTATAATTTTCTTATTTGTCCAAGTAATGATGAGTTGTTGAGATTTGAGATTTGTTACAAACTCATCAACAACAGCTTGTGCAATGAAACTTTAACAAGCTGATGATGTTGTTTGTGGTTTCATATAATTCGAAAGAGTTTGGACTTATGATTATGTGATTAATAACATTTTGGCGCATATTTGACAAGCGAGAGTGTGTATAAGAGGGAGAAATTAACGCTGTCGGCTTTGTTGGAAAGGCAGAAAGAAGACAGTTTTGGAGACTTGGCTTTAAACCACTGGGATTAAACAAAGGCACACGCACGTCTTGTTTGCACTGACTTATATGGTTTTTAATGATCATCATGTCAACAATAATAACGTATACGCGTTGTCCATTCATTAGTTCAATTAGCTTAGCGCTTGCTGGATTACATTGGACTCCATCTCGACCGATTGCGATTGGATTGGAAACTGATAAACAATATAATTCATTAGCGCATATAAAAAAAAAAACTTTCGCTTTCGCAAGATCAAATCAAAGCATGGCTCTCAGACCTCAAACCTGTCTTACAATGCCAAATGCAAATACATATAAAAACAAACTGATCAGATGTCTGTTTGTCTGCACAAGTCCATATATATATAAATTTGTATTTGGATATAAAGCATCGCTGCAACTCTCTTGACACGTAATCGTGCAACGGGAGGGAGTCGAACCCGGAACGTCGCTACCCAAAAAAAAAAGTCCAAACTGCAGTTCGATCGAGTGAAACCTGTCTGCTGTGTATCTTTGTATCTTTGTGTTTGTGTTGGCTGAAAGGAAAATCATTTCACACAAACGTTGCGACGCGACGCGACTCTGTTTTCTTGTGGCTTGTGCAAACACACAACAACACACAACCTGACGTTGCAACAGCAACAACAACAAACAAACATCAACAAGACCAAACACTTGTGCATTGAAAAAAACCAAAACCTGTGTGTGCGAGACTATATAGCACATCAAGTTGGCTTTAAACATGTCGACAGATTTACACACACAATCGCGTTTGCAACTTTGCAACAACGCACAGTGCAACAAAACACTCGAAAGGGTTAAATTGTTAGAATACAAAACAAAAATACTATTTACCCTATATACCCTTAACCCATAAAATAGGTAAATAAGGGTATAATGTTTTTTTGTGCAAATGTATGTAAAAGACAGAAGAAAGCATCACCGAGCCTATAAAGTATATATATTCTTGATCAGCATCAACGGCCGAGTCGATCTATAACATCAGCTCTCCAAAATCATGCGCAGAATATGTTTGTTTCAAATTATCGATAACATTTCCGGTCCGATAAATAAAAGTTATCGATGACAACAAACACTTGAATTTAAAATTGTGAAAACGAGGTTTAAAGCTATGGATAAAATAATGAAAATTAAAAAAAAAATGATCAAAATCGATTAAGAAACACCGGAGATATCGCAGTTTAAAGTTTAATCATTGGGTTAATATACACATATGGGGTTAAGGGTATGTCCTCGTCGGTATTTCTCGACTAGAGTTTTCTTACTTGTTTATTTATAGAACTAGTCTCGAGTTTATTTATAGTGAGAGCTCTCCCCAAGGCATCATTTTGGTCCCCTATTTAGATAAATGAAATTTTGAATATCTTATGATATACAGTCAAACTTCCATAACTTCTTTTACTCGAATTTTTTTGACTCGAATCTAATCGAGTTGCAGTAGCGTGCAGTAGCGAGAAAAATGTGTGCAATGTTTCTTCCATAACTCGAAGTCTCCATAAGACGAATTTTTTTCATGGATGATGGTGATTCGATTTATATAGAAAATATTTAACATAATAAACAAGCCCTATAATCAATGAGGTGATAATATTCAAATATCTTTTGAAATAACTAAAAAATTTTCCCAAAATCATTTTGAATTTACATATGATTTAAACTTGTTGCACTGTTCATTGGCGTTGCATATTGGCGCAATCTGCATGTTGCCATCATCACAGCATCAGCATCATCATTGCCAAGACCTGCTTGAAGCATCACTCAATAAAGTTAGATAGAGTAATCAAATTCTGTCTGTTAGTCAGTTAGTCTTAAGCACTTGCTTAATTTGCGGCGCACGTTGATACTGCGATTGGGTTGAGTTCGTTAACTTTGTGCCGTTACGCAAAATGTTCTTTTGGAATTGATTCAAGAAATTACCATAACGGTTAACAGTTCAGACGCCAAAGCGTGAGACGTGCTGGCATTCAGACCCTTTCTCTCTCTCTCGCTCTGATTTGTATGGCACTTGGGTCTCTTGGGCCTACTTAAGTATTCATAGCGTTCAGCTTGTGAAACGATGCGAAACAATATGAGGCGATTGGTCATTGCACTGTCCATATTATGTTGTTGCTGCGATTGATGTTTTTGTTGTTTTGTATGCTTTTTGGGTGTAGCCCACCTCATTTTGCAATTGATTAATGATTTCACTGGCGCATACCTACATACATACATACATATTTTGTAGTTAAGTCTTGTGGTCAATTGCAAATTAGCATAATGTCTTTCTTTGTTTTTGCCAATAACAATATATGTACGTCTAACATGACCATAATCGTTGTTATATAAAAATCAATTTGACATGAAAGTGAGAGAGATATGTATCTATGTATGAATATAAAAATTGATATGGGGATAAATGGGCGTGTACGATTCGAAAGTGATTTCAACTCTTTTATTTTTTGATTCGTTTCGTTTCGTTATTTTTTGATTAGTTTTGTGGGGTCAATTAGCCTGTCCATTCGATTGTATGATTTACAAACTAGAAGAGAGGGGTGGGGCAACATGGGGGACAGGGGGGACAACAAACACGCTTCGTGACCGTGAAACTTCGTGACATGCTTCATAGATAAACACACAGCGAATGGGATGGCGTGAATGTAACCAAATGTTTTTTTTTTTATTGTTGTTTTTTTCCTCTAAACTTGCGTGTAGCTGGTGATTTAAAGGAATCACGATATATGCAGCATACAACTGTAAAAGATATCTAGCCGAAAATTCATTGCACCGTGGGGCAAAGACATCATATTTTTAAAGTGAAACAAGCAATCTTTGAGCTTTGCACGATTGTTTTTGACATGTGGATCGTGTTGTTATCATATTCCCACAATTCCTTTTAACCTTATGCTAAACATGAGCTAGAAATAAAGTTAGGTGAGTTAGGCAGAGCTTAAGGCCAAGACGCTAGCGCTCGGACCAATTTAATTAATTAGAATATTTTTATTATATAATGTACTATAGTTAATTAAAAAAAAAAACAAAAAAAAAAAAAATCTTCAGGTGTTCTATTCCAACCACGACCAAAAAGTCGCTCTAATTTTTTAAATAACCGTATCAGAATAATGATTCAAAAAATTGCATTAATGCTGCATGAAAATTGGTTTGAGTTACATTTAAAAATTAGTTAAGGCCTTGAATAACGACTTTAACACAATCCTTTAGAAGCGTTTGTTGGCCAACTTATATGCCAACACAACAATGATCGAAAGCATAACAATAAGTTCTTTACAGCATAGAACATGTCCGACAATTCTATAGATATTGTTCTCAAAAGGGTCAACAAACCTTGAATGCGTCCAAATAGTAGTTAGAACGTCTTGAACAATGAATTGGCAATTTCGTGGCCAAGAAATCAAGTCATAACTGTAGACGTGTGTTCCCCACTTGTTGCACGCTTCTTGTTAACAACAAAACGGGCAAGCAACAAGTTGAAAGAGACGTTTGAAATGGCCGAAAAAAAAGCTGATGAACGCAAGTTTTTTCTTCTTCTAGATAACCCAACTCAAGAATATTGAGCTAATCAACAATACGAAGAATGTGCATAAATCAGCGCTTGAGATGCGTACAACAAAAGCAACAACCAAGCAACAAATGATGAATCATGAACAAATCATGAACGGCAACAACGACGACGACAACACAAGAGTGGCAACAACAAAAGCAACAACAACATGGATGGAATCGCTGCTAACAAGCAGCGACGATGCCACAAAGCCAACAACAAGGGAATACAGAACAAAGGTAAGCAATTGTCGATATATTATTTTGTTTGTTTACTAAACAATTACGAATACGTAATTTTTGTGAGCCTAAACGAAATCGAATTAATATATGCATTGAAATCTTTGGGTTCTATGGCGTAAAACTCCTCAAAGCCGAATGAAGAATTTATTTGCGAAAGTAATTGAGGGCTAGTTGTTCGTTGGTTTGTTTGTTTTGATAAAGTTCTGGCGGTAAAGAATTTTAAAAGTCTTGAATTTTTTTTTTATATAAAATATAAATATAAATACATATGTATGTATGTATATAATGTAAATGCTCATCCTTAGATCTTTAAGCTTTCCGTTGTTTGTCTATCCTCTGATACCAAAGGTTTTAAGCTGGCAAATCGATAACAAATCGATAAAACACATATATATCCCACATTTTAGTAGCTAATGTCATCAAATTTGGTTTCAAGATAGCTAATGACTTTACCCAAATATCTGCGTCAAAAGCTTCGCCACAGACCAAAATTCTACTTGGGAATTAGTTAAAAATTAATGTTTTTGATGTCACTCTCCAAACTATGTACCACTGCGTAATGCTTTTAAGCTAGACTCATTAAATTTAGGGGTAAAAGCGACATTCCCCAAAGATATGCATTAATTTGGATGCAAAAAATTGGATGGCACGCCCAGCTATACCTCCTAAAATCGAAAATCTTCATATCTTAAAGAACCTTAGCACATTTAGTAGGAGAATTGCAAGTTTTATACCGAAAATCCCCATATCCTTCCCTTTGCAAGCAGAATCTCCAACACAAATTTTCATGCAGCTTTCAGAGAATTCCGCAGTCGTTTCTACTTGTTTTTAGTTAAAGGAAACTTTCTTAAAGTGCTTTAAAAAACCAATGATAAAGATGCCAACAATAATATCTACATATCTTATTTCCATGCATTTTTTTTTTAATTCCCACAGTTTATTTTCCATTTTGAGGCACCTTCATAAAAATTCTTTTTAAAACTTTTCTTAACATATTACATTTTTCAATTGCAGGACCACAATTCGGATACAGATTCAGCATTATCCTCAGCACCGCCCTCCATAAGTCCGCAGCCGCCATCGAGTGGCGCCGACAGTGGCGTCATGTGGCAAGCAGTAAGTGCAATACATACATAACAAAAAAAAAAAACAATACAAAACACAGTCCCCATACATTTGCTATAATTGTCATTGTCTTACAGCTGCAAGATCTGGACAAGTTGCAAAAGGAAGTGGAAATCTATCATAAAGAAACCGAGCGGCTGCAAAACGAATTGCCGCTGATGAAAGAGGAACTGATAGCGGCCGAAAAGGCCGCACTAACATCAACCAACAACAATGCACATATCAATGAGCTGCAGCAACGCATCAAGGATATGGAGAGGCAGCAAACGCAGCTCAAAAGTGAGGCCAATGAGCTGAGGGATCAGAATGAACTGCTTGAGTTTCGCATACTCGAGCTCGAGGATGATAAGGTAAAAAGAAAACGAAAAAAAAAAAACACACACAAAACACACTCAAAAGCCAGTTCCGAAAAGCGCTCAAAAGAGCAGCTCGAGTTTATGAATGAATTGAGTGGAAAAAGAGAGCATGCAATGTGTGTGTGTGTGTGTTTGTCTCAGCTGCTTGAGCTGCTTGCTTCGTGCCTGTAACAATGGTTTAGTTTTGTTTGGCATCTTAGACAGTGCGGAAATTGTTTTGATTAACGGACAACGGTAAAGAAAAAAGAAAAAGAAAATTAGATAAATAAATAAACTGGATCAAACAATTTAACAATTATCAACAAAATCATCATTATTATTGTTATAATATTTATGTTGTTCGATCGATTTTTTTTTCCTTCTTTCTTTCTCGTATTGTTATAAACGTAAACAAGTGTAATTGTTAAGTGTCCATTAGGCCAAGTGTTGACCAAGTTTGGTTTGTGATCGATTGCCATATATGTATTTTTATATTTATAACTAACTTTAAAAGTTTGAACTTCTTGCCCACATCTTTTGTAAGATTGTCTTAGCGCTGTTTTTGGCACACAACTAAATTTGTTTTCGATTTCGTATAAGGGCCTGATCTTAAGTAATGTGTCAAGTTTTGTCTTTGTTTATTTTGTACTGTCTTCATATTACTCAGCAACAAACACACACACACACACACAAACACACACACCTATGTTTTTTTTTCGTATTTAGAGCCGAACGCCAAAGCTTCAAAGTCGTTCAGCTTGAAAATCTAATTCATTCGCTTAATTGCAATACTCAAAAGTAATTGCTGCATATTCATACTTATGTACATACATATAAACATAGGGGGTGGGGGTGGGGGAGGAGGCATGCCTCTAAAGTGAAAATAACTTAAGAAGCATCGTTAGTCAGTGGTGCATTAAGCGAATGCTAATCGCAGCTGCAAAATAACGGTAACAATAGAGGTGTGTATGTGCATTAGTTTCACCTGCAAACAAAAATTGAGATAAATACACTTGAAAATATTTTGCATAATTTTGCAAGAAGTCATTAAACTTAGGACAAAAACTAGTTAAGTGATATGCATTTATACAGTTGTTAATTAAAAGTTTTTTCAGTACTTTTGCATTAGTTTCCGTTGTCCATTAATCATTCTTAAACTCCAATGTAAAGCAGCTGCACAAATAAACTTTGGCTAGACGCGACAATTGTACTCACATTTTGTGTATATGAAACCGGAGACCCAGGTGTTCATTATAAGCTCCAAACACTCCTTTCAACTCCAGATGACTCATTCGCGTGCAATAATCTATAAATGTTTGCAAGACACAAGAAATACTCATTGAACAAGCATTCGATTCGTTGAGTTCGTTATCGTTTAACGGTTATCTATGCAAAACAGATCATGCTCTCAATACTAGAGTTGGTATTTTTAGTTCAATTTGCTGAATAAGTTCTATAGTTCATTTTTCAGCTGTGAACTATTCAGTTGTTTAGTGGTCATAGCGATGAACGATAGAATATGAACAGGTCATTATATTCAGTTGTTCAGTTAGTTTGTTAATTTTCGAATGCAATTAATTAGATAAGTTGCTTTCGAACCCATTTTATAAATTTTCAAATTTTAATTAGATTGATAACAAATTTTTTTTTTTATTTCGATTTTTTTTTTGGTTTCTAATAACTGTTTTTTTTTTTTTTAATTTCAACGTTTTTCTAATGGTGGAAAATTAAAAAAAAAAAAACAAAAATTTATTCAACTTAAATTCGTTTTATTAAGACTAATTTTAATATTTTAAATGTTGTATTAAAAACATTTTCCGGTCTTTCCACCCTCACTTCCAATAAAATGGATCCGTACTTCGCTATGATTTCTTCTAGACATTTTATTTTAAGAAAATTTAACAATACTCAAGTTTGACCGATTTCAGTTTACCGCCAAAAAAAAAAATGAACGATATCGTTTACGAATTACTGAATTAGTTCATTCGTTCATTTCAATGACCCGTTCATATGAACTTATTCTGAACGAAACGACACAACACTATTTAATACCGTTATTGTAATTCAATTTGCAACAATTATTTAAACATTTATTATTGTTTATTAGATGGATGGCACGTGTGAGGATCATTGTTTGCGTTTGGAGAATCTGTTGCGTAAGAGTGCACAACAGTTGGAGGACAAGGATAAACGTTGCCTGCAACAGTTGCTGCTGTGCGTGCAACAATTGGATCTAGATGCAATGGCCGAACAGGATAGCTGGCAGTCAACGGTATGTATTATACAAAGGAATCTTTAAACTTAAATCTTGTTGTATCGATTTTTACATCAACTGGATTTAAAAAACTTTGAGTGCAACAAATGAAAACAAAAAACATTTTTTCTAATAACAAAATACAAAAGACGAAATTTAAGTTGCTTCACTTTGTTTTTATTTTTGCAGAAATCGGAGCCACGGGCGAGACACAGTCGGATCGTAGCCACCGTACAACCCTATAGCAATAGTGCCACGCCCAGTGTCCCAACAACGCCCAACAAGCAACAGCGACCAAGCAACTCCTGGCTTAACGCTAGCCTCAGCGAGAGTGGCGTCTTTGTCGAATGTGACACAACAGATCCAGATCCGGAACCAACACATCCCCACTTGCAATACTATCAGGAGCGTCTAATCCAACTCGAGGGTAAGCTGCTCGTCTACGAGAGCAGCGGTGAGACGCAAGCAAAGCATTTGGCAGAACGTTTGCAACGTGAATTGCAGCTGAACAAACAGGTCAAGGAGCTGAACGAACGGGTGGAGCAGCTGGTGGAGCAGAACGCACAATTGGATGAGGCCAAATGTGAATTCGAGGAGGCGGAGAACGATACACGACTACATCTGCAGCGTAACGAGGAGGAGCTGGAGATATTGCGACAGCGTAACGTTGAGTTGGAGTTCAGTAAGGACGCGTTGGGCGCCAAATATCGGGATTGTCGGGCCGAGTGCTTGATATTGCGTGAGGATCTCTGCACGGCGGAGACGCAGCTGGAACACTTGCAATCGGAGCGACAACGTGCCAAACAGCAGCTGGAAAGCTTGCGTCAATCGTTGCCACTTCTTCTAATCTGTCGACTGTTGGCCTTGGCCCGAGCAAGTCATAGTTGCAACATGGGCAATGAGCAATCGTCGCCACGTGCCGAAGCCGGTGCATGCAAAGGCGAATGCAAATCGGCGACGAGCAAAGACGCAAGAAACTGCAACAGCAACAACAATAATACTCCTGCCTGTGCCTGTTCATCGGATCCGGCAGTTGAACGTGAAATATGCTATTTAAAGGAAGAGGTCAAGACTTTGCGCTGCGCCCTCAAGGACCTCAATGCGCGACACTATGAAGCCATGGAAGCGGCCGATGCGCATTGGGTGGAACTGGAGCGGCAGTACAAGCAGCGCGAGGAGGCTTCCCACATGAAGGAGGCCTGCCTGAAGCAAAAGATTATCAAGCTGCAGGATTGTCTGCGTGATGATTCGCGTGCCGCAACCGAAAAGATACAGCAGCTGGAGGAGACAGAGCAGGGCTTGAAGACCTGCTTGGTCCGGCTCACCAAAGAGCATCGCGATCTAATGGAACAGAATCGAGCCATGGAAACGGAAATGGAGAATCGTGCAAGGTCGGAGACTTTGGCTAGAGAGCAAATGCAACCGTTAGCGGAGGAGCTGGAGAATGAGAAGCGACGCAGTCAGGCACTGATCGATGATCTCAGCTTTGCCAAGAAGCTGCAGCAGAGCATGGAGGAGCAGCTTAAAGCGGAAACCGATTGTTTGCGTCATCAAATCTATGAACTCAAAAAGGAACTAATGCACACTGAGGTCACGAATGGTGAGTTGAAAGAGGAGGTGGGCACGTTGGAGGCCAAGATCTGTGAGATGGAACAGCAGCTGCGCTGTTGCGAGGAGCGTGCCTGTTGCCTGGAGGATGAGCTACGCACCAAAGATGAACTGTGCCAGAAGCTGGAGCGAAAACTCGGGGTCTGCCCCGAGGGACATAGTCTGGCCGATGAGCTCTACGATACGCCCGAGAAGCGTGCCAAACGCGATGAGATTCAAAACCTTCAAGCGGCCAGTCAAGGTTTGGGTTGTGCCCTCAGGGATTTAGAGGTGGGTACTAAATAATTATATTGATTTCGACCATACCTGTTAAGTAGTGATTACTAATTGTAGTCATTAGTAGTTAAATTATTTTAGTTGAAAAGTTGAACTAGTCATTACATTACGACTATTTTTGGTTTTACACAACTATATAATGATTACGATTAGAAAAAAATTAAAAATAATCTAAAACTATCACAAATTATCAAAATAATCAAAAATAATCAAAAATAATCAGAAATAATCAAATTGATTATTTTTGATTATTTTCGATTATTTTTATTATTTTGATTGTTTTTGATTTTTTTGACTATTTGCCACTATTTCTGACCAATTGTGACTATGTTTCACTAAAAAAATGTACAAATTATTCCAACAACATAGTTTAATACTTCAACAACACCTAATAGTCTGAAACTATCACAAATTATCAAAATAATCAAAAATAATCTAAAATAATCAAAATAATAAACATAATCGAAAATAATCAATTTGATTATATCTGATTATTTTTGATTATTTTGATAATTTGTAATAGTTTTAGACTATTTTTGATTTTTTGTAATCGTAATCATTATATAATCATAAATTTCTACCAGCGAACTATATATTCACTACGACTACTTTTCAAAAGTAATTTAATTGATTAGTAATTGTAATCGCAATTTAACAGGTATGATTTCGACTTGTAATTAACTCTTTGTTTGCTTTTAGCGACGGGAACGCGAATTGCCCACACACAAGGACTTCCAGACCATCGCATGTAGTGTCAAACAGCTGGCGGATACCATACTCTCTGCAAAGAATCCACCGGTGAGTGAATGTGAATGTGAAGGTGCCAAACCAGAACGTCCGCTAACCAAATGCAACAAGTCAGAGAGTGAAAAGAAAGAGGAGAGTGAAAAGAAAGAGGAGAGTGATAAGAAAGAGGAGAGTGAAAAGAAAGAGAGTGAAAAGAGTGATAAGGTTGAGGGAGGAACCGAAAGTCCTAAGCAAACGGATTCGGCAAAAGAAGAATCAAATGCCGAAAACGCTCCTAGTGGTAGTCCAAGGACATCAGGTGGTGGCGTCTTAGGCAGGGAACTCCTCGAAATTGTTGATAGCAGAATGGGTCTTAGGTTAATTGGCAAGCAGCTCTGTGAAATGCCCACAAAACTGTGCCGTTTGGTCTATGGCCAAAAGTTGGAAGGGGACATCAAGCCTATACTAAAGGTTCACCTAAAGAGTTCCCTGGAAGCCAAGCTGCGTAGCAAGCGTCGTCAATGCAAGAGCTTCGTCTATCGTCGCCTCTATCGCAGTCGTGTGCGACGCAGCGGTGCCAGCAATCGTTGCCACCTTCGCAAGCTAACGTGCAGCAAATCGCGTGCAAGTTTCCATTCAGCTATTACAATGCATACGGTGCACACGGATCGTTCGGTGTTTAGTTGCCGTTCACAGCATGTGCTCATCATCGATGAGAAATGGGACCGGCGTCAACTTAATGGCATAGTGCAAACGGAACCCATTGCTTCGCAGTGTCAATTGGTGCAGGCTTCACCACAAATGTGCGATTCCCAGTTGCAAACCGAATGCCACACACAGGAATGCGGCATACAAGCGGAAAACATAGGAGTAGAGGCGCGTTTGCGTTTGCTGCCGCTGCGCACGCGTGCTTTCCTAGAGCTGTTGCAGAAGTGCATCACAGAGGTTGGCGGCACCACCAATAGCTGCAACGTCGAAGTATTTAGAGCACGAGTGCTGCAGCTGTGGGAAGGCAGCGAAGAGTTTCGTATGCACATTGAGCTGCTGCAGGATTTGTGCACGGAGGATAAGTTGCGTCCGTGTGAAAGCTATGATGTCTTCGTTGCCGTTCTGGGCTGCGTGCGTGCTTTGAAGTTTGCACTGAAACCGAACAATTCGCAGCTGTTGCAGCAGCTGGAGGAGCGCATCAATGAGCGTCTGATAAGCTTTCATAACAGTAAAGTGGAATCGGAATTCTATTGCACCATCTACTATCCGGTGGAGCGTCGTAGTAGCATGAAATTCAATAATAAGATGTAAATGGAGATGTTTCCTTAGCCTAAATTGTCAGCTGGCTTGGCAAGTTCTAATTTTTGTGTGTGTGTGTTCAGATTTACAGATTTGTTTTGGGTTACATTTCAAAAGACCTTTCGTATGAGACAAAACTTCCAAATTGTTTGTAAATAAAAAAAAATATATATTCGTAAATATATCTGCCTAAAAATGGCATGCATGAGAGAGTGTTATTATGATTGCATCAGTGAAAGTGATGAAGATTTGAGTGCCAATAACCAAGTCGAATGCGAATGCACATGTTTGCCTAGTGTTCCCAAAGATCCTGTGCAAATCTACGGTATATTGGAGCGTGCCGCCACAAATGCCAAGCTACTGCTTAATGAGCTGGGCGTTCACAGTGATGATGATATTGAGGAATGGCAGCATCAGCAGCAGCATCAGCAACATCGATGCTTCTTTCCCGCTACATTAGAGATATCGGCACGTCTGCATACGGATGCACAGTGCATGCTGCGTGGCGATCCGGTCACACTGAAACTGCCCATGGAACTGGATCCGTATAGCGGTCAAGTCAACGTTAATATATTCCAGCCCAAGCCACCACCAAAGCCACTAAAAGGTGTTGGTGCTGGGGACAGGTGTGGCTGCCTTTGTCCCAGCATCATTAGTAGAACTGCGCAACGACGCGATGGCACCAAAAGAAGTGGACGACGAGTGCGTTGGCCTCTAGACGTCTAGAAAAAATATGTCAACGTTCATGCTTGTTCGTTTTTCATGTGCGCATAATTGCATAATATTAAAATAAAACTTGTATGCCTTCTAAATTTATATCTTTTATTCTACATAAATCGATTTAGAAAGTACTGGCGTATAGTCTCAGAAATCCATGAACTTCTAAAAAAACCAAATACCGACTATATTGTTTAGCCGACCAATCGAATTTCATTTCGAAATGGAACAATTAAGATGCCTCTAGTCGATAAATCCCGATAAGGACATACCCTTAACCCCATACGTATCGTGGACGTTATTATGTTAAATGTTTGCTATATATATCATAAAATATTCAAAATTTCATTTATCTAAATGGGGGACCAAAAAGTTGACTTGGGGGAGAGCTCTTACTATAAATAAACTCGGGGCTAGATCTATTGATAAACAAGTAAGAAGGCTATAGTCGAGTAATTCCGACTAGGACACACCCTTAACCCCATATGTAACCCGTACACTCATTTCTTTGTATTTACTTAATGACCAATACATTCAAATTTTAAACTGCGATATCTCCGATGTTTCTTAACTAATTTTGATCAGAATTTTTTAAGTGTTTATTATTTCATCCATAGTTTCAAACCTTATTTTCAGAATTTTGAAATTCTAGCTTTTTTTTGTTATCGATCACATGTGTATACCGGAAACCAAAAATGTTATCGATAATTTATAACAAACTTGTTCTGGTCATGGTATAGGAAAGCTTTAGTTTCAAGTTTGAAGTCTCAGGACAGACAGACAGACAGACGGACAGACGGACATGTCTATATCGACTCGGCTTTTAATGCTGATCAAGAATATATATACTTTATGGGGTCGGAGACGCTTCCTTCCGTTATACCCTTTTTTTTACCCTTTTTATTTATTTTATGGGTTAAGGGTATAAAAAAAAGATTCGAATTTGGTAGGCAGCGTTTCAGATGCTGAGCCTGACAAATGATTTTTATATTCAGTTTATTTAAATTCTTTCAAAAGGCAACATCACACAAAAAAAAAAAATTTTCATGTAAATTTTTGTA
The DNA here is from genome assembly GCA_018152965.1 of Scaptomyza pallida. NCBI lineage: Eukaryota > Metazoa > Arthropoda > Insecta > Diptera > Drosophilidae > Scaptomyza > Scaptomyza pallida. The sequence goes on along the minus strand of JAECXP010000002.1, from coordinate 1,277,222 downwards.
TTAGTTGGAATACATAAAAAGTCATAGGTCCATATAGCCATAATGGACAAGGACAAGAATACGTCAAAGAAGCCACAACTTTGCGGCGCAAACACTAGGTGCACCAAACCCGATAAATGCACATATTTGCGCAGTCAGCGCCAACAACAAATCGCACAACAACCACAACCAACATGTAATACAACAACCGACCAAACAAAGACTCTCTATCGCATGCAGGGCTTCAAGCCAAATGGCAGCGATGATGAGATCTTTCACGATTGCATTAGCATCGGGGACTCGGATTTTCCCAAGGAGGGACACAGTTGCAAGGGTTTCTTTAGCTGTCAGTCGGGCTTGAGCCACAAGCCAAAGTCCGCATATAGTGGAAATGACAAACCAAAAGCAGCAGCTAGTGGCACTGATCACGCCGGCTGCCACAAACCAAAAGCAGCAGCTAGTGGCACTGATCTCGCCGGCTGCCACAAACAAAAAGCAGCAGCTACTGTACAGGATAATGCCAGCTGCCACAAACAAAAATCTGCTGCTACTGTCCAGGATAATGCCAGCTGCCACAGGGCAAAGTCGGCAACTAGTGGCCAGGATAATGCCAGCTGTCATACAGCCAGCGGCGGCAACAGCTACAAAGATCCTGTGGTCGTCCGTGCCGTACTCTCGCGTGCCCGCAAAGTAACCGATATGTTGATGAAGAACTTTGAGACATCGAATGAGACGCGTGACAAGAGGGCGTGCAGTGCGACTCTGGAGATAACGGCACGCTTGATACCCGATGGAAAATCCACTAGATCCAATGCCCAATTACAGGGCAGGCCCGTAAAAGTCCAGATGCCATTGAAGTTTGATCCGAATACTTGCCAAATGATTACATCTCCATCGATGCAGCCGAGGCATGATGAGCCGCCACCAAAAAGCACAGGTAGGAATGTCAATGATGTTGGCTGTCAACATCATCAGCAGCGTCATCATCGTCATCATGGTCATCATGAACCTCATGAACATCATGTTCGTCATAGCCATAATGTGGTTGCAGTCGAAGAGGTGTCAACGGACAAATTTGTCGGCAGCTGCACTGCATCAGCTGAATGCAAGAAAGCGCTGGCAGTGCCAGTGCCAGTTCCTATACCAATAATAGCACCAGCTCCAGAGCCAGAACCAAAAGAGCCGGAGCCTGAGCCAGTGCCGGAGCCAGAGCCGGAACCAGCGGTAGTACCAGTACCGATAGTCGTTCCCCCAGAGCCTGAACCAGAACCAGAACCCGAGAGTAAATCCGACACAGAAACCGATACGGAGCCAGACCCAGAATCGGAGAAATTTGAAAAAAAGGTTTCACTTTCAGAGTCCGAGGAAGAAGTGGCCGAGGTTGTCGAGGAAGAACCAGCACCCTCAGCAAAAGTGGAACCAGTGAAAAAGTATTATTTAGTACGGCCACAGCACAAGGAGTTCTCCAATTGTTCACCCTGTCGCTTTGAGCCCAGCCCAATCATGGATGAGGAAGGCAATGTGTTTTGTCCGGGCAGTTGTGGTTGCTGCCAGTGTCCATGGAAGCGTCGCTCCTTTGACGATAATATGGCGCACATAAATGTGAAGGTCTGCCGCTGTGTACAGCGCGGCACCATCTTCACCAGCTTTAATGAGCGTGAAAACTGCAGTCAGACGTCCTATTTTGATTTCTGTCCCTGCCGGGAGAAGGCTGAGGCCAAGTTTCTGGAACTATACCACTGCGAGATGTGGTCAGCGCCGGGTATAACGCGTGGTCGTCAAATAAAGCTCTCGGAGATAAAAGAGCTAAAGACGCCACCGCCACATCGCTATACCGTAGCTCCTCGTTGAAACTCTAATCTCTAACCTCTAACCTCCTCTTGTTTTCTGCTCTCTATTAGTGCCTTGTCCAAATGGCTGTTTAATGAGATTTATGTTCTTTACCAAATTTAGGAATAAATTATTTACATCATTTCCAACTAAATCTAATCGTCTTTTTACTCTTTTTTTTTTGCAGGTTGCCCAGCTCTAATGTATATGCAGGACGAGCGAAGCCATCCACGAATCAATGATGATGCCGGCCCATCAACCGATTCCAAAAAAATACAAACCGAACAATCCTATCTCCAAAAACAAACGGAGGACAACAATCCAAATGATGGCAATAGTCGGACAACATCCAATCAGTCATTGCAAACGGACAAACCGATCGATCCGGCCAAAAACCAGCAGACAAACATATCATACCTATACGACACACGTTTGCATCGTCCTTACGGATCCTCGGTGGATCAACCATCGCAGGTAAACCTTAAACAGGATCTCTATGCACTCGGCAATGTACGTTATCCCACGCAATTTACAAGAACCCAAAACGATCAGAGCTGTCAAGTGAAATGCAATAATGAGCCATGGTCACAATCCAAATCACAGCCGGATATACCATCAAAAACTGTCCTACAATCCACAGCACCAGTTGCATGTCCTTCGACCACCAAGTCGGTGCCCAATGTACCATTGCGTTCAGAGTTGAGTCAACCCTGTTGTAATGCTGACAATGCCACTGGCTATTACAGCGCCAGATCCGATATGGTTCCCAAAGATACAAGCAATGTCGTGTTCTTCACTGTTCCCAGTTACAAAGCACTAGGCAACACTATGATACCATCGGAGCCACAGAGTAACATCAATGTGGATAACGAGCCACAAAGTAACATCAATGTGGATAACGAGACTGCCTATTACAGCGTGGAACCCGAAACCGTAACAAGCAATCAGGCTAACTTCTCAATGCCCAGTTATCATACAGCGCAGAGCAACTCCATACATCCGGGTGCGGATGCATCTTTCAACAATGAACAATCAAACTATAACAGCGTCGATCCAAGCGTTAATCCCTCTGCTGGACTAACTTGTATGGAAAGCTGTGAGACTGCACAAACCAACAGATCGCAGGCAAATGAGGCACCTTGTGCTTTGCCCAGCACCTCACGATACTTTGCCTTGAATTCGGAATCTAGCCAAATCAACAAGGATACGCAGACAGAATATTATAGCATGGCGTCGGATGAATGTTGTAGTTTCAAGGCTCCAACTAATGAGGAACAAAGCGTTGGTACCAATTGGCGTAGTACATGCTCCGATGCATGCGCTCCTAACCCTCCGATTCAGCCTTCATTCTCCAAGTATCAAAACTGTGCCTGCACTCCTAATCCACCGATTCAACCATCATTCTGCCCCAGTACACAGCCTTCACAACCCTCTAAGTATCTAAACTGTGCCTGCACTCCTAATCCACCGATTCAACCTTCATTCTGCCCCAGTACACAGCCGTCACAACCCTCTAAATATCTAAGCTGTGCCTGCACCTGTGAACCCACACCCGAACCCGTACCCCCACCCGAAAGCTGCTGCTTTCAGGATGCGGACCAAAGTGATATAACGACATCAGTGAAACAAGCTCCCACTAGAGCTCCTCGTTGTCATAAACTTCCACGAGCTGATGGTGAGGATGGAAGCAGCAGTTATTACGATGCGGACAAAAGTACCATCGTGACATCCGTTAAAAGTTGTGGACCCTATGATAGTGATGAGTCTGAAGAGGGGAATATGCCCTTTAACAAATCTTCCTTCGGATGTGCGGATAAAACATCATCGCGTTCACAGTCCGTGATGGCCAAAGTTACGTGTCTATGCTCGCCCGAAGAGAAGGCAAAGCTGGGCATACGCAGTGCAAGTGCAGAACCGCCGTTTATGAAAGTCGAGGAAAGTGCCTTGGAGTGTTGCATTGTACCGGCTGATCCCATCTTGGTATCGAGAACAGCCGAGGACGACAAACCACAATGCACCGATGTTGTGTATTGTTGTGAAAAATATCGCGATTGCCAATCATCTGAAACGTCCATCAAAAACAAAGCCAATAATGATCCAAAAACCTGCTACTACTCAGCGGTTAGCATGGATCCCAAGTCTGGTAAAGTAACACACACTCTACCACAAGATGAAGACGTTGAAGCTGGAGCACAAGATCAAGACGTTGAAGCTGGACAGGCAAGCGGCTATAAGTGTCCGATGAGCAGGAATTTCGCCGATCAAAAGTCTCAAGTTTTATCAGTGCGATATAGATCAGCGGAATCCTATGCATTTGGCAGTCAGGCTTCAGCAGCTCCAATTCAACCAGCGGCTTACAAATCAACCACTTCCAAATATTGGCCCATGGATAGCCTCGAAACTGAATCTGTAGGCGTTGTCATGAACTGTAAAAATCCTGCCTGTCTTGACGAGAACCAACCACAACCTGAGCAGCCTGCAGCTGACGATATGACTTGCGATAATCCTGAATGCCTAGCAGAGGGCGCTCGGGAACAACAACAGCAGGAGCTTAATCCGTGCTGTGAACCAGTGACCAGTTATATAAGCTGTGACTCCGACTGCGGCGGACCACTCACGCCAAAGGAACGCATTATGGGCATATTGGACTCATTGAGTGATTGCAAGGCTAAAAGTCAGGAACGTAATGCCAATATACAGAAACTGTTTCGCGAACTAACAGTACTTTTGCGTGAAGGTGAAAAGAAGGAGGATGAAGGGGAAGCACCCCTATCCTACACAGAATGCATGGAGGCGGTAGCAGCTGGCCAAAAGCCATCATCCAAAGCACAATCAAGTGCTCAACCCAAAACTCAGGAGCAAAAGGAACGCACCGAGTGCATGGATCAGTTGGAGAATTACTTGGATAAATGTTTCCCAATCAAAAAAAAGCGTCCACCGCCGCCAGAAATTATTGCATTTGAACGTGATCCAAACTTTGATCCTCATATAACCAAGCCGAAGGATTCTGATCCAGATTCCGATGGTCCTGCCAAAAAGCACGATGTATATTTCGACTTGGCGAGCATGTCCGATGGCCTTCAATCAGCGATCTCTAAATTAGCGGATTCCAAATCAAACAGTGTCTCACCAGATGCTAATTTACCTGATCCCCAATCCGAGCCAACGGACGACAAGTCAAGCGATTCCAAAGAATCTAAAAGGAAATCTACCAACTCCAAAGCTGGTGAGGCCTCGGCAGCTTCTAAACGTGCTTCGCAGGCATCTGCCGGCGGTGGCCGAAAATCAACCAGCTCTAATGCACGCGCCTCTAAAGCTGCTGCTGAACCTTCGGATGCCTCTAAACGTCAATCGCAAGCATCTGCCGGTGGCAGCGTCAAAGCTGAAGCTGCAACACCGCAGCTGACTGAGCCCGAGTTAGCCGTGGAGCCAGCGCGGGCATCCGCATTAATCCAAAGCGAGTCCCCTAAACCAAACGAAGATCCATGTTTGTGCGAGGCCAAGCAGCCAAAAGCCGAACCAGTTTGTTGCGAGTCCTTGCAGCCAAAAGCCGAATCCCAGCCAGACAATTCGCGTGCCATCGAAAAGTCGGATTGTCTTTGTGCAACCGAAGCTGCTGCATGTGATGAAATGGGTCCACTGACGGACAGGGAGCGTATGCTATGCGAATATATAATGCGTCGCATGTGCGCTATGTGTGAGGAAGAGGAGCAGGATATTGAGGAGCAGACATGTGAAACATGCGACAAAACGCGCACTCAACCGACCGAACACTGCCTCTGTTGTCATTGTCGTGCACTCGTTTGCGATAATCAATGCAAGACGGTCACAAAGACTCTGGACTCAATCCGCTACGACCCCGTTGCCGAAACAGTAAGTTGGAAATGTTTTTTTCTTCACAAAATTCATTGTTAAGAAATTTTTTATATCTAGAAATTTTTTATTGACTCCATTATTTGCGATATGCATGCCATGGATCATGTGTTGGAAAAAAACCATATAAAACCCAAGGTAAGTTTTTGTTAATACAATATTCGCAATACTCTAACTTTTTTATTATCGACAGAACCCCAAGCCATCGCCTTGCATGGGCAACGGACCTGGTGAAAGCTTTCCGGTTACCATCACCGATGTCAGCAGCTTGGGCTGTCGAGCGCTCTACGTGCGCTGGCAATTGGAAGACTGCACCGCCATTGGTGGCTATGAGGTGAGCTTAGATTTCATTTTAAACTAAACTTCATAATTTATACGTTTCCCTAATTCTTCTAGATTTATGTGGATGGCCATTTGACAAATCGTTTTTATAATTTCCGTCACGAGGCTGGCGTTGTGGCCAATGTGGATGTGACCACTGGACATCAAATTATTCTGCGCGCCCAGGCGGTGGGCCAAGAGTTTGCCGGCGATCAACGTAGCTGTGGTAAAGTATCGCATCCCCATCCAGAGATGCTCGTTGGTGCCAGCCGTCCCTGGACGCCCAGTGTCTTTCATTATGAACCCTAACTAAATGCGGGTGCTAGTCAAAAAAATTGAACAAACGAGTCCGTTCTCGTTACCCTACTCGTTACATTATGTCCCCCCCAAACCTATTTGTGTGTGTATTGTCTCATTGGTTAAATGATAAGGAATCCCAAGTGTTCCAGCAAAAGCACTCTAGACTATGATGAACTTCAAGTGCACTCAACTCAAGTGCTTCACAAATGTGCCTTAAAAATTTTACTCGTCGACGTTGCACATGTTATGCGAATTTTAAAGCGTTATATATTTGAAACTGTTATACTATGAAATCAAAATTAGAGATGGGCAACCTCAAACAAATTGTAAATGTCTTGAAATAATAGAACAAAGTTCAGCTCTAACAATTGTTTCTTTCATATATATTTAAGTCTCACTTGTAGTACTAAGTACTCTGTGCTGTAAAGTCACAATCGTAGTGTATAATATCATGAGGTTAACTCAATGTAATCGATACTTGACTCACAATTGTTTAAGGTATCACAAGGAATCACAAGTCACACGAGCATCAGGCATATATTGTCACAAGAGAACAGCAAATATATATTTTATATACTCGTTAATATATTGATAGAAGCTAAAATGCAAAGCTAACGACCCGAAATACTCGTCGCCCATCTCTAAGAAAGTGAAAAAAGTTATAGTTAGTCTGCCGTTTTAGGCAAGCAAATACTGTTGCATGTTATAAATAACAGTAATTCTTGTATATTAGATTACTTACCACCTGGAACGTAGCAATTGTGGACCAAGGTTCATGCTTGACTATACGTAGTTTTTACACACTTATTTAATGCGCATTATTTTTACTGTGAAATATACAATAAAATTAACATTTAAATGCATGAAATGCTCGATGCTTTGCTATGGACAGGGATAAACATATATGTTTTGTTTGTATGTATGTGGTATGTTGTATGTATGTAGTAAGTATGTCATCTAATACTAGGCGTAGTTTGTTTTTTTTGCAATGGAACTGAGACTTAATTATTTAACGACGCAGACACGGTTCGCAGGTGCCGGGCAGCACAAACGACGGATGGCACTCGGGGCACTTGGGATTCTCGCCAAACCATCTGATGTTCCCTGAATTGCTGGAGGAAGAGCTTCCCTTGGAACTGGAGCTGAAGCTGTTGCTGCTGCTAGAGCGACGTTCTGGTATCTTTAGTTGAAAGGAGTTGTAAAGATCCCCAGCAGCACTTGAGCCCGGTGCGTATCCGGTACGTCCGATTGTCTCAAGAGGAAAAGCATATTCCGGAATCAGTAACTGTTTGCGCAACTGTGTGATGTCTGTTGCATGTGAACCGGAACTAGAGATGCTGCTCCGGCTGATCACATCGGAGCGACGTTGTGCCTTCTCAGTGCCGGATGGTAGTTCATTGGGTTTGATTGATCGGGAGATGGGCAACCGCTTGTTAGTCGCAGCTGCTCCACTATGCGTGGCTATGTCATTCAGTTTTGGATTAAAGCTATCTGGTTTACTGCCATAGTTGAATGTCGATTCGGGATATTCGCGTCCATCCACACCAATGGGTGGATCAAGTTTCGGTGGCTCCAAGCCGTTGGCCGGTACCTTCCACTCGTAGTATATGGGTGGACCCTGTGTGGTGGCTATGTCATGTTGCACAAAGTCCACAAACGGAGGCAACAGATCATTGAACGGTAGTTCCGCTTTCGTTTGCACTTTTGGTGCTGCTGTCGTTGTCGGTGTGGTCAAACGGAAACTCTGTGCTGGCGTTGGAGTACGATGTTCGGTTTTGGGTACAACGGGGGCAGGTCTAAAGTTGGTGGTGGCTGTGGTCGCCAAGGTGGAGTGGGAGAAAGGTAGTCCAGCAAATGTGGTGGGTCGATTTAAGGGTCGTGCTGTTGTACTGGGTCCAGTTACCACTGGAGTAAAGCGCGTCTGAGTTGGAGCCGTGCTAAAGGGTGCCGCTGAGGAGGTGCGCAAGGTTTCCGCTGCCTGTTGCTGCTGCTGTTGCTGACCATCATCCTGATTGTAAATGGGATACACAAATGGAGGCTCATAGATTTTCGATGGTGCCTTAACAAACTTCACCAATTTGGTAGTGGAATTTTTGATCTGTGAGGCCGGTAGTTCAGCTGAATTGAAGTCTGCAGAGGTATTGTAGCGTGTGCTGTGACTGGTGCCCAAATCATCAGTGTCCAATTCACTAATCCTTTGATGTAATGCCTCTGTCCGCTTAACCGGAACAACAGGTGGAATAAACGTAGGTCTGCGTGTAGTTGTGGTTGTTGTGGTAGTGCTTCGGCGAGTAGTGGTAGTGCTTCTGCGTGTTGTGGCAATGCTGCTGCTAATAGTTTTGGGTCTGGCAGTGCTGCTGCTGCTCAACTCAATCTGTGGCTCATAGGCTGGTGGCAGAATCGTACGACTTGGTGGTGGTATACGCCAACGTGTTTGACCATTCTGTGGCAACTGTGTGTCAAATTTGACAGAAGTTTTGGTCGAATCATCGCGTATTTGATTTTGACTGGGCGTCAATTGCTGCCAGGTAAGAATTGAGTTAGTAAACTGATTATCGACTCTTATAATCACTTACCTTGTATTGGCTTCTAAAGGACTCGCCGGAATAGTCTGGAGCATAGGGGCGATCCAACAGATCAGGTCGTGGTGTACGCAAACTGTTTTCCTCATCATTGACAAAGGGTTTGTCACGCTGACCTAAAGTTAGTTATAATTAAACTTATGTTAAATTTAAAAGTAAATCTCAGGGACCGCAAATAACTGTTATCGTAAAATTTAAAAACGAAAATAAAAATCATTGCCTGATTTTTCTATTTTTGCTTTTTTTAATAAAAGTCAATGACTGATTTTTATTTAAAAGACTTTTTCATAACATTTATTTTTTTGATTTTTATTCCTTTTTTTTTATTATAAAAATCATAAGAAAACTGTTATTTTTGATTATTATAAAAATCAGAAAAAATAGTTATTTATAGATTGAAAAAATAAAATCCGTTTTAAATAATTATTTCTTAACTTTTTTACTAAAAAATTTAAAATATCTGTTATATTATGAGGAATTATTTAGAAATCCAAAATAACTGTTACTTATTGATTTTTTATCTAAAAGGTTAAAATTAACTATTAAATATTAATTTTTATGATAAAAGTTATAACCGTTACAGTTCCTGGTAAATCTCATTCCACTTACCAATTAAAAGGTTTGCTGCATAATTGCTCTCCGCCTTGGAACAGTTGACCATGTACCAATGATCACAGATGAGCATGCGCTGTTGGAAGAGCGTAGTGTTGGGACAAGTATAGCTAAATTGGCGGCCCAGGCCATCGCACATGTGGTAGACCTAAGCGAAAGGGATGCTTGCAACACAGCCAAGATTAATTAAGAGATTGATGCTCACCTGACAGCCCGTCTCCACGTCTGCATAGTAGCCCGCTGGACGTCCTGTGCAAGAGAAGGAAGTTTTCGCAATGGCATTTTGGCACTGAGAATTAGATGCACACAGATAGCGCGAGAGAGAGATTAGAGATATGGACATGTGTGTGTGTGTGGCAACAATGAGAATTGCTTGGGGGCGCATTCCCAAGCACAAAGCGATTAGCTGTAGCTAAACAAATGATACGAGTGCTGATCAAGATCTATGAGTACTCGAACTGAGTACTCGTGCCAAGACAGCTGGCTTTGGCTTTGGTCCACCACGTTGATGAATTGAAGTGATGTCATAACTTGGCACATGGTGCCACGGCTGCTTGCAACAGACAGACAGAGCGACCGACCGACCTGCTGCTGCTGTGTGAAATGTCAACTTTGTTGTATGTTTTCTTGTAGCTATTCATTTGTTCATTTTTTTATGTTTAATTATATAGAAAAAAGTCTTCATGTGTCTCCCGCTCACTGCCAGTCACAAATTATAGCCCAATGACTTATCGAAATCTGCCACTGTGCCTTCTCCTCCATCTAACTACGTGTGAATATGCGAAGAAGCTTCCGTGCCCGCCTGCCTTTCGAGCCCGTGAAAAATAATTTCCCAGCAGCAGGCAGAGCTACAACACAATACATCAAAGTACAACCTCTTGCAGCTTAGCGCAAAACTTATATAATATTATTAGTAATAATAATAACTATTAGGAAAAATATATACATTTACCGGACAACAGATGTTTTTTGCACATTTTTTGCTGAACCCTTCAAATTCCTGAGTTAACTTTTCACAGTTGATTTGACAACTTTAATTCGTCTTTTGAACTTATGGCGGAATCGTTCAATGGCATTTTGGATTTTCAGCACATTTTTGTACATGATGACATTTTTAATTTGATAATTTATGACGAGGCGCAAAATTTAAATTTATAATGTGAACTAATTTCGATGGCTTAAATTTCCTGTATTCTGAGAGTGAGGAAGGGTGGTATTGAACACAAGAATAGGTTCGTGAAATTGTTTGATTTTTGATCATAATTTTGTGGATAACATTAGAGCTAAGCCTTAAAAGAAGCCGTATGAGTAATAAAATCGTTTATCTAGCTTAGAAATTGTATAATCTTGTATTTTAGCCAACATCTGCAGGGTATTTATTTAACAATCACTTTAATCTGGAGCATACTTATTTGTCGCTTTATAACAGTTCTCATCACTTTTACACATTGGCTTATTTTGGTTAGGTTTCCCGTCAGCTTATAAGGTATGGTGATTAGCATTCATTTAACGATGCTGTGGGCTCAAATTGTTTTGCATCTGCCATCTATGGGCATACACATTGTTTATTAGGCAAGAGGCATATAACAAACAATTCTCTGGATGCTGAGCTGTTGAAGAGCCGTCGAGCGATTTGGCATGCCAAATGGATGACTAACCAAATAGTACTTGACTTGCGGCTAATTTAAGTAATTTAATCGCACGCTGTGAATAGTTGTTGTTAATTTCATAGTTAATAGTATTTCATTTGCTGCTGTTGATGTTTACTAACATTTTTAAAATAGCGTAAAGTGCTTGAAGAAAACAAAATTAAATAATGTTGTTGAGGCTTTCAAGACATTGCGAAACTTCATAACTTTAACTTTAACGTTAGCTTTAACTTAACTTCAAACTTCATCTTCATTTCCAACAAACTTTTTTTCATTCAACATTTTGTTCCATTTTTTTGGTGTCGACTTTTTTTTTGGTTTTTACTTCTTGTGCTGCAAAAGTGTCAGTAAAAAGGTCACTTGGTCAGCGACTGCGTCAACGTCTTTGTTTTAATATGCTTGGAAGACCTTTGATGTTGCTTTATTTTTTGTTACTGTTGTTGTTGCTGTTGCTGTGGCATGTGTGTGAATAAAGAGCTGGGTAGCAGTAGTAGGTGCACTCACATAGACAACCCATAGAATAAATTAAAAATGAAACAAAGCGTAAAGAGCGCAAAATTACAACATTTTCCGCCGTTGCTCAAAAGCACTTGGGAAGTGACGACGAATATACAACAACAACAAAAAAACAACAACAACAAAAAAAAAACTAGACGAAGAAGTCGAGAAGACACAAAACACTGCCAACATTTTGCTAGGGGGCGTTACGTCCACATGATCGTGGGGAGTGGAAACATTTTGCAAAATGATAAACACCCAATTTTTAATGGCTTAATGTGCGAGCAAATATTGCGTAGGGAAAAAGGCTAAATAAGATTAATTATCGCAAAAGTTGCTAAAAAAAGGCTAGAAATATAATTTCGACTTTAACTACGTCTATAAAGTTATTTTAATGTTAAGTTATTGATTTGTTTAGACAAATATCTCAATTTATATATTTATACACAGGAAGCAGAAAGATAAGCTTTTGTTGTCACGATATATGTTAAGTTTATAATGTTATGAAGGCATCTTCAAGTCGTCAATATGAATGTTTTTTTTTTTTTACAAAATAATAACGTTTATGAGATTATACTTAATAAAGTTGTAAATTCTTACAAAATTGATCTCACAAAACGTGAAGAAATCATTTTGTGCCATTAAATCATATTGTGAATAATAAACGCAGTTATAAAAACTTTTGTTGATTATTATAGTTTTATAATTGAGTTTCGTAAAATGAAAAAAACATTATTATTAATTGATGTTCTATGTGCAAATTACAAACACTTTTCTATAAATATTTGATGAAGCAAAATATAATACTATTATGCCTGTTTGGCAAGTGTTAATCGATATTAGGTAAATAAAAAAAACTTGATAATGAAATTTTCTATTGCTACTACAATGTTGAAATACTTCAGTAAACTGATATGACTATGGAATCCAAAGAACTGAGCAGCATTTTTTTCTCTTATTTTTGCATTGTAATCATGTAAGTATTTCGAATCTTCTTTATATATTATTTAAACAATTAATTATTGCTATCGCTGGCACGCTAATAATCACTTGTACTCAAATCAAATATGTATGTATGCATTTTAAGAAATATTTGTATAATTTTCAATCAAGACAATTTGCATTTGAATGATCACGTGTCCAAACATTTGCCACTACTATGGCGTTTGCATATCTTAAAGATTCTGTTGTGATCAGAGACTGTAATTATTATAATTTTTATATTTAAAATTGAAAAATAAGAATTATTTAGCAATTTTTTAATTACTTAACCAATAACTCTTATTTTTGACCTAATAAAAAAATTATCAAATAATTGTTAAATTTCAATTTTTATTAAAAATTGTTGAATAACTCTTATTTTCCAATTTTATTATAAAAATAAAAATAAAAATTATTTATCAACTTTTATTTTATCAATCAAAAATAAGAGTTATTTTTCAATTTTATTTTAAAAATTGAAAATAAAAATGATTCTACAATTCAACTTTCACCAAGCTCCTTAATATTGATCCTTGAAGGACATGTGATATATCGATGGAAAGGTATTTGAGTGCAGATCGTAAATATATGTCAAAATTTGTTGTTGCTGTGTTGCTTAGCTCAAAAGATATTTCTACCAATTTTTATTTTCAATTTTTAAAATAAAAATTGAAAAATAACTCTTATTTTGATTGATAAAATAAAAGTTGATAAATAATTTTTATTTTTTTTTTTTATAATAAAAATTGGAAAATAAGAGTTATTCAACAATTTTAATAAAAATTGAAATTTAACAATTATTTGATAATTTTTTATTAAGTAAAAAATAAGAGTTAGGTATTGATTTTTTATAAAAATTGAAAATAAAAGTTTATTCGATTTTTGGATTCCCAGCTAAATAAAAAGTTATTTGGCCGTTTTTGCGTTCACCTTATACCTATATTTGGGTTCGATTTTTTTCAACCCCATAACTCTTATTTGCGGTCCCTGGTTGTGATATTTGAAGTGCCGCTGGGTTTTTGGTAGGTGGCATAATCAAAAAAAAACTTACCTCACTGGCCAGAAATAGCGTGAAGCAGAATACTGCGATTGCCAATAGTTGAAAATCTTTCGTATTTGATGTCATTTTCGTTATTTCGTTGTCGCCTCTTTATTTAACTATTATTTTCTAATTTTTTGTTGCGTCTCCAATTGCCCAATCGATCGAGGGACTTAATGCTCGTTTTGTTGGCTGAAAGTTTTTTAAATAAATATGAGTATTAGTGTTGGAAAGCGGGTCTTTAAATAGTAATTGACTTTTTTGTGTCCAATTTCGATTTACTTTAGATGTGCGTAACACAACTTTCTTCGAACAGTTTTGTAACAATGGCCAAACAATGCCCATTTGCCATTGCGTTCCATGGTGAAAACCATTTTCAATTTAAGGTACGTAATTAATTGTAATTTAAAAAAACATTTGCTGTCGGATTTTGTTGTTTGCCAAACAAGCGGCATAAATTGTTGCCATTTTATGGCTGGCAGAATCAGCAACGCATTTGAAGCAGCCTCTGCCTCTGCCACTGCCTCGACCTCCACCTACAATTGAATTTGCAACCTTGCAGCTTCACTCTAAACACACACAACAACATATTTATGTGTGTTATTTGTCGTGCTTGTTGGTTTCGCATCCGAAATGCAGTTTGTTGCTGCTTTTACCAAGCTTTCCAAATATGTCAAATTGAACTTTGAACTATATACCGATATTTACTTGCTTTCCTTGAAGCTTAACAAATTGAAGCATTTAAAATAAATCGAGTTGCTTTAATTTCAAAGCTCTTCAAAATAGAACTATAAATCGTCTTGAAAACATTTGCATTTAGAGACGATTTTTTGTGTATTTTGTGTTCTTGATCTCGATTTTTTTTTTAGATAGTTGACAGCTTCAGTAATTAAAACTATGGACGAACAGAGTTGAATTAGATTTTTTTTGATATAAAGTTTCTTTGCAGTATTTGCTGCCTTTAGTTTCTAATAACTTATCCTACAACATTCCATAAATCAACTCATAGACCTTTTAAAATTCAATTAAGATTTTTTTTTTATTATTTTGTGATCTTCTCAATCAGATTCCTTGACTCGACTGAAATCAAGATCACGACACTCGCAGCATTTATAAGCAAGTATATTATTTTTCAACTATCGAAACAATTCAATTTCAAATTTCAGGTTTTTGTTTTTTTTCCATTGATCTATTAACAAGATCATTTTGTGCGTGTTTGAAGCTACAGCATCCACAATAACAAAAGCTCAAGCAAAAAATTGCGGTCCATTTGGCTTGGATTTTTGTGTTTTTTTGGTATTTTCCTTGTCTTGACCTTTTTGACAACAACAGCAACAACAGCAACAACAAGCCACAAATATTTGCAACTTTATCCTCAGCTCGTGATGCTGGTTTCGTTTTTTATTGCTGCTTTGTGCCTGGCAGCATAACAAGAAAAACAAAAACAACAACAACAAACTAGCCAAACTCAAAGCCTATTTGACATTTTTGCCAAACAATTTCCACAGAAAGAGCATTTGCGAACCCGAAGATGTTTAAAAGCTGCTGCTGCTGCAACAACAGCAAGAATAGCAACAACAATTATACCAATTAGCTGGCATTACAGGTTGATTACGACTCTGGGCATCATTTTGTTTCTAATTGTTCCGAGCCGAGCGAAGCCGATCGAAGGAAGTTATTAACTTACGAACAGTTGTTGTTGGTGGTAAGTGGACAGAACTATCAGCGAACATTGTTTATGGCTCACCTTCGTCTTAAAGTTGACAAACAAATTGCAGCGTTGATCGTAGGTGGGGTTCTTCTGAATAACATTCCATGTGATCGTGGTAAGATATATATATTGTTAGATCTTGTTCGTTTTTACATACATCGATTAATTTGCTACACACGCTGATCACACGGATCGCTGATCGTCGATCGTTAGATTTATCGTTATATCGCAGATCGCAGATCGTAGTTCGAGTGATATTTGTAAAGATCAAATGTCAGTCAACGACTAAAGAAAAAACAAAGTCAAGAGCACACGCGCCAAATTTGATTCGAATCACGTTCAATCGATGAGATCCCATAGATATCCACGGAATCAATTCTGGCATAAATTGAATATGTATTTATTATGCCATGCCATTAACACTTAATGCCTATCGACGATGCACAATCCGCCGTTCCGTTGCAATTGCAAATTGCACTTCAAACGACGCGCGTCAATATGCTTCTTTATTTATGTGTTCACCGCGACTTCTTCTTGTCGTATCTCAATCGCTGCATAAACGTATCTGTATCTTTTCACGTTTGTTTTGTTTTTTTACCGCTACGTCAACCGCATCGAACGACGTCTCGCACAGAACTGATGCCTGCCAATGCATTCAACTTGGCTTAAAATTTACATTAGGCCGCTGGCAAAAATCTCCGCCCGCTAGACGCAGCACCAAAGAAGCGCCAAACGATCGTCATCAACGTAGCGTCATCCAACCAACGCACAGTGGGATCAAGCTATGAAACATTTGCTTTGAAACATTTGCTTACTCTTGAAAAGTTATGTCAAATTAAACCTCTTGTAAAATTTTCAATAATATGTATTTAATTTCCAAGCTCTTAAATTTTTTTAATATTTTAATTACTTTCCAAAGTCTTTACTCATGGAACATGTTTTATATGATTTACAAAATGATACTTATTGAATAAAATCAGACGCTCTGAACATAAATATATCAGGAACCGTTACGTTTTTAACTTTTATCATAAATATTTTTAGTAATTTTAACCTTTTATATTTAAAACCAATAAGTAACAGTTATTTTAGATTTTAAAATAATTTCTCATAAGATAACAGTAACTTATTATTTTTTATTAAAAAGTTCAAAAATAACTTTTAAAAATTGATATTTTTTTAAATCTATAAATAACTATTTATTTCTGATATTTATTGTTTGCTCTCAAAAATAACAGTTATCTTATGATTTTTACAATATAAATCAGAAATAAAAATCAAAAATAACTTTTATAAAAAAGTCTTTTAAATATAAATCAGTCATTGACTTTTATTATATATATATATTTTTATATAAACCTAAGTCTTAATTAAGAAACTCTGTTTAACATTCTTCCATTTTGCCTTGTTTCCCCATATGTTCCCTTTTCTTTAAAGGTCAAAACTATACGAAGTATCTGCAATCGAAAAAGCAAGCTCTTAAAACTTCAAAATGTAAAGCCGTAAACTTATAGTTAATAACCTTTTTTTCACCCCAAGCTTCATAGTTAAATTCTTTATACTGTCTTCCAAATACTATACATGCGACCACTGTGCCTTAAACATCTTCGTTAATAGCCGACGCCAAAGCTGCTGCAAAGATCGTCTCAAAGTGTTGGTGCTCGATGTGGGCAGCGCAGTAACGAAGCAGCCCGAAGTCTGTGATTCGTATAGAGCTTAAGTTGGCATTCGTGATACAGCGCAAAAGAGTTGGGCAGGCAACAAACAAAGCGTTAACATTACAGCTACAATTTCATTTTCATTTCCATTTTCATTTTCATTTTCATTTTCGTTTTCATTTGCAATGTACACAGTTTGAAGATGTCGGGTTATTAGTGTCGGGTATGCCACCGTTTAGGCGGGGAGACCCTTCACCAATGTACGTGTTTATTTGCCTAATTTATTGGATCGCCAAAACAGTTGGCTAAATAGAGCAATCGCGCCAAGCAGCAACAGTAGCAGCAGCAACAGCAACAGCCGTAGCATTGCTTCTGAGATCTGAGTCAGATTAGGCGGGGTATTACGAAAGTTAGCAACTGCTTGTACTTTGCCTAGTATTTGCCACAATCAAACGTTTTTGAGCGTTGGCGTCGACGTCAACAGAGACAGCGATAGCGACAGCGACAGCAGCATCGTATTCAGTTTTCAGTGAGTTTTGTAAGATGAGATTTCCATTTTCAATTCCATGCCGTTTATTTACTTGTTGTGCCGCCTTTCAAAGCCCTTTGTCGTGCACCGATAAAAAAAGCAACAACTGAGAAACCGAGAACTGCATTGGCTAAATGCTATATAGCAGTTGGGCGGTGGGGGGCTGGGCGCTTGGATCAACTCTGTTTGATTGTGTGTTGCCTCATTGCATTTCTAGGTTCATATATTCATATGGATCTGCAACATCCAACAGCAACAGTGTTTATTATTTGGGGTTTTTTCTTGGTGCTTGGGTCGTGACTCTGCGGCTGGGCAGGAAGTTCCATCAAAAGATTAACACAACAAAGCCAAAAAAGAGTTATCGAAGAAAATACAAACAATTGAATGTTTTTTTTTTTGTTTTATTTGTGGATACAATTGGTACAACTGTACGTATACACAACATGGAATTTTGTGACGTTCAAACGGAGAAAAAACATTAAATGTAATAAACTGTAATAAACACTTTAAACATTGGGTGGTGTTGTTGTTGGCTTGCTGTTGTTATCTTGCTGTGAGCGTTGCTGTTGCTGAAACTCGGTCAAAATGCGGCTACGCGGTATCTCAGTCTCCACACGGCTGCCAGCGATATCAATGTCATTGTCATTCTTATCAAAAAATATGTCAATAATGATGCGAACGCCTGGAAGGGAAAGAAATTCTAAGGACCTTCAGATACGATAACTTTTTTCTACTTACCATGTTTGCTGCGTCTTATGGTTGTCTTGCTTTCATATGATTTGGCATATTCTTCACCATTTGTTGCATCCCCGCCCAAAGTTTGTCGCAACGATGTCTGATCTTCCGATGTGGTCATGCGAAAATTAACCGCCTCATTATTGTGTAGACAGCTGTCAAGAATTTATATATTAACAAATATATATCACAAAAGAAAAAAATATATATCCTACTTGCAGCTAATGCTGGCCTGACCATCATCTGTGGCTTCGCAGCAATCCTGTTCTTTAGTGGCCGACGACTTAACATTCTCACCAAAATATAGAGACTTTGCAACTTCCAATTCTTGATTCTTTTGCGTGGCAAAATTGTAGAGATTGATCATATCACGCACACGTATGGGCGTCTCCTCCAGCACGGACTGGGAGACATTCGATTGTAGGCTGGAGTTTTCATCCTCGTAGCTTTGATCGCAGCTAGTGCCCGTCTTTGTCTCGTTGATGCTCATTACTATTATATTAAATATGTAAAACAAAATGGGAAAATTTTATCAATTTATTTTTGCAAAATTTTCGTTTGAAATGTGAAAACCAAAACAGCTACAACAAAATTAAGTTTCTGATTGAAAAACCAGGTACAAACTTTTTCACAATATACTACGTAATGCTCAACGATTGCTGCGTTAAGTGACGTAGAATGTTTTCTTGTTGACTTCAAAAAAAAAAAATATCTTTACATTTGTTCAAGGTCATATGTTAATATCAAATTAATTATGTAAGATGCCTTCTAATGTCTGCCTGGGGATTCAACAAAATCAAATATCATTCAGAAGCAGAGTGCATGTTCAAGAAAACAAAAGAAACATTCCATTGTGTTACATGTAATATGTGTTTTTTTAGTGTAACATCTTCAGTTCGTTAACAATTACAAACAATAAACGAATGTAAATGTAATTCATATTTGAATTGAATTTGCTACGCTGCGACCTTCGCTTCCAAAGATCCAAAACGTTCGAAATCGAACCGCATCGACTTTCGGTGGTTATTAGTGAAATTCGAAACGTACAGTGAATGCCACACAATGTTGAATTGTCTTAGCTCGGATTTAGTGGAACTTGCAAGGCGTTGTAGCCCATAAGTAGTTATGCATGTATTGGTGTACATTAAATATGTTTTGAAATTGGGTGAGCAATGACTTGCAGCAGCCGTTATGATTATCAGCATCATCATTAACCAAAAATCAGCAGTAGCGCCACCACCAACAGCTACAGCATCTCAGCTCCATTTGGCACACGCTCCCAAAATCGGAAAAAAATCCGCTGTTAAGGTCAATCATCAGTAATTGCATGCGACATATGACGATTTCGTTATGGACAGCATCAGTTCAAAAATTGCGATGTAATTTACTTGAACCAAGCCAAGGATACATATCTGAGCCAACGCTAATGACGCTTTTCATCAAAAACATTTATATACAAAATATTTAATATATTTTAACTCACAGACTACTATTCTTTTTTTTTAAATTCTTTTTCGTCAAAAATCATTTGAATGCCAAATTGTTTTTCCTTCAGTTTCTACATATCACGAGTTTGCTCTGCACTTGTTTGTGGCGCATCTTTTGGCAATTAGCAGCGATGTCAACGGGTTCAATGAAAATCCAAGAGAAGGTGTGGGGCCTACAGTCACAGACAATTCGAGTACGATTACCAAGTAGACGAGAAGAGTTGGTTAAAACAGAATGCTACTCCCCTAACTAAATCGTATATACCACATACCACAAGAGGTGTGTCATCGACATCTCTTAGTTCTACGATGAGGGCGGGCGGATAAGGGGCGGCAAAGGCGTGTGATTCAATTGAAGGCCACACACAGCAACAGTAATAACAATAACAAAAACACAAGTGTTCTCAAAGACAGTATGCTTGACTCGAAGATGCTCTGTTAACCAAATTTCATTTCTTGATTCGACAAACTTCATTTGTTCCTTACCTTATAAGACACTCTTCACATCTACAGGGTATTCAAATAGCATAACAATTGTTGTTGTTGCCATTTATGTTATGCTACCTTCTCGCTCTTACCACCAAAAAGGCGCCAAGCATACCTACTACATATGTTTAATTGCTAAATTGGTGCAATTCGGCATAATTCATGTTGATAGCTTTAAGGCTTAAAGCCGCATGGTTCTTCTTCTTCTTAAGTTTATTTTCGTGTTTCGCAAGGTCTCATTGAAACAGCAACAATAATAATAATAACAAAACAAAAGAAATAACAACAGTAACAACAATAATAAACACAGATTCACACGTTGATTAAAACTTATTTAAAGCGACACAAAGCCGCAGGCCAGCAGCTGGTCATGAGCATGAAAAATGAAAGTATTGTATTACTTTATGAAGAAGCGCTAAGACTGCGATTTTGCAGCAGAAGTCCCAAACAGCACACACACGCACACACATTGATCATTGATAACAGTAAGCAGTTAGCAGCAGTTAGCAGAGTGTCAATTATTGCGTATACGCCACCAAGTAACTGACAATGACTAGGAATTGAATAACGTAGAAAACGAACAACGTGTGTGTAATGAGCTGTACACAATTGGCCAGCTATTACGACTAGGCCTAGTTAAAAGCAAACACTGGAAAAAAAAGTACTATCAATTATTTAAGATTAACTGCAAATGGGAATTAAGTTTTTTTTGAGTGTGCTGTTATTTTTGAAAAATGTATTACGCGTATGCGGGAAGTCAGAAGTCAAATTAGTATAGAGCTAACTATGTAAACACCTTCGCCTTTGCCAGCAGCTGCTGCAGCTGCGGCTCAAGTCCAAGTTCGACGCTTAGCTGCTTAGTCTCGCATCCGGTCACATTATGCTATAGCGAACGAGCTAGTTTAAGTGGCAATTTTTCCAACTAGTGTGCTACAAATTTGTCAAACTGACAATGCGGCAAGGTCAGGCATGAGGCATCAGGCATCATCATAACAAATTCAGAGGTCCCCGCTTGGGCATGCGGTCAGCATTGGCATAAGTAGTATCATTGACCTTAAGTGACAAGACGGCGGCAATCTGAAGAGCACTGAATAAGCCAAGATTATCACCTTTGGATACATTTATTGCACTTACTTATTGTTCAATTGTAGGCACTGCAGCATCTTCAACTCAAGCTCTCTCTCTTTAGACGTTGGAAGATGATGTGGCCGATGGCACAATGTATAACACGACTATTAAAGGTCAACGAATGAAAAGCGAAAAACAATAAAACGTTAAGTAAATCAAATGCTGAACAAATAAATAAACATTGTTAATTGTTGTATATCGTATTTATTTCCATTTAAAAATGGTTCAAACGAAAGATTCAAGACACGAACTTGGCATCCATAAGAAAAGCAATATTTGTATACCCTCGACTTGCTGGCATAATAGCTTTTGTCATGTCGTTTGCAACGCCACATAAAATTAGGCACCCTCTTAGCTCAAAACAAAAATAATAATAAAACAAAAAGTCTCACATAATTACTATTATAATAGCAATAAGATTGTTATTATCTATGCCTAGCATAACGAATAGCCATTGTCTGGCTATATAAACAATAATGTAGAGTGTATAGTGTAGTGTAGTAGTTCATGATATCTTTAACGTTATTGTTAATCAATATGCGTGTAGTACATCTTATGGGAGTTCCGCACAAGTTCTCAAAATGACAAAAAGTTATGTGTTTTTGTGCTATTGTCTGGTTGGGTTATTTGTTAACTGCCGCTTAACCTGACCTTGGCCACTTGGCAATGAGTCTAGGAGCAAGTGCCGTTGTTTTGGCAGACCCCCAGAAGGCATCATCATCGATACAGCTAGCAAGTGCCGCATCTTCCATTGAGGCAGCAGCCACTTCAACAATGAAGCCATCAAACTACAAAATGTTGTTCAATGCTAATGTTCAATACACTTAAATATATTTTCGGTTGAATGATGTATCGCACATAGAAATTAGAGTACATGATTAATTGCTCTGCTTACGGGCAATGCATAGCGGTACAGTCATTTACGTATGCATATGTGTATATATCATGTATACGCACTGCGTACTTGGATTAATGATGATCGCTACATTCATATCCAAACTGAATAACTTAACCCACATAAGCTTGGATAGGCGCTAGGTGTGCGCTTCCATTGTGGCGCCCATCGCTTGATTAAACCTTTATAAACAAGTCTTCAAAACAGCGCTAAGCAATTGTTGAACGTTTTCTATTATCTGCAAGTACTTAGCTGCTGTGGTGGCGTTTAGCAGATTGTGTGAAAAAAAAAAACAACATAAATATAATAAATATATTTGTTTATTGTTAGGTGTCAATCAAGGCATTTTGTGTGCTGCCTATTAATGCAGCAAAGTCACCAATTAAGCAACATCATAATGCAGGCTGATGTTTTGTGGCTTGCGGTTGCATTGCCCATGAATAAAAAAAACCTATAAAAATAAACAAACGAACATTGCAGCTGAGAAGATGAGCTGTTAAGCTGCAATTGAGCGTAACTCAATTTTTTCTCACACTAATGATTTGAGCATATTGTTCTTGAATTACATAGAGATATTTTATTTCATCAACGAATGTTTCCGACTCCATTTCAACCATAAAAATTAAGTTTTGTCGCTGATTTACTCAAATACAACTATTTAAGTTACCGCGCCAAACTAATTTGTGTATCGATATAGTGGTTCGATAAGTTACTCATTTTGGCTTCTTTCAGTGTTGCTCAATTGCTCAGTTTATGTTGCGGTTTTCGTAGCCCTGATATTTTCTCTGTGTTAAAATTAACAACATGAACCATACTAGATTTATATATATTTTTTAAATAGTTTTTTGGTAAATAGTTCTCAGTTATTACCTCCAATAAGCTTTGCAATAAAATATATGTGTATACAGCGGGCATAAATACTTTAATGTTTAGCCTAAAGGTATGCTGCGTTTTTATTGATTTTAAGAACTCGGCTGTACTTCGGTTTTATTAGTCGTCCTAAAAGTATGCTTTGAAAATATTCGTTTGTTTCCCCAAACAACAATAAAAACACATTTTTTCCTTCTAATGTGGTTGTTGTAAATTTGTGATTTCTTCTTCTTTCTCTCTCCTTCCTATGTGGTTGTTGTTGTATGTCCGTCTAAATTCCGTCCGATTTTGTCCGATTTTTTGTGGCAAAATTGCCGGTTTAATTAAGGCTAAAACTTTAACCTATTGTTGTTGTTGTATGTCCGTCTAGACTCTAGAGTCTTCTAGTCTTCTTGTGCAGTAAATTGTCGCTGAACAACAACAATAAAAACACATTTTACAATTATAAATTTGATTGAATATTTTCTAGATTTATTTCGCTCTGATTGTTAAATTATGAGCTTAACGAGGAGATGCATTTGGTTTGGAATAGTTTTTATTCATGTTAAAGTTAATGATTTTTAGCTAACTTGTAAAATAGACATCTTGCGCGTTAGTTAAAAAAACTTAACATTTATCTCCTTTTATAAGTTTTGGATTTCGATTAGCGAATTATTATTGTTATAAATTCTGCCTTTAAAATGTACAGTTGAATTAATTGAATAAGTGTTTAATATGTTTTTCTTTATGTATAATATTTATTTAAATATATATTTATACGTATAGTAAATGTTTTATGCGGGCGACTAGAAATTCAAGAAATCTTTAAAATATACAATTTAATACAATACACACTATCGGATTATACGATTATTGATCTAATGAGTTACATGCTAAACGATAGGAATCATGAAAATTACTTTTACTTGCATTCATTGTTTGTTGTTGATTACATCTAATTTAATTTAAATTTAAATAATTAAATATTATCAATACAAGCATTTCGAATCTTAATCTTACGATTACTTAAGCACTTAATTGCAAAAGTTTTTAAAATGTTTATTTTTTAGTTTTCAATTTATTTAATATTGTATTATGAGTGCCTGAATAATGTAACTAAAATTTGGCGCAACAACCCAATTTGTATTTGTTTTTCTTCATTAATTATAACAAAATCTTTGGTTGTAACTACAACTGAAAATTGTTTATTTGTTTTATGTACTTTTGTGCAGGTTCTTGAATTGGATTGTATTTAACTGCTGCACCAACCACGTCTAGTGTTAAATACATGTACATATGTTTATATAAATTATCACAGTAAAATAAATAGAATTATATATATATTATTCGTAAATATTGTTGTTGTGTTGCTTGGTAATAACTAAAGAGACGACTCACTGGATTGGTTCCCAAAAAGATTTGATTTTATAAATAATACTTTTGCATTGTGTTTACTTCTTCTATCATAGAGCCTTGCATAATTAGTTTTTCTTATATAATTTCCAAGTTGAACTGAATGAAAAATTAATTTAATTTAAGTATAGGTAGTTTTGATAACGAGTAACTTTAAGCGCAAACAAACGAACGAATAGCTACTCGTAACATTTATAAACCAAACCTGGTTTTTTCACGTTATATGAACTTTCTCTTTTTGTGAATTATTTGTGTTTCAATTGAATTTTAGTGGAGGTATTTTTGACAACGAGTAACTTTAAGCGAACGAGTTACTACTCGTTACATTTACAAACCAACGAGTCACAAGTTTCTCGTTATACTAAACTTTCTCCTTTTGCCGAAAACACTTAAGCAAGGCTCTGTTTCAAGTCAAATCTATAAACTCATATATTGTATTACTTTTTGTTGTTCCTGGTGTGCTCTATTTGTGTTTGTGTGTGTTGAGATTATGGAAGATACGATAGTCATAGTCCACATTTTGGCAAAACTGTTGAACATGGTTTGTTGTGTGTTTCTCTTTTGTTGTCTACTGATTCAGCAACGTATTGGTAACCTCGGAGAAGGAGAGCAATGGACTACCATCCAGATAGGCACCAGCAGCAGCAACACTCGATGTTGGTGGCGGCGCATAGGCCAATGCCGCCGGATAGAGTAAATGTTGTGCGTGATGTTGTTGTTGTTGTTGATAATTTGGCTGATGTTGCTGTTGCTGTAGATGCTGCTGCTGCTGTTGTTGTTGTTGCTGAAGTTTGGCTGCTTTGCGTGCGCCTTTGTTGTTGTTGTTGTTGTTGGTGAGCGCCTGCAGCGTTTCATCGGCACAAATGATGAGCGGCGGCGGCGGCACGGCTGTTGCTGCCGTGACAGCAACCAGTTGCTGATAGGGCGAAACGGCATCAGCTGAGCTGGTGCCAAGCAGACTGCTTACCGCTGGCAGCGTGGGTGTGGGCGGCGGTGGTGGTGATGTCTGATCCACCTGATGATGATGCTGATGCAGCTGATAGCCATGATGTTGTTGTTGTTGCATTAGAATCTAGGTAGGGGAGTTGGAGTTTGGTTAGTTAGGATGTTAGCACTCGATGGTGCACTAGTGTGTGTGTGGTGTATTTTCAAGGTGTGGGTGGTGCAACTACAGTGCATACTAATTGTTAATTGTTTATTGTTTTTAGCGGCTTGCCGTGTGCTGGCCGTGATGGTGGTGCAGGTGGTGATGTGGCGTGGCTGGCGTTGATGCAACTGCTGCTGCTGCCGCTGCAGCCGCATGATGGTGGTGCGGATGGTGGTGCGAATGGTGGTGCGGATGATGGTGATGGTGATGATGGTGATAGGCTAAATACTGCGAGTATTGCGTGTAGCTGGCCGGCGACCATACCTCGCTGCCATTGGGTGTTGCTGCTGCTGCTGTCACAGCTGCAACGGCTGTTGCTGATGACGTTGATGAGGCAGATTGCTGATGCAAATGCTGATGGGCAGCACTGGTTGCATCTTGCTGATGATGTTGCTGATGTTGGTGCTGCTGCTGCTGTTGTTGCTGCTGTTGCTGATGTGAATGATGTTGCTGCTGTTGATGTGAATGTGGATGCGATTGTGGATGCTGATGTGGATGCTGTTGTGGATGATGGTGCTGCGTGTGTGCATGTGGATGATGACTGTGCGACTGTTGCTGCTGCTGTTGTTGCTGTTGTTGCTGCTGGTGGTTGCTGGCGGCTTGGCAGCTTGGCGGGTGTGGCTGCAACGTTGGGTGCTCAGTGCCACTAACTGGATGTGTTACGCTATTGCTAGAATTGCTAACATTGCTGCCCAAACCACGACCAGAATGTGGTTGTTGCTGTTGCTGCTGCTGCTGTTGCTGCTGTGGCGATGTGGTGTGCGAGGATGCTGAGTAGAGGCCAGAGTCATCATGTTGCAGCTGATAGCTCTCCGGAGTGCCAGCACTTGTTGATTTGCCCGTCAGCTCCTTTGTGCCATTCCATTTGGCTGCCGCAGCTGCCGGCTCATGTTCATTGTTGTTGTTGTTGTTGTTGTAGCTGAGACCATTGGTCAAGGGTGTGGTGCGTTGTGGTGAACCACCGCCTGCACCCACAGCCAGTCGACTGTTCAGTGGCACACCACTCGATTGTGTGGTGCCCCACATAAGCACCGTTTGACGCTCATAAGGATCTTGACTCACGGCGGCAGCGGCAGCTGCTGCTGCTGATAGTTCCACTTTGGGTGTAACGCTGCTGCCGTTGGGCGTGGCAACTGCTCCGGAGACGGGTGAGGGGCCATCCGAGGAGCACGATATGACCTCCATGACCTGTGGCGATGATTTGGGCGTCTTAAGAGGTATTTGCTATGAGGGCGAGAAAAAAATATTAAGATTCGTTTAGCTTGATTTACACTACAGGTCATAAGTATTTTGACAACTTTAAAGTAATATCTTCTCACAATAAATATTTACTTAATAAAGTGTTTGGTATCAATGGAAAGGTCATTTAATTTCCGTTTGAATGATACAATTTTCTTATTGACCCATTAAGTACCCATTAAAAGTTTTTAATTCTTGCAAAGGTCTATTTTCAAACCTTTTTTTTCCGGGCTTAAATAATAAATGTTTTGATGCAAAAAGTTACTTCAAACAATTCTAAAAGAGACTGAAAAAATTTTTTAAAAAATCTTTTTGCATGCATTTTTTTTAAATTTTTTGAAAATTGCAAAAATTACATTTTTTCATTAAAAGAGGGTAAATTTGGTCATTTTTGCCATTTTTAGCAATTTTTTTATGATTTTTTGAAAATTGTTTAAAATGACTAAAATTTACTTTTTCATTAAATCGTTTTTTTTTTCTAATACCTTAATAAACATAAATCAAACAAAAAAAAAAACGATTTAAAATTTACTATTTTTGATGATAAGGGCGTAAAATAGATTTTACTTTAAAGTTGTCAAAATATTTATGGCCTGTAGTGTACATGCAACTTACCTGTGGCGTGGATGTGGGACTGCCATAGCCACTGCTATAGCCGCTATAATATTTGCCCGTCTCCTGCCACTTTTCATCCTTGGAGGCAATGGCATAGCCATCGTAGGAGAGAAAGCCGTTGGCCACATACGCCGATGCAGGTGCTCCGCTATGTGGATAATCCGTATAGTAGCCACCGACGCCAACGGCGCCCTGCAGCCGATACTGATGGAAGAGATTCTCGCTAACGGGATAAAAGGCATTGGCCGGCATGGAGCTGCCCATATACAAATTGTCCGCTGCCGTTGCATACGGCGATGCCGAGTACATGGGATTGAGATTGGAATAGGCTGCGGCCACAGCTGCCGCCGGATCGGGCAGGTATTCCACAACAGCTGGCGCCGGCGAACCCACCTGTGCCAGTGGCGACGATTGCTGTGCCTGCAACTGTTGCTGCTGCTGCTGCTGTTGCAACTTGCGCTTGCTGCGGCACGTGGACAAAAAGTCACGCAACTGCGTCTTATACCTTCGATTGGGTCGCGTTGGCGTCACCGGCGGCGGCAGCGCATGTGCTGTGGGCGAGACACTGGCACTGGTCGGTGGCACCACCAGCTGATCCGCTTCGGAAAAGTATGTGGACGCCAAACCCGTATCCAGATAGCTAACCTTAAAGTCCATGGTGCGTTTGCCCAGCAGATCGTGACCCTCCTCATCCATGAGCTGGCGATGCGTGCAGATGACAAAGTCTGGCTTTGAATTCTTGTACACCAAACGGGAGCTCGTCTGCAGCCATTGCCATTCGCCATCCTTCTTCTGATAGCGATACGCAATCATGCCCGAGGCGCCCGTCTTCAGCACTGCAAGGGAATAAATTTGAGGTACTGTTGAACATCGGTTCACAGAGAAAATAAATTCAACGTAAAATCAAAAATTTAATTTTAAATTCAGATTTTCTTTTTTTTAAAATTAAGTACAAAATTATTTATCTTTATAAATATAAATTTAATAATTTTTCGTATTAAATTACCTAATTTAACACGATTTGAAAAATTATTAAATTTAATAATTTCGTACTAAACTTGAAAAGAAAAACCTAAAATTTGAATTTCAAATTAAATTTTTGATTTCATGTTAAATTTTTTTGTTTTTCTGTGTTCTTAAGTGTTACTTACGCTCCTGATGTGCACTTGCCACATAGGCCAAGTCATCGTAGTGCACCAGATCGTAGCCACCCATATTGACCAGCTCTGTGTCCGCATAGCCCAGAATGTGCTTGCCCCGCTGATCCATGGAGACAAGGGAAAAGTCCAGCTTATGCTTCGACTTGAACATGTTCTCCTTGTGTGGAATCTCCAGCAAACTGGGCGGACCAAAGGGTGTGCAGTAGGCGAAGAGCGCAAGCGGTGGCTCCTCCGTCTTGCGATTCTGGCCGTGTAGGATCTTGATGCGACCGCGTATGTCCAAGCGCAGGAAGCCCGATGTGTTGTCCAGCAGGCAACGGAAACGCACCGTAAAGCTGCGCTCCAAATAGAGTGCTTTGTCCGGTGCCAGAGTCTCGGAGAGCTGCATGCTGGACATGTCTGCGGGCAGGAAACTGTTCCAGAGCAGCTGACGCTGCAGCTCCTCGCGATCCTCCGAATGCACCAGCTCATACACAGACTGATGCACAATATCCGACTGCAAGGTACAAAGTGGAAGTGAGTTTACTCAGATTCTGGGT
Source organism: Scaptomyza pallida (assembly GCA_018152965.1). Lineage (NCBI taxonomy): Eukaryota > Metazoa > Arthropoda > Insecta > Diptera > Drosophilidae > Scaptomyza > Scaptomyza pallida. Next base: position 1,247,967 of record JAECXP010000002.1, on the reverse strand, counting down.
TAAAAGTATCTTTGGTTGGAGTTCAATCAACTTTGTTATTGATTTTCGCTTTCGCTTAAGATTCGGGTTTTGTTCTTGTTTTTGTTTTTTTGGGGCGTATAAATCAAAATGCGCGCAAATTGAAAATGCGCCCCATGTTGGCCACAAATTGAGACATAAATTCTGCACGCGCCAGGGAAAGAAGGATAAGAACAAGATCGAGGCGACAGCAATGCGAAATGCATTACACACATTAGAGATGGTACGGATTGTGAAGTTAAGCAAGAAGATTGTGTTAAGATCGTAATAAAATCGTGTAAGGATCATTATTATGCCCTTAACATATAAAATAGGTTAAAAAGGGTATAATATTTTTGTGCAAATGTATGTAACAGACAAAAGGAAGCTTCTCCGTTCCTATAAAGGATATATATTCTTAATCAGCATCAATAGCCGAGTCAATATAGAAATGTTCGTCTGTCCGTCTGAATCCCAGAGACTATAAGAGCTAGAGACTTCAAACTTAAAACTAAAGCTCTCCTATACCATGAGCAGAAAATTTAAATTATCGATAACACTTCTGGTTTCCGATATACACATGTAATCGATAACAATAAAATCTTGAATTTCAAAATTGTGAAAACGAGATCTTAAGTTATGGATAAAATAATGAATATTTAAAAAAAAATTGATCGAAATCGGATAAGAACAACCGGAGAAATCGCGGTTCGAAGTTTGGTCATTTCGGTCTCTGAAAGAATACACAAAATTGATTGTACGCGTTACGTATGGGGTTAAGGGTATGTTCTAGTCGGAATTTCTCGACTAGAGACTTTTTACTTGTTTCGTAGAATGTTATGTTGAATAATCTGTAGAGTTTGCAATAATTATTTCTTACATCTTCATTTTCATTAAACTAGTCGTGTCACGTAGTTAATCGCTCCCTTACGCTCACGCGCCCATCTCTAGCACATAGTCTACAAATCATGCAGGAGCTGGAAGGAAACACTGATGAGGGGCAGGAAGGCAGCGCCTCTCTGTGTACAACTTTCTACGTATGTTTGGCTGCGAAAAACCAACAAAGCAAATGATTTGACCGCAATCTCAATTGGAATATACTTGAATATGTGTATGTGCTTCAATCGGTGGCAAGCAATCCGATGGCCAATGGCCATGGTAATAGGCAGCTACGTTTTTTAATTGAGCTGCCAAACGGGGCGTGTCAAATGCCGCTTTACACATTTACAACTAAATTAAAATGAAAGAGACAGACACAGTGAGAGAGCGCGCGAGAGAGAGACAGAGAGCGAAGAAAGCTAACTGCAATTTTCAATTTCCATTCGACAAGCGCCAATACAATAAAGTAGTAGGAATCGAAGAAGGCGACGGTGTGGGGAGGGGGAGGAGCTGCCAGACTCCTCGAGTTAGGCCCAAAACATGTTGCCACGTTTGGGGGCAGTTGATCGCCGCACAGCTGCCGTCACAAGGCGTCGCACGTTCGCTTTAACAATGCCACGCCCTGTTCGAGTGCCCCTTCGTCCCCTCCCCCCTCCCTTTGACAGCTGCGTAAGCAAATCTTTGTGGCATTGTGGCGATTGCGCAATCCTCATGCTGATCTGATTTTTATTTATGATCGCCAGCTACCTGCCATGCAACGTGCAACGTGCAACGTTTGGCCACATCTGCTTCTCTGTGTGGCACCTTTATCATATTTGTTGTTTGTTTTTGCTTTCTTATAAAAAAGGGGCTTTGGGGTATCTTAGGTTTGTTTTATGCTTGCATTCACTTATGAAAAGGGCTTTAAGGGTATTTCTGAGTTGTTTCTTTTAAGTCCTTTAATTCAACGTGTTGTCTTGATTATTGCTTATGTTTTAATACATGATATTCAGCTACAGGGTATGTATTCCACCAAGCAAGAAAGGTGTTGGCTCCAACTGATAGTTAGAAGCTGTACTTTAACCCATTTCCGCAATGAGCTTGACCTAAAAAACAAAAAAGAAAGGAGAGGAAGACAAGCTGTCATTCATAGAAACTCTCGACTTTTGCTTGTAGGCAATTAAAATCAATCACAAAGATGAAGAAAACCCAACCTACCGAATTTTTGTAATTGTTGTTGTTGTTGTTGTTGTCCACTTACCTGATGAAAACCCAAATAGCTCTCGATGCTGTGCGTGGCAAAGAAGACCTCGCCTTCGCATGTCAGTATCATTAGAAATCCATTTAGAGCCTGCAAGAACAAAAAAAAACAAAAGAAAGAAAGAGTGAGAGAGAGAGTGAGAGCGAGAGAGAAAGAGAGAAAGACAAAAATTAAATCAAAACTACGAATTAAATGTTGAGGGGAGGGCAGAACAGGGCGAAGATGCTACAACAACATCAAATTGACAAGCCAAAAAGATTACAGCCAGAAAATCGATAGACTTAAGGGAATGAGAGAGAAAGAGAGGGCATAGACATCACGTAATTGTCAGTAGCTGCCGGTTTTCGTTTTTTTTGGTGGATGGATTAATCCATCATTTCGCGGTCTAGATGAAGCCAAAGCCATGAATGAACCACAGACCGATGTCCAGAAAGAGAAAAGAGCGACAAGAAACGAGGGTCAAAGACAGCGGCGCTAACTTCAGGCTAAAACGTAATCAGCGCTTAAGCGGGCTCATTTCAATGGAGCCACAATGAGCGAGTGAGACAGAGGGTTAACTTTGAAGTTCCACATCAAATTCAACCAGGAAATGATGCGCAATTAAATCAATGAGTTTCAACTAAATGCAGAGAAGAAGGCTGAAGCTGACGCTGATGCGTTCAGGTCCGGCAAAAAGCATTTGTTTCTTACCCCTACTATACACAAAATACATATTTAAGCATTATCCATGTACTCTCCTCACTCTCTCTCTGTTCTTGTCTAATTACATGTTTTATTTCAAGCAATAATGCATTGTAATTATCTATAGATTGTTTATTCCAAAAGCTTTCAACACACAAAATGCAAAAAGTTTTTATTTTTTTCGCTTGTAAATAAAATAATTTTCTTTGATTTTACACTTTTATACTTTTCAGTTAGTTGTAGCTTGATTGTTTTATATTTGATTTTTATAAGCTGCTAATGGCCGCTACGCATGCAATTTCCAACGCTTTTTTCGAACACGAAACATGACATTTGAGTGCCTAACGGTATGTCGAGTCAATGCCACATAAGTGTTGTAAAGTGAGTTTATTTTTTGTGTGGCTTTTGATTTTTTTTAGGGTATATCAAAAGACACTTTTTATTAAGAAAACACATTTTTACACATGTAATGATTATTTTTTTCGATTAATTTTAAATATTTTTTTGTATAATTTCTTTGAATCTGTCTAAGGAGATAATAACAAAACTAATTAGAAGCTAAAAATATTTTACTAAATATTTTGGTGAAAAAGCTTTTACACATGAAATGATTTTTTTTTTTCGATTAATTCTAAATATTTTGGTGAAAAAGTTTCATATCAGAAATTCAACCGCAATTTTGATAAGTTTTTTGCATTGAGCGCATTGCATCAGCGTGTGAAATGTGTGTGTGCCACATGTGGTTTGAGAAGACAAATTTGCCGCAGCTCTCATTAGTGCTCAAGGGACGGTGCGGTGTTAATTAATAAACAGGTAGAAAGAGGGAGAGTGCGAGGGGGAGAGTGTGGAATAAAATGAAACTGCAACTGTAATTAATATGCGCGTATTTAAATATCAATTTGCAACAGAGCTAAGGTTAAGGAGGAGCAACAGCAGAAGCTGCCGCACAACAACACCGCCAACAACAACAACAACAAGAACTTCTTTTGAAGTTGAAGCTTTTTTCAGTTGAGGTTAAAACAAATGTGCGCGATTGCTGCTAATTACAGAGCAGAGCGCAGAGCGCAAAAGAAACAAGGTATAAAGGAGCTGAAGCTGTTGCCGGAGCGGAGTGTTTCCAGAGTTGGTATTAGCCGACATAAACGCTAAGTGGCGTCATCATTTAAAACGCATCAACACAGCCCGCCAAAGGATATGAAATGAATATGGATATGAATACCAAATATGGCATACAGATGAGGCTCTCAGTTGTGGGGCAGATTGTCATCAAGCCGGCGGCGGCGGCAGTGCATCAATATTCCTTATTAGCATTGTACAACAGTAGCAAACAGAGTGAAAGAGAGAGAGAGAAGGATGCTGTTATTTTGGAACTAGTTCCCAAGTGATTCGCACTCATTTTGGCAACGTCAAACTCTAAGTTTTATTTCAATTACTTTGTTTTAACTGCCATCATTTATATACTTTGACAAAAATAAACATGTACACAATATGTAAGAAGTGAAAATTTAATGTGGATCGCAATTTGAGAATGGTTCGTTTGAAGAAGTTTTGCTTTTGTATTAGTTTGCGTCGCGGTTGCTATGTGATTGCCTGTATCGATATGGTTGTTAATATCATAATTGCAATATTTCCACCTGGTAAAAAGCAAGTGAATCACTATATAAACCCTCTTCACTAATTAACAGATTGGTTTTGTTTCAGAAATCAGCGTACAAGTTGAACGCGCAATGGCAATATGCCACTGCATCGGATGTTGCATGCTGCTGCTTGGAGCTTTATTCGTAAGTGCAACAATATTCGAAGCATGCTCTTAAATTTATATCGTCTTGTTGTCGTCAGGAATCAAAGGTACTTTTGCTATTTTATTTAATAACATGCATTGTCAATACCTTGATCGATTGCTTTGTCATAGTCCTGGCCTGTGTGAATTTTAGACCGATTAGTATATATGTGATAATTCTGGGTTTCGGCTTAGCAGGTAAGTAGAGCTCGATAAAGATATATTCTAATCATATATAGCTTTTTATATTGCAGTCTGGAGCTGTTTTACGTGGCTTGTGGTCTACTCGTATTTTTGTCAAGTCAAAAAAATAAATAATTAGGACTGATGCATAAGTAAATTAGATATTTCGACGATGAGCTAAAGCTATCTTTGAGATATTTAATTTATTTATGTGGAATTCTTCATATATATTTTAGTAAATAATTATTTTAGACGTTCTAAATAAACAATGGTCTATAGTTGTATTTTTTTATGCTAAAGCGTATCTGCAAGTCGTGCACTTTTATACATTTTTTTTCTTCTCTTTGCAGCTTAATTGTTTATAGCTGCCTCTCGCTCTCTGTCTTACATTCAGTTGTTTCTCTCTCTTTCCTTCTTGACAAACATCTGTGTGTGTCTGCATCAGTTTATACGAGGCATCTGTCCAAGTTGTCTGAAACTGTTGATGTGCTCTCGGGGCAGCATTCGGCGGCGTCTTCTAATGCGTTTTTAATAATACACGCCCGTCTTGTGCGGCAGTCTCCAACTTATACAACATATATACTATATACATACATATATATATGTATATATATTGTTGTTGCTATCATTTGATTGTCGGCTTGCATTACAGTTTTGTGTGTTTGATAAGTTGGCAGTGATTATTTAACCATTTCCTTGGAGAAGAAGACGACTTGACCCGTTGTTGGCCAGCTTGTCGCTAGTTGGCTAGTTGTGTGTTTTGGCCAATTTGCTGTTATGTGCCAGATAATTGCTTAATAAAGCCGCTCCAGCTAGAGGATGCTGCACACAAATTACCTCTAGCTATTTTTATTGCTATAGCAATAATGATGTTCGTTGCGCATACGACAAGTTGTACCTGTTGAGCTCAAATCAATGTCTTGATTGAAGTGTATAAGTTTTAATTAATTAAGTCACTTTTTTGGAGCCGCCTGCTAATGTGTGTCAAACGCAGTACCCGCAAAACTGTTGCAAAATGTGGAACAGCAGCAACAGTGGCAAGTGCGAGCGAGATAGCCGCATATGCATGCGCTGTGCTGCGTGACAAAGCGCCATTTTCTAATGATAATATGTGACCCATAATAAACAGCAACAGCAACAACAACAACAAAAGTAAAACTTCATGAGAAATTGAAACGATGTCGACTTCGGGCAACAGGTAACAAATACCTAAGCTATTAAAACTAAATATGCAGCCCCCAACACTTTGGCTGAAACCCAAACCCCCAACTTTATGCAGCTCCCCCCGCTCTCACTTGGGCATGTCTCAAAAATATGCACGGAAATGCACAATTGTGCAGCTCGGCAATTAGCTGCACTTTGCCCATTTACCGGAAGGCAAAAAAACAACAACAAAGCAACACGAAAAAAAAACAACAAGTTTTTGGCTTGCATTCAAATTGCAAAAGTCGTGTGCAAAGGAGACACTAGAGTCTTATTTCAGTGTGTGTGTTTGTGTGTGTGAGTCCTTGTTATGTTTTGTACTGTTTTTGTTGCACACCTTGCGTATACGTTATGCAGCTGCAATTCGACGGAAAAACAATTGCAACAGCTGCATTGCATTGTGTGCAGTTTTTCTTATATATTTGCATACGACTAGAGGCGTTGGGTGTGTTGCAGAGTAAGGAGAGTCTTTTTTTAGAGTGACCAGCTTAACGCTACTTAGTATTTTCTTGGTATCTTCGATATAGCTGTAATATTATTTGAATGTTTTATGGAGGAATTTGATGAGTTTTGGAGTTGGAAAAACAATTTTTACAATTAAAGGACTTTAGATTCTTGTTCAGCTTGGAATTTATAGTCATAAAAGTATATTTGTCAATAGTTTATAGTAAAGAGACTCTCATTCAGACTGACCAGCTTAACGTTAATTAGTATTTCTTGGTATTTTCGAGGTATAGCAATATTAGGAGAGTGTTTTATCGAGTTTCGGTGGATAGAATTTCATGATTTTTGGAGTTGGATATATATTTTTCAATAGTTTTGAACGCAATAAATATCCTCAGCAAAGCTTGTTATCCATTCTTTGACTTTTCTTATAATATAGCATCAAAACGGGAAACTAAATATTTACTCAGTGATAAACATCCCATGTTGCATATGCCCCATTGAGGGGTGGCTCGTTGTTGCACTAAACTTAACAATGACATTGAATTGTAGAGTAGAACCGAATATAAAAGCAAGCAAACAAAAGCGCATGTTGCACAATTGCGTGCCTCTCGACTCCGACGCTTTGTGTTACCCCTTTGCCAATTGGCTAGTGTCTAACACTGCAACTTCTCTTACCCCCACTTCCCCCTCTCTCCCACTGGTGGCTTGGTGAGCTATGTGTGCATTAAATTAAACTGTCATGACTGTGACAAGTGCATATGTTCGCGCCTTGGCCACATGCACTGCAACAGCGGCCCACAAATGTGCTTTAATTCAGCAAAAACATGCAACTTGCAACACATACACACATATTTGCAACAACATATGTGTGTGTGTGAGACAATTTAATTGAAGTTTGACCAACTCAGCGCGTGGCACATAAACTTGAAATGCATAATTTGAGTGTTTGTCGTTGTTGCCGCTGTTGTTGTTGGAGTCATTCGTTTAACTGGCCAAAATTAATTATAAATATTATGGTAACACATGTCCAAGCGCCAATTACACATTAATCAATTGACAAGGAACACCAGCAGCAGCAGCAGCAACAACAACAACGAGACGTTAACTAATTGCATTCAATTGTTCAACAATTTTCCACATCGAATCACAAATCGAAGCGCTTCGAACTTTGCGTGTCTTGCAACAAAGTTCTATCTATTCCCCCCATTCCTGCTGCCTCTCAACAAGCGCTGATTGATTATGCGGCTGCCTGCTGAGGCATATCCTGGCGATGAAGCCATCAAATGGCCAAACAAATTGATGAAGACAAATTAAGCGAAGCTAAGGACTAAGAGGGAGGGGTAAAGGGGGAACTTACCTGCAGGAACATATCACCATCCAGCAGGCCATGCTCAAAGGCGCCCAGCTCGCGCGTCCTGTAGCCATCGTGTGCGTGTATATGTGGCAGGACACCATTCTCCTCCTTATCCTTATGCATAACAACTGCAACCAGAGAGAGAGAGAGAGAGAGAAAGAGATAGCATAAGAATGCGAGCACAGCTTAAATATTTATGAAGCTCGAAGACATTTTATATTTTATTGGCCATTAATATTTGTACCCTTTGCAATGGCGCTCGAAATTGCGAGCCATAAATAACTCGCTAGCAAACGTTTTACACAACTCCCCCCCTGCCCCCTTTGGCAATTTGAAACCATAGTTACTTCATACAAATCCAATATATACATATATAGTATATATATAAGGACCAGAATATACAATAAATATTTACAGCTGGCATGGAAAAGTACTAAAAATTGTTTATGGTGTCATTGTAATATTTTATGAGGCAACTCCAGCCAGTCAGCCAGCCTGCCACCCCTCAGCGCCTGGCACTGCCTTTCATTATGTATACATCTCCCCAACCCTCACACACACCCCTATGGCAGACTGCCGCCATTTTTGGGTTTTTGGGGAATTTTCTTCTGCTCTGTGCCTCGAGTTTTATAATAAATTTGTCACAAAAATTGATTTATGCGCGATAAACGATAAAAAGAATGAGAAACAACACAAAGAAACTAGAACTAGAACTAAAGCTCGCGTATAATATATGTTCACAGCACTCGGTTTTAGTTTTTGTCTCAGAATTTTATAGAAATAAAATATGCCACGTCCACTGATGTCATAAATTATGATTTTTATCAGCGCAAATGGAAATAATAAAAATGAGAGCGAAATAAAAAACACAACAAAAAGAAACAAAACAGGATGAAAATATAAAACATAATGAATAAAAACTAAAACCTAATTTACGCATGGCAAACTCCAACGAACTAACTGCAAGTATACTAAACCTCAAAGCCAACCCTTGAGCAACAACAACAGCAGCTAGGACTACAGCAACCACAGAGCCAAGTCACCGGGTCTCTCATTTCAATTAGCAGCTAGAGAAATGCGCCCTCCTACCCCTAACTCTAGTTATGCACTGTAAAAAAAACTTGTTGGATTATTATCAAAAAATCTGCATTGAAGAATTGGCAAGATTTATTTCTTGGAAATTAATCTTATTTCTGACAAATAAGTTCCAGGAACTTCTTTTAAGCACTTTGTTGGCTTTTCTTTGGAGTAATTATATGAAAAAAGTATTAAGATTTCATGTAAAAATTATTGCTGAACAGAAAAAACCGAAGATTTTGCTAGAGTATTTTATTGTAGAATAGGAAAACCGAAGAAAACCCGAAGATATGGCAAGAATAAAACTGTAATCAGCTCTAGGCTATAAATACTCAAAGCACTTAAAGCATATCACATAAGTAATCTTATGATCTGATTGGGTTTTTCTGGGTTTTTCCCAATCCTTGCACAAATGTTAGATCATTAAATTTTTGTTGAATTTCCCAGAATATTTTCATATCATAATATTTTAATTTTTTAAACTTTTTCATTTAATTTAATTTTACTTACTGATTCAAATTTAATTTTGTTCATTAATCTTAAACATTTTTGTAGCTTAAGCTCTATTTTTTAATTTGATTTAATTTTAATTTTATGTCGACTGATATTAGTTGACAATAAACAAATAAATAAATAAATAAGCCCACTGTTATTTTGACTTTTCCAGTATTCCAACAAATTTTCGTCAGTGTACTGAGGTTTGGCCCTTTTATTTCCCCTTGACTTGGCGACATTTTATTTTCTGGCTAATCTGTGCGCTGCTTTAGCTTTTTATCAAATTAACAAAAGTGCCGCAGTATATTCGAGTGTGTGTGTGTTTTGGTGTGTGTTAGAGTGTTCATTTTAGCGAAAGTGCGATAAAACAAATAGTTGAGCCTACAAGTTGACCCCAACCCTTCACATCCTACCCTAGGTAATGTGGCCAAAACAAATTGCATCATGTGCGTGCAAGAGTTTTAGCTTTTAGAGCAACATTTGGACGTAATTATTCATAATTTAATTAGGCTCAGTTTACATTGCGACTAGTTGTAGTGCTTATTAATATTACGCTTATACTTTTTAGCTGCCTTTTGTTTTTTATTGTTGCGTCGTAGAATTATTCACGTGCATAAACACATTTAATTAAGCACAACTTTTGACTGAAGACAAAAGAGGGAGGGAGAGGACGAGAGTTGAGGATAACAGTTTTTGGGCGTGTTTTGCTTTGTTTTTATTGCATTAATGCGTAGCTGATTAGCATAAACCAAATTGGACGACATAAGTCAAAAATGTTGAAAATGTTTTGCAAAATTTATTGAAACTCTTGGGGCGACCCTCGTGTTTAGGGCTTAGAAATTGCGCCATTACACGTGCACAGCATTAGCCAAGAAAACCAAAAAAACCCAAAACCCACCACCAGAAAACGCGTTCGCTTTGGTGGATGAACGTAAATCTTGTGGACAAGGCGGAAAAGCGCAAAATCTCAGCTCAACTGCAATGCATGCGGGGCCCAGGGGTGGCGACGACTGAACACACATAAAAATGGCGGCAGCTGAGCTAAGCTAAGCTAAATACAGAAAAAAAACCCCACCCAACACAAACACACACACGAAGAAGCAGCGGCGTCGGAAAAGCGTGCGCAAGATAGCTAAGCAGCGACGCCGACTGCAACGCTGGCAGCAAACGTCCGATGCGCCCTCTCAGTGCAAAATGGCGTCAATTATGCGCTGGGCGGCATTTCGGGCGTGGCCCATGCAGTGCTGCCTAAGTTTTTGACAAGCCAAAATAGCTAGTTCCAGTGGGAAAAACAATTTTCTTCTTTCTTTCTTTCTTTTTTTGACAATGCTGGGAAAAAGCATGTGAGAGGTTTTTGTGAACAGAAAATCTATAAATTACTTAAAATTAAATGAAAGTTCAAAATGTCTTTTAAATTAAACGTAGACGTTTCTTGTTGTATATAGTATATTTATAAAATGTTTCACCTGAAAATTGGCTAATATTGGCAACACTGCTGGGTTGGCACGGCATGGTGCAAACAATGGCATTAAGTCTGAAATTCTGACATTTTGGCAAATATTTTCTCGTGCTCATAAACAAATATGTCATGGAAATGTCAAACTCATCAGTCCATCTGATTGAAAATACTGACAGCAGCAAACATGCTGCGCTCTCTGTTTATATTAAAGAAGGGCAACCGAATCAGATAGCTAATAATGGTAAATGAAGTTGCAGCAAATGCAATTTGAATGCTAAAAGTTAAATGTTTAGTGCAGAAATAGAAAATAAATAATTTTGGGAGCTGAAGGCCTCGACGACGGTAGCGCTCGGACTAATATAATTAATAAGAATATTGTTATTATATAATGAAGTATAGTTAATTTTAAATAAAAAAAAAAATGTTTGTGAAGTACGAAACATATTTTAAAATACTTTTCTAATTGGAAAGAATAATCTTAAAACGTGACGTAAAAGTAGATAAACGAACTTTATTAAAAATATTCTTTGGTCACAGTTCCAATTTATTGATTTACCCAAAAAGCAAATTCAAATTTAAAAGGTTTTTTTAATAGTTTTATTTTGAGGAACGCTTTAAATTGAACTAGGCCTTAAGATAGAGTACCTGTTGTTGTTTTTGTTGTTATTGCATGCAAGCGGTAAAGTTGATTACCGGGTTCTAGGGGGGGTTCAGTTCGACCTACGTAAGTCACGCAATGTTGTCTGCCGCATGCTCTCTCTCGCTCTCTCGCTCTCAACTCTTTTTGCAGCAGCGTGACATTACTAGGCGTCAGGCAACAATAACAATAACAATGGGCATAGCACAACCTTTGCTGAGGCATAGGACAGTTTGTTGCTAAAGTGCATCGCCTGACTGATTGCATGTCCGCCTGCGCCTCACCATTGTCTGGCTATGGATTCCATACACACACACACACACTCTCTTCGTGCCCCCCCTCGTCTACTGGCCGCTGCTAATGGGCCTAAACTGGAGCAACGCACGAAAGTCATGTATATGCACGAAAAATTGGCTACAACAATATGAAAGGTGCGGGCAGCGGGGAGGACGAGGAGGAGAAGGGGGGTGGGCTTAGTATGTTTATAGGTTAAGAGCTGAGCCTTGGCCCCTTGGGCGTATGCGATTCGCATAGCACATGGCCATGGGCTCCATTAACAAACGCTTAACAGCAATTTTGATAATAGCATAACTGCCAGACCCAAAGCTTTTTCCTCCTTCCCGTATTAGCATGGCCAAGTGACCTTGTTAGCATAACAGCTGTTCCTCCACGCAGATGGGGGGCATTAGGTGTCTATTTTCACATGTGTGCAACAAACTCGCGTAATAATGCCTAGAGTTGCCACACACACACAACACCAATTGCAATATGCTTCCCACGAGACCAGAGCCTAAAGAGAACTAGATCTAAACAGAGACGTAAATAAAAACCAGTTGGTAGCCAAGTAATTCCAACATGATTTGCTGCATAAACAGCAAAATCATATTTTAATCATGTGTGGGAACTCTGGTTGGCAACCAATCTCGTTAAGTTCCCACTGCCAGCTCAAATTTCCAAAAGCTGCAAATGTCAAATGCAAATTTTCAAGCCAAAAACCATGTCTATCTTTTAAGCGCCAATCACCATTGTTTCTATGGCTATGATCTATATACTATATTGAGGTATTTTGTCAAGTAAATTATTAAATTTTGTTACCTTTAAAAGATTTTTTCGGTTTGAATGATTAAAAATATGATATAAACAATTTTCCTTTAGTTTCAAGGTAAGAAAAAGGATGCTTATTGATGTGAAAGTCCCAAGAAACTCAAGACTAGTTGGGAATCAGGGGATGAGTATTATGTTTTTTTAATACGTTAAGGGAGAAATGTGACTAAAAGTCTTAAAGAAACTATTAAACATTAAATTCCTTTCATTTGTTTCACATTACATTTCTGGGAAGAATTTAAAATAATAAATTTTTTAAAAGTTATTTACAGTAAATGTTTAAGTATAAATTTGATAAATTTTATTATGTTAGATATGAAACATTTTGAAGAAAGGAATTCCAATGCAAGAAGAAAAAGTATAAGAACAGAAAACATTAATTCAAATAAAATTCTATTAAATTTGTTTTACTATCCAAACTATAATCATCATGATGATGAATCCTCATCCCATTTTTTCTCGTTTTATTTGCATTTCACCGCATTCATAAACTGTTTTTTTTGCCAATTTAATTGCTTGGTTTTGTTGTTTTTTGACTAGGGGCTTAAGTTAAGAGGTTTTTGTGTTCGATTGCGTGCAATCGCAATTTGGAATGGTTAAACAAAACTATCAATGCTCGCATTTCACTTCATTTTGCAGTTAATTACGCAACTCATCAATTAAGCAGGCGCAAGTCCAGTTCAAGAGTGAAAGAGACAGTGAGAGAGAGGGAGAGTGAGAGAAGACTATAGTGAAGTAACGAGTACATTAAAAATGTACAAATTGCGCGTCTTAACAATTATTGCTGGCCATAAGGCGCCATCGCTTGGCCAACAATTATGGCCCTTTTAGATACGAACCGTGTTAAGGGTGGGGCACTCATGGGGGGGGCGGGGGTCGGTGAATGTATTAGAGAGAGAGAGAGAGAGCCAGGTCAAGACAATGGGCCATTAGCAGCGCGCTTTAATTATTTAGTTTTTCTTTCTCCATCTTTATTTTTTCTGCTTTTGCAACAAATTGCTGTGGCTGTCTCTGTGTGTGTGTGTTGGTGTGTGTGTTGGTGTATAGAAAAGCAACTTAACTGAAAGCCTGGCGAAAATGAAAACGAACTTTGCTTTGCTTATATTTTTCGTTTCTTTTATTTTGTTGTTGCCTTTTCTGTTTGGTATAGAGAAAATGTTGTTCGCCGTTTCGCTTTTGCGCAAGTCAGGGTCAACAACTGCCCCTATATAGTAAAGTAGATGCAGGGACGATGTTGTTGTTGCTGTTGTTGTTGTTGGTGTGTCTGCCAAGCAACCCCCTAGTGGGCCATTCATTGTTGTATACACACACACACACACACATACACATAAATGCATATAAGCATAGCCAAAAGCTTTATATAAAATTGTTGTTGAACATTCAGTTCAGTAAAACCTTTAGCCATATAAGTTTAATACAATCGTCTGTCAATTAATCGCATTGAGTGCTTAAGGTTTTTAGGGAAATCCCACAAGCCGACACACACACACATGCAGTCGCCCCCCCTTGTGATAGTTCAATATTATTATTGCTCACACTAATTGTAAATTAAATGATCCTGATAATATCCGAAAAACATCTAGACAAACAAATAAAGCCAAAATGTAAACAAAACCTTTGACCTGTAAACAGTTTTGTCAACCCCATACACACACATTAGATATAGTGTAGTATTGTTTATATAGAGTTGACAGGACACTGGGCACTCACGGGGGCACACGGCGCAACGGTTCTGGTCCATTAACCCGTCGTCGTTGTCGTTGGACGAAAGGAAACGCAACGCGTGGCTTGCCCCGCTATCTCTCCCTCTCTCTTTGTCTAATCAAAGGAAACTTTAGGATCGCATATTTACGAACTTGGCACAATGCAGTAGCGGCAGCAGCAGCGAGAGGCACGTGTCGGGCTTAAACTGGTCACAATTGTAATGTTTGGCATTGCAATTAACGCCCAACTGCGTTTTGACCGCTAATTGTCAAAATATTTACTCAAGTTCTTTCTTGTTCATTTTGAGACCAAGCCCAATCCGCACGTGAGTCACATATTCGTTCCCCTGAATGTCCTTTTTTTTGGTTTCTTTTTTTTCACATTTTTGCTACAATTTTTGCACTTAAAGTTAATTAACGCTGTGTGTGGGCGGTCACTTCATCTTCTTGATCTCCTCCACCATCCCTCACCTCTTTGGGCAATTAAATTTATGTCGCTTAACAAAACGAAATGCCAATGAACCAAGTCTCGATAATAAAGCCATCAAAATGCGCGTCCAAGTTCGTTCTCCTTTTATTGCATTGTTTTAATTAATTTAAATTAGAAGCAAAAACACAGAACAGAGAAAGAAATATATATTTATGCCAAAAAGAAAGAAGACTAAAATAAAAACTACCCTGCTATAAAGTGAATTTTATTCATGTTGTGTGTGAGTGTGTGTGTGTGTGTGTATTTGTATACATATGTTTACTGACTCGCCTCATTTCGATTTACCTGGCCCAAAAAAGAAAGAAAAACTTTACCATTTGACCATTTACTATTCGCTATGGGACTCACCTTTAATTCATTTGCCAGAAGAAGCAAAGAACCAAGAATAAATTCAAAATAACAAAACAAAAAAAAAAAATTTATTTTGTTTTTTTTTCCTCTTTAACAATAAATTTTTTTTTTTTCTGTAATTTATTTTGAATCTGTCGAAGGCGAAAATAACAAAATTTCCTGAGTAAGAAAGAAATAGAAAACCTTTGGAAAACAAAAAGCAAGGCTTTAAACTTTACTTTAAGTAATTTATTTAAATGAATATATTCCAAGTTGTCTAAAACTGTCCATAGTATATTTTTAATAACAAAAGATCATCTTTGTTAATGCTTTTTCATAAGAAATATTCCCAAAAAATTAAGAAACCAAAGCAAAACTTTTCGTAGCTTTAAAAATATCTTTCTAACATTTTTTGCTTCTTTTGTTTTTCGTTTGAAGAACTTTAATCCGTGAACAACACTAATTTTGCCGTGTGCGACTATTTATTATT
Source organism: Scaptomyza pallida (assembly GCA_018152965.1). Taxonomy (NCBI): domain Eukaryota; kingdom Metazoa; phylum Arthropoda; class Insecta; order Diptera; family Drosophilidae; genus Scaptomyza; species Scaptomyza pallida. The sequence goes on along the minus strand of JAECXP010000002.1, from coordinate 1,232,418 downwards.
ACAACCTCTGTGTGTGTGTGCCTATGTTTATTTGTTGTATGTATTGTATATAGTCCCAAACTGGGACTAAGACTAGAACAGAACAGAACAGAATAGAGCAAGGAGCAGCAAGACGCCCCGTTGCTGTGTTGAAATTAGTTTTGAATCATTTATGAGTCATGTTTTTAGGGTCTGTGCCACCATTCAGTGGCAGTTACAGCAACTTTCCCTTCCCCTTCCCCTCTCTCGCTCGCTCTCCCTCTCTCACTCTCAGCATAATCGATTTAATAGGCCGGAATGTAACGCGCCGTATGGCAAAAGCGAACGAAGAAGTCTGCTCCTGAGAGGTTAACCATATGGAATGGATGAGTATGAAATGGAATGGGGCATATATATATTTTCAGCCCGATTTACAGAAACCCAAACTACCACGCAAAATCGAAATGTATTTTAAACGTCACTTACCTTGAAAATAACTTTTGGTTCTTAAATAACTAACGGACAGCCTTAGTATGCTCAGTCGATCCAGTTTGCTAAGTATATTCTGCTCGAAGGGCAGCAGGGAGGCAAGCAGATCCAGTTCGGCATTCAGGCGCTCCCGATGCCGTTTTGATGGATTGCTCTTAGTGACGCCATCTTTGGGCGGCGGCTTCAGGCTGTAAAACAAAACGAAACAAAACATTTCATACATTAAATGACAGCCAAAAGGTAAAACGCAGCAGCTGACGGCGTGAACTTGAAAAAAGGTCAAAAATTATTAATTGCAGTTAGACGAGTTACCCTGAGTTTAGTAAGGGCTAAGTAATCGGTAAGCCACCCTCACATCTGCAGGGTTTTATTTTTTTTTTGTTGATCTGTTAATTACAATATATCAAGTAGTATCTGCGCCACAAATTCAAACAGGAAATTTGTTGTTGTTTCCGCGAATCAAATCATAAACTTCACTACAAATTAGAACGACTATCAGTGTGTGTGTGTTTGTATGTGTTTCTGTCCAATTAAATGTCATAAAATGAAATGAAAATCCAGCCAAAAGCCATTGTAAATCGAAATGCTTTGATATGATACCAAAAGCTGGCGCCCAACTTCTACTTGTTGTTGTTGTTGTTATAAAAGCTCATAAATGCAAAAAGTGCTGAACGACGCGTCGTTTATGATAGCCAGGAACAAACAATCCTTCTTCTACCTGAATCTGTTCCTCGAGCTTAGCTCGTTTATCCGGGCATTATCTGTTGCCTTAAGCGTCTAAAGTCGAGGATTTTGTACATAGCTTAAGCGCATTATGTTTATTCTTTGTGCATTATCTTTTAATTCATTCCCTTGTTGATTTTTTTCTTTTTTTGTTGCTTTTGCTTTTGCTTCACTTCTTGTTCGTTAGCTCTTTTTGTTTTGTTTTTAATCATATTTGGTCTCATCATTTTCATTGACATTATTACAAAGTTAATTGCGGTTATTAAATATAATTACTGTTGTAATTTATGAGCGACCCCTTTCAGGGCCAACCAAAACGCAGCAGCTAACCCCCCACCTCCCCCTCTTAAAAACCCCTCAACTCATTTAAAATTTGTCGTTGAATTTTTTTCAGTTTTTTCAGTTTTTTTTTGTGTATATATCGTAAGTACATTGAACATATTTTCATTGTTTTACGTAGTTGAAACTTTTTGCTTGGCTGCACACACACACACACATACATATAGTTAAGAGTTGAGTAGTGTGTGGCAAGTGGCAATATATAGTATGTACATACCATAAAAAAAGGACTCGCACAGGACACATTGTCGCGTTTGTAACGTAAAAAGTTAAAACGTATTTAAGTTAATTGCCCGACATTTTTTTGCTACTTGCAACACTGTTTGGCACTTTTTTGTGCCTTGCCACGTAATTGTCAGTGGCATGTCCGTTTGATGTCAGTGCCAGGACGCCATGTGCCTCAAATAAGTGAAATAGGACTCAAACCCAGATCCCCCAGCGTTCGCGACTGAGGTGTGTGCTCCAAGTGCTTGGGAATGCAAAACTGTCGCCAAAGATAACGTTTAACAATGATAATAATGATGATGATTCATGGCATTGGAATGCCGAAAGGATTCAAAGCAATCCAGCAATATGTCACAAATATGTCATAAAAGTTAGAATCAAAGTTGGATAACATGAGAATGGATTTCATATAGAAACTTTTCATAACTTCTGAACTCAATTAAAACAATTATATTTTGGCCACAAAGTATATTAAATTATTAATGATGCATCATTTACAGTTAAGCATTGGAATGCGAAAAAAAACTATTTTTTCGCCCTCGATATAAATGTATAAAACGACGCAAATGCCAAACAATAAACGTTAATTTATTTAATTAAATGCGAATCGCAGCCAGAAACTTTTAAGCCAATTACGCGAAGTAGGCCGAAACAAACGTTAAATTTCGCAAAATTATTAGTGTCTGGCAGAAGAAGGCAAAAAGAAATAACGAAGCAAGAACTGAGACGAAACTGAGGATAAACGACAAATTAAAGGAGTGGGTGATTATATAGAATACTATAGATGATGATGATGATGATGATGTTATTGAAACCGTTAGACGCATTGGAATGCAATTTGAATTCAAGACAATTTTTTTTTGTTTTAGCCAATTCAAGGCTGTGTGGCAAAATTATAATGAGACACAAGAAGGCACGAAGCAAGGATATAAATTGTATCTACAAAATACAAAATAACTTAACAGCAAATTAAGGACTGTTCTGACTAACAAATTGAGGGCATTGCGGCAGCAGCAACAACGTTTTGCCGTTTGCCGTTGAATAAAATGTATAATTTTCTTATTATCTCTCTCTCTCTATAAGAAGACAAAACGAACGGGACTGCAAAGCTACAAACCTAAGAACAAAACGAAAGAAAACAGAAAACCGAGTCGAGGGCATGTAATAAAATGAGTTCCATAAACAACTTTCCCAAAAAGACGACGCTTTTGTCTGCTGGGTTTTGTTTGAAAGAGAAAAAAGGAGAGAGAGAGCGAGAAGGCAAGTTAAAGGTTTTTCCTTTTCTCATTTTTGGGAGAAGGAACCATAAAAATGGCGTTGAATCCTAGCGAACAAAGGATAACTGCATAGCTTCAGCATATATATATGTGTGTGTGTGTGTTCTGGCCACATTCTCTTGCTAAAGTTTTAGCCAAACCTCGCCCCAAAAACCTTACCATTCTCATTCTCCTGCCCTGCCTTTTGTGCAATCCATTTTTATTTCGCTTTGGCTCATTTCATTCCATTTTCCCTGCATTATTTTTGCCATTTTCATTTGGCTGCCTTTTTTCTTTCACATGTATATACTTTTCTTTCATTCTTTCGTTTCTTTTTTTTATTCCCATTATGAAATGAATTGCTTTTAAAGAAATTACAATGCGGCAGCCACAGCTAAAATTGCCCCAAAGGGGGGCTGCCATTTGGATTTCGATTTGAGAACAAATAAAAAAAACGAAGAGAAAATGAAAAATATTCCATGTTTGTCTTTTAGAGGGTATAACTAATAGTTAGACACTAGCGCTAGTTAGGCTCATAAACTAAACTTCAAAACTATGTGTGAGAGATGCAATTGCAGCAGTTGTTGTTGTTGTTGTTGTTGCTGTTGTTGTTGTTTCATGAGTGTCAAGGGTCGACAGCACTGGGGCTTTGGGTTAGTAGCCGGCTTTTTTTTTCTCTGTGTTTTTGTTGAGGTGTTGTTCTTGTTGTTGTTTTAGCTGATGTGTTTATAAACAAATGACACGCAATCCTTTAGGGGTTGGGTGTCAGTCAGTGTGTGTGTGTGTGTGTGTGACGGCACGTGAGTTCAACTCGTTTGCGGTATTTGCATGCTTAGGCATTACGCATACGCAGCGTTGGCGTTGATCTTTTCACTTTGCCTTCTCTTTTGTTTGTTGCATGCTCAGTTTTTGGCGCCAAAAAATCACAACACACACATTACACACACCATTCATCTACACACACACACACACACACGCAACTTTGCTAATTCATTCATATAATGCGCTCTCTTTTGCACTTGACTAGCGCCATCTCTATTGCTCGTGCTGCTCCAGTATGCGTGTGTGCCACATTGTGCTGCGTGCCGCAAAAAATTGCAGTCAGCAGCAGCGGCAGAAGCGACAACAGCCGCCGCCGCCGCCGCCAACGACGACGACGTCTGGCAGCTAAAAACGCAAAGTAGCGTGTCTCATGTCCGAAAAAAAAACAAATATAAATACAAAAACAACAACAACAGCAGCGTAGGCGTCGACGCAACAATTACAACAACAAGAGCAACAACAAGAGCAACAACAAGAGCAACAACAACAATAACAATGCGGGCCACTTTTACTGCATGGCACAATTTTTGCCAACTAATTTAATTTTGCATGTTACTGTTACTGTATTGCCTTTGTAACTGTTGTTTGTTGCGTTTGTTCTTGGGTTTGTTTACGCTTTTCAAGTGCATGTTGGCTTGTTAGTAGTAGTAGTTGCAACAACCTTGCAGTAAGGGCATTTGTAGCATTAACGTGTTAAGCAATCTGTCAATTGAACCTAGTTTCAAAGATCAACAAGATAACAAGAGCTTGATTAAGTACTTGAGTACTCATGTTTCATACTTAATATGTTAATCGTGTTAAAAAGAAAGTTAAAGTGTTTATATTCCTTTTTGCGAATTTCTTATTTATTGTATTTTTAATTTCAGCATAAAAGTAATACTTTCAAGATATATTTCTGTGTTGTGATAAAAAGAATATTTGAAAATTAAAAATGGATTTTTTTATTTTTTTTTTTAAATGTAGATAAAAAATCCAACTGCTTTATGATTTTATTAGTGGAACTTTCAACAAAATGTATATAAAATTCATGGAATAATTATTTTTTTATTTTATTTATATTTATTCTGAGCTTTTTTAACTAGAGTATGATAAAAGAAGCCATAAATTCATAAAAGAGATCACTTAAGATAAAACATTTTTAGCTTCATAGCCAATTAAAAAAAGAAACTAAAAAAAGATTTTTCCAAAACACTTTTGCAATAATATTCATGAAAAAGCATAAAACAGCTGTTCGAAAGTAGATTTCGTTTCAAAGAATTTTTATAAAGATAAAAACTAACAAGAAATAATCAAATTTACTTTAAGAGAAGAAAATTCCCAAACTACAATCCCATTTTGTAGCCTGTCTGGTAATATTGTCAAAAGAAAACCACTCGATAAACGATACCGATAACGCAACTGTTTTGCAGACATATCGCCGCTATAAAAGTTCAAGCTATTTAACATATTTTGACAGTTGTCATTGTCCGATTGCGAATTCCCATAGTTAAAATTCTAGATAGCACATCTTGAGTCGCTTTATCACTTTAAAGTTGCCGCCACGCAAAACACACACAAACAACACAAGAATATAAAAAACATTTATCACTTCATTAGGGGCAGTCCCTATAGTCCAACTGCCTGCCTGCCCAGCCATGTTCGAGTGTCACTTGAATGTATTTTGTTGTTGTTGAAATTGTTTTGCACAATTAATATGCAAATGAAGGGCATCTTAATGTGGCATTCTCGAATCGAAAAGAAAAGAGAAGCGAATCGATTCCAAATATGCAAATAATGCGTTAACAACTTAATTCGTTTGTGGCCGTGGCGTTGGCGGGTGGAAGGGCAGGCTGGCCGATTAGCGCGGGGTCCTGAACCTGAATCTGCAACAAAACCCAGCTGAGAGTTTTGTGTGCACTCCAGCTATCAATGAAGTCGACTCGATTCGAGTCTGCAGTCTACAGTCTTCCTCCTCCTCCTCCTTCTTCTTTTCGATTCTTGTTATCTGAAGTCGCAGTCTGCGCCAAGATCGTTTTGTAGTTCTGCGTCTGGGCAGCTACTGCGATTCGATGCTTGCAACAGCAGCAACAACAACTGCTTCGTCTTTTGTTTTCGGGTTGACAAAATTAATGAGTTGAGTCCGCTGAGCTGGTGACTAAGGTGACTAGAAGGGATGTGGTGGGGAGGGGTATTCTGGGCTCGTTAAATTTAACAGCTTAACGCAACGCTTTTCTCACCCGACTCAATGGCAAATTTATGCGTGAATTTGGCGCAGATCCATTAAGTGGATCCATAGATTAAGGCCTTAAAGTTGCTCCCGTTGTTGTTGTTGCCATGTTGTTTGTTGTTAGCCTTTTAAGTGGCATTGTTGCAACAGCAGCAACAACAACAACAAGCGACAACAGCAACTGCAACGGTAGCAATTTTAATTTCATGTTTCCCGCTGACAGCTTCTTTAAATGGCGCTTAACTTTTGTTTTGACATTTCGACTTTGTTGACATTTTACGAAATGGAATTCGTTTTTTATTTTATTTTTGGTTGGTCACTCTCGGTTTTGTTGTTGTTGGGCATGCAAATTCAATTAATTGTGACATTCAATGAAATACCAAAAAAGCGAACAAGGCTGCATTTTTTTTTTTTGGTGCAAAGGAGAGCAGAATAAAGAAATTCGTTGAGGTTTGCGGAAATTACTCATCAAAGCGGTTTAACTTAACCGCCAGTTATTTTCGTAAGTTAAATGATGACAAAATGCAGCTGAATTACGAATATATTAAACAAAAAAGGGTTAGAAAATTTTATAAATCGTTATAAGAACTTTCATGTATGTATTAATATGAAATATGATATAACAACTGCAACTAGAATGTTTTGAAAATGTAGGTACAAAAGATATGTTGACTGATAACTGATTAACATTTAGTTACTGTAGGAGTTGGTGGCATATATTCTCTTTCTGGATCCAAATCGAACTCTTACAACATCATGCTTTTGTTCTTCCAACATGAAATAATATTTCCTATTCGAACTTTTTTAGCCTGCCAAAAGTAGGCTCAAAAGATATACTGACTGATAACTTATAACCATTAATTTCCAGGATTTGTATAAAAGTTTGAAGGATATTATTTCTGGATACAAATTTAATTTTTTTAAATTTTAATACTTAATTTTTTTAAACTTTTTAATTTCATTTCAATTTGCTTACTGATTTAAATTTAAATATTGCTTATTAATCTTAAACATTTTTTTAGCTTAAGCTCTATTTTATTTTGATTTAATTTTAATTTTATGTCGACTGCTATTAGTTGACAATAAACAAATAAATAAATAAATAAATAAAAATGAACCTTCACAGCCTTTTGTTCTTCAAATATGAATATTTGTTTACAATCCTATTGCAACCTGCCAACATTTAGCTTGACTTTCTTTAAGAAAGTTAAATATTTAATGGTATTCCAAAAGCAGTTTAGCTATTTTCAAAGTTTTTTGTTAGCTAACAATCTATGGGGAGCCTTTAGCTAATGACTTTTTGGACTTCTAAAAAGGTCAAAAGGAACACCTCGATGGCTTTATGTGATTTTTTATGATCTCAACGCAAAAATAAGGGCACTAAAAAATTTGTGTATAACAGATACACACACACAAGCACACACACACACACGAGCACACACTGCGATGTGAAGTACATAAATAAACAGTTATTGTTGCTAATGTTTGTAGCAGTTGTTGTTGTTGTTGTTTTATGATTGTTCCAAAGGCAGCGCCCGACATCTGTGAGGCGGCAAAAGTTCCGCACAAGAATAACGTCAACTATGCCAACAACAACAACAACTTGGGCAAAAGCAACTCATTTATTTTATCGATTAAACATTTTTGCGATTCGCGCAGCGGAATCTTGAACGAGCCGGGCGAAATTCTTTTTTTCTGTATAGTGTGTGTGTGTTTGAGCTTGGAAAAAATGTATCTACTGACACACACACATAGATACACTAATACATTCATACATATAAATATATACGGCGCGACATCAAAGCGCCTGGCAAAGCAACTTTGAAAACCTTTTGACAGCTGCCCGCCTTGGTTAAGGCGCTTATGGGTGGGAAGGGGAGGGCAGGGGAGGTTGGGTGGGTGGTTAGCTGCCGAGCTCTCACCCACTAGGCAGCTTGTGGGCGCGGCCTCCATCAGCGGCGGCCTACCAACTCCCAAAAAAAAACTCGCTTCGTCTTCATTTTTGTTGTTTTTTTTTTTGGGAGGCGTCTCAGCGACTCTGTGTGTGTGTGCGTTAATGATGAGCTCTCTCTCTCTTGGCTAGCGGGTGGCATTTATCATTTATGCCACCGTTGTGAATTAATCATTTATTCATGGCATAATTATGAAAATTATTTTTGATTTCCAAATGAAATTATTTTATATTTTTCAGCTGCGTTTTAGCTTTTTTTTTATATTGCAATTCGTTGTAAAAAGTATCACCTGCCATGGGAAACACGCCCTACTTCTATGTGGCCCACACACACACACACACACACACACAGCGCTCCACTTCAGCGCACACACACACACAGAATGAAGTCCTGTCTCCCGATCCTTTATTTTATTTTTTTCTTGCATTTTTTTGGGGTGGATTTTTTTTTAATTCAAAATTCTTTTGTTTTGGTCAGCGAAAAAGAGAAAAAAAAAACGGAGAGAAATACGTATAAACTAGGCGCGTTGCGAGCCCCGGGCAGGTGGCTTATGGATTAGTTGTGGCAACAGCGGGCGGGATTGAGGATTGGCCACAACATGAGTATCATACATGACCAGCGAGACGGGTTCACTGACACTAAGCCCTGCGTCTGCTGTCAGATCAGCTGCTCGAGCGTTTACTTAAAAATGTAAGCCCAAAAGCGTTTAAGCGCCTAGTCACAAAGGGGTAGAGAGAGAGGGGCCGAGAAAAGTTTCACAAATGGAAGATAGAGTTAAAGAGCGAGAATGAGAGTGAGCGAGAGAAAGCATGGCAGACAGCTGTTGTTGTTTGGCGCATTTAATGGCTGCCACGCCCGTCCGCCCCATTATCCAAGGCTGGTCATATGGAGCAAGAGCACTATTTAGGCTTCGATACGCTGCATTACGCAATGGTGTTAATTACTCATACACAGACTAACACACACACACACATACACAGATAGATAATCGCAACTAAAGCAAGGCAACAACAATGCAAGTGGAGTAGTAAAAGGTGTAAAGACTGTCGGTGTGTAAATGTGTGTGTTAAAGGGGGGAGGTGGAGATGGAAAGGAGTGCTGGAAAATCGAGACAATGTTTAACGAGTGGAAAACCGTTAATCAAAGCGGCATACACTCAGAAAAAAAGTGATTCAAATGAAGAACTTAATTATAACTTTAGATATATATTATATAAAGATTGAGAGAAAATTGGAAAAAGAAAAGTGAATTCAAGAAAAATTTGCTAAGGCGCACTTTGATGGGTTTTTTTCTTATCTTTTTTGAGAGTTTAGACCAAAATAAAAACACTATTCAATATCCTATGATATATGTAAAATATAAATATAACATGATTGGAAGCTTTGAACTGAAAGTTTTTAAAAACATAAATTGAACATTAATATTGCATTATTGTTTAAGAATAAAACGATGCGATTTAGGTTCATTAAAAAACTATTCTGTATTATTAACTTTCCCAAAGCAAGGTAATTCTTCGTTACAGTCATGATAAAATATTCCTTAGAAACGTAAATATGTTAGTTTCTTTGATTAAGAAATTTATTAAAATTATGTTAGCTGCTTTGATTAAGAAATTTATTAAAACTATGCAAAACTCAAAATCATAAGTAATCCTAAGTATTTTATATAAAAAGTTCACAATAACATTAAATTTCCTTTAGTAATTTTACTCAAAACTCCAAATAATACACTGAAATTAATAGACATATAAATTCCAAATGATTTGCTAAATTCAAAAAGGCAACATTTGCAATGTCACTTTCACTCACTTGCCGGTAAATGTCCTTTATAGTTGAAAGGATAAACATAAATGCGCTAACTTAATGAACTGCATTATGGAAAATAAAGAGGGAGAGAATGATGTGTGTTTCTGTATGCTATCTATGACTGATATCACACCCGCTCTCTCACGACCGAAGCTAACTGTAATTAACTGAGCAGCACCCCCTAGATATCTCTCATATAGCACACATTTTAACCCCATATGAACTCTGGAAAGACTTGAAAGCGGCATCGCAGGCGCAACTAATGAGCAACAGCAGCAGCAGGGAGAAGGAGGAGGTGGAGGAGGAAAGAAACTGAAACTGAACCAACCACCAAGGTAGCATATTGGCCAACTGTTGTCTATTTGGTTAGTTCAGGCCCCCTTTATTGGTCCTTTGGTCAATTCGCCGACTCTCGAAATTCAGAACTTCAAAATTTATTATTATTATGTGCTCTATGGGATATGCAAGGGGGTATGATGATGTGTTGTAGGGCATTCAGCATATGGTCTGCTGGTCCGTTAGTTTTGCTGACCCTATAGAATGTGAAAACATATGTCAGCCGAGCCGAGTCGGCAATTGCGGTTTCAAAGGGAATCGCTTTGCAGAGGATGTGGGAAATTATTTTAAAAAAAAAACTATACATAAATCATTAACTATAATTGTTTAAAAGTTTTTTGTTTTTGTGCCAGGCAACTCAATCAAGTTGCTTCAACTTTAAAGACAACAACAATGCATACAATAACTTGGCTAATTACAATTTCTAATGGCAACAAGGAGGTACAAAGGGGACACGGCCTGCACCACTTGCTGCAATCAATAACAAGCACAAACAACAACAACAATATGTAGTAACAACAATTGCAACAAACAACAACAACAGCAGCAACAACAACAAGTCTGATAATCAATAAAGCAAAAGCAGGACTCATATATCCATAACAACCAACAAGTGGAACCAACCTTCCAGTTCTCAACGCCGCTGGCCATGGAACGAACTAAAAGAGAAGAGTTACGATTGTTGCAAGTTTGTTGCCACCCTTTGGGGTATGGAGAGCAGGTGTGTGTGTGTGGAGCAGGCGGAGCAATACGAACTTTAACTACTTGTGGTAATTGCTGGCGAAAAAGTGGTGCCCTCGAAGGCAGCTCAAAGCGATGCAGTTCATCGGTGCATGGCCAACAATTAAATGTGTGTTGAGTACTTCAGGCTTTTGGGCCAGTTAAGGCATGCCTATGATACCCATAGCCATTAACACTTACGCACTATAAAACGAAATGAGTAAAAGCGGAAAAGAATGCTAGATATAAGGTTCAACAAAACCTTAAATGATGCAGCGATGAAGAATTGTGAGATCTTTGGATAAAGTTAGAAAGCTTTAAAAAAAAAAAAAAAATGTTATGAAGATTGGAAAGATGGAACTGTATTAACATATAAGAATAAATTTTAAAAAACACTTTTGCAAAAGTTTTATCAAATCCCAAATCATCCTTTAAAATTTTCTGTACTTTGTAAGGTTTTAAGTATTATAAGTGTTATAAAATGTAAACATACCCTAAAAAAATATATTTTACCGACAAATAAAAGGATGCATTTTAAGGCCAAATAAACATTTTCAAGCATTTTAAGCTTCTTAAAAATAATAATCTATGCAAAATAAAAGAACTAAAAATATTTAAAGACATCCCATTTTAAAAGTTATAAAAGAAAATGCCTTTTAGGCTAAAATTATTAAGTTTTCTTTATTTTAAGCTAAAACACTAAACTGAAATATTAAATGTAAAAAAAACTTTTTAAAAAATGTAAAGTTTTCAAAAACTAAGAAAGTTTAACAACAAATTTCTTTTATCATTCTCTTTTCCCTAACCATCTAATTAACTATTAAGTACGCTGATCGTAAATTACATTTTAATTTTCTAATCAACAAATTTAATTGACAGATTAAATGCGCATAATATTAAAATTCAAACACAGAAAATTGACAGATTAGGCAATTTCATTTTAAAATCATATAAAAAAGTGTGTGTGCTCATGACAATCAATTATTTGGCTGAACATTTATTATGCAAATGTACATTTAACTTAACTATAGCAATTATACATTTATTGTTGTTGTTGTCGATGTTGTTGTTGTTGTAATTAGTTGTTAGTTAGGCATTGCATTTAGTGAGCAATAATACAAAATGTTAGGGTTCCAATAACAACAACAACATAAAATAGACGCATTTGCACGCAAGCCCCCCCAAAAAAAAAATATTATTTTACAACTTGCCCTCTCTCGCTCTCACTCTCACTCTCTGTCTCTTTGATAATTGCAGCCTATGCGGCGTATGCGAAATATTTGTAGAGCGCTCTCTTAAAGGGGTTGAGCCCAAAACAGCTGCAAGGAGCGCAATTAAAATAGCACACAAGTTGTTTAGGCAGACACATTTTTTGATCGTTTCATTAAAAAGAACCCAGGGAGTGGAATGTAGAAGCAGGGGGGCTGCATAGGCCAAAGTGCTTGGCCCAGGCTCAGGCTCTGACACTTAATTGCAGGTGTGCATGGCAAGGTGACAATTTTGCGTCAGTCGAGCGAGCAACGCGCCAACAACAACAACAGCAACACTGAGTAACAACACACCATGACTGGATCGAAGGGGGTAAGGGGAGTGTGTGTGTGTAAGAACAGTGTGTAGCATTTTGGCGAGAAGTAATTGTTTTATAAGCCACGAACGAAAATGAAAAAAAAAAAAATTATGCCTGTCGATGGCTGCACAGCAATAATAAAATTATAAACAGTACAACAACAACAACAGCAAGAACAAAAATGTGAACAAGGAAAACAAGTTTATAAATTCTAAGAACGAAGCTTAAATACCCTGTGAAGGATATATACAGAAGCACAAATTAAGAGCAATAAGAAAAGCAATTGTCATAAAATCATTTAATTTTCATGTTATATCTTTAAAGCCTATAAATTAGGGCTTAAGATGTGGAAAAGTTTCTTATAAACGATTAATTCAAAAATAAGCCCAAAAAATGCATTTAAATGCATGTGTTAATGGTTTTCTTTATATATTTTAAGTATGATAACAAAGATTGTTATGGCATATATGTTAAATAACTTATTTCTTGACAAAGCATCAAACAATCACGAAGAAATTTTTGTGAAATATAACTTAAAAACCGAGCTTTTTAGTGATCAATATTTTGAAAAATTCTTATAAATTTAACTACATATATTTCATATAGTTATGAAGAAAAAAATATCAGGTTCAGACCGTATTGAACCCAAAATAACCCAAATAAATGTATGTATAAAGTTGCTCACAAGAAATTTTGCTAAATTTTACTTGAACAAACCAAGCTTTTAAGTGCTTAACACAAAATGCTCTAAAAAACTTGAGTACACCGTTCTCACAGGGTATACGATATGAAACAAAAAAAAGGAAGGCAGGCGGCAAAAAAAGAATTAATAACTTTGTCGCTATCTTTGGACTTGAAGAAGAAAGAAATTTTGCTAAATTTTACTTGAACAAACCAAGCTTTCAATGTTTAACACCAAAGCCTCTTAAAAACTTGAGTACGGCGTTCTCACAGGGTATACGATATGAAACAAAAAAAAAAGGAAGGCAGGCGGCAAAAAAAGAATTAATTACTTTGTCGCTATCTTTGGACTTGGTCGCTGTTGTTGTTCTTGTTGGTATTACTTGTGTTGTTGCTGCTGTTGTTGCTCTCCCGCTGCTGATCAGTTGGGGCGCAATTACAGTGCGCTGTTGGGGGCGTGTCTTAGTTTCCAGCTACTGCAGCAATTTTTTCCTCCTTTATATTAATATTATTTTTTTCTCTTCAATTTTTTTTTTTGCATATTTACGTCGTTGCGTGTGTTGTTGTTGTTGTTTTTTTAAGTATTTTGCGGCCAAGTTAAGTACACAAAATTATCAGAAATTATATGCACTTTTGGGCAGCAATAACAACAACAACAACAGCGGCGATACTCTTGATCTGCACATGGCGATAACACTTCGGTCGGCAATAGAGCAAAGAGTTTATCAACAACAACATTCTGAAGAAGAGGAAGCAGCTAAAAGGGCCACCCCGTGTGCAATTGAAAGGGAGAGCAGAGGCAACACAATACTGTAATTTCACGCAACTTTGCCGACATGCATAATATTCATAATTTCCATATTGAATGCTTAAATGCTGACGCCGCAGTTCAAACTAAAACAGAAGCTGGGGATGAGGAATGAGGTTCTGGAATGCATTGCGTATACGCAGCGTGAGATATTTTTGTGATTAAAATGTATACTAACAAATTGAGGGGTGTGAAAATGAGTTAGAAAATATTTTAATGGGTTAAATGAGTTATGGTCTATATTATTGTGGTTTGTGTGGATAGTATAAGAACCGTTTAGCAAAATCTCCATACACAGCATATTATCTTCAACCTTAGTAAAGTTCTTGAGTGGTACTAAGGACGGTTTCATTAACAAATATTTTTAGTTTAAGCTTCTCTTTCTTAAACCAACTTTCTGAAGATTTTTATGTTACTAATATTCTTTCTTTTGCATGCTTAAAGCAGCTTTAGGAAACTAAGACTCAAATAAAGTACAGCAACATAATTTTTATAACATGGGTAAACTGGTATTCGGAGCTTTGTAAAATTGCCAACATCAAACTTATAAAATAATATACATTCTTCATGCCGATCAACCAAAGATGACTTTCTGATTTCATAGATAACATCTTCTATTCATAATACACCCCTTGACCACTACCCTTAGGCATTAAATAAAGATGAAGATGGAGAAAGACCAGTAGCAACAATGTTGTATGGCCTGGCATCATTTATCAGTTTGCTCTGAGACCCAACAAGCCGCAGATTGATGGCCAAGACAAGAACAACAATGAAGAAGGCGAAGAGTTGACTCTCTCAAGCTAAAACGTTTTCATTGATTGAAATCTGTTCACAAATCATAGACGCAGCACAGCAGGGAGTATGAGGGGGGGAAGGGGGCTAAGAAGGGGCTGTAGTAACTCACCTTTTGCCATTGCGTCGCCTTCGCTTGGTGGCGTAGACGGTGCCCAGTTGGCTCATTGCAAGGGCGGAGTTCGTAATGGTCGCCGTTGTGAATGATTTTTCTTTTTTACGCACACACTTTATCTCTCCCTCTCTCTTTCGCTCTTGCTGCTCGGCTGAGCGACGATGCAACGCTTGTTGCAAGTTCAATTTTTGTTTTGCTTTTTGTTTTTTTCTCTTTATAATTGATTTTTTATTAGGCTTAAGTCCTGCTGCTGGCTGCAGGTTTTTTGCTTTTATCGCAGCAGCTTTTTTTGATTTTATTTAATTTGCCACGTTTTTTGCTTTTTTCTTTGTTTTATCATCATTTATTACATTTTGTTTATCTTCGGCTTTTACTTTTGTTTTATTTATTGCACTTTTTTTAGTTGTTGTTGATTGTGTCGGGTACTTCGATTATTATTTTTTAACTGATTAAAAAGAAAAATAATTTTTACAATTTTTAAATTATTTGAATTTTTTATAGACAAATTATATGTGGTTTTTATGGGTTCCTGCTGTGTTTTTGAATATATTGTTTTAAAAGTTCTTTCGATATTTTTTTATTTAACATTTATAAGAAATTTTTCGACTTATGCTTATACGCTTCTTTGTGATATTAAAAACGTTTAATAAATAGTTAATTTTGCTTGGCTCACAGCTAAAATGGTTTGACAAATGGGATTTTCATTCACAAGTTAAGATCGGGTATTTAGTTTAAAATGTAAATGGATTTCTTGGTGATATGAAGTTGATATGATCGCTGAAAACTCAACTAAACGTAGGACAAACTTGGAAATATAAGAATCTTTTGCAATTCAATCTGAACAACATGAGGCTTGAAACACCCTTCCATTGTGTTTTCCTTAAGGCATTTTATGTAATCAATGTTTAAAAACTTTGGGACTATTATTTATTAATGATTTCTTGGCAAAACTCAATAATAGCTTTTTTACCAAAAAGAATAAAATTAAAATTCTTAACGAGTAAAGTTTTTGTTTTTAGATCTGATAGTTTTATTCTCAATAAAAAATATTTCTTTGCCTAGTTTGATTTTTTTAAAAGTCAATGCTTATTCTTGTAAGGGTTTTCTTGAGTTTTGAAGTAAAATGGATTATAATTCTAGTAAAACTATTAATATTATTATTATCAAGTTGCAACACGCATAAACCTTCCTATAGCAACAACAACTACTTTATTATGAATGACAAATTCACAAACAAACATTTTTAAACACACATGTTTACAATTCGATTTTGCAATGTTTGTTGTATTGTATTTGTTATCATTTTTGTTGCTGTTTATTGTTGTTGTTGTATTGTAACACTTTTGCTTTTCACTTGCACGCATTTGATTTGTGTTATAGTTGTTGTTGTTGTTGTTTTTTGCTGATGTTGGTGTTGGCGTTGACGGTCGATGACGACGCCAACGACGCATGCAACAAATCAGCAGGCTAAACGCAAGAACGGCACGCAAATCATTTCCAGCTCCAATGCGGAGGCGTCGCCAGCGGCAGAGGCGTCAACGGCGTCAGCAGCGGCGCTTTGGCGAACTGCTCAAACTGTCAAAGTGACATATATTTTGTGTGTGTATGCCGGTGTGTGTGTGTGTGTGTATGAGATGATTGTGAGAAGAAGTGAATGACCGTTGACGCCGCCGGCAAATTGGCAAACACTCCACTTGCACTTGTCTTTTCTTTAAAGTTGTTGTTGTTGCTAGAAGCCGGCTGGATATGAGATTTTTATAGTTTTTATAGGGTATCGCGTGACGAGCAATGTTTAATTGAATTTCATTTAGTTTCATGCATTTTGCATTTTACGTTTATATATTTTTATTTGCACACTTTTTTTATCACTTGCGTTGGGCACGCACCTTTTTTGATGCACTGGCACTCTGCTGATCAACATCTGTATGCTGTGGGTTGTGTGTGTTTGTGAGAGATAATGCACCGAACGAGGCGCCAGGCGTTGGCGTTGGCGTTGACGACGACGGCAAACACCGTTAGTTAGCAGCAGCGACTGCACGCGAGCGCCAGAAACGAATGAATATTGTATGAAGAACGCGCGGCTTGAAACGCGACCGCAATCGCGACGCTTGAAATGAAACACACACTCCCCCAACCCACTCTCTCTCTCTCTTTGTTGCTTTTAAGCTCACTCACGTAAATCGCCGACGGCGTTGACCGTTGTCCGTTTTGCCGAAAATGAATTAACAAATATTTTTTTTTTTGGTTCTTTTTGTGTGTGTTTTATTTTTTTGCTATGCGCGAGAGACTCTCGTTGGCTCTCGTTGGTGACTGCGCGGCCACGTCGACGCTTTGAGAATCCAACAAGAACTGAAAACGAAATTGGAAAAAACCAGTCCTGGTTGAAACGTTTTGGCATTTGGCACATGTGGCGCCGCGCTCTGCACTGCCGCTGCCGCTGTATTTGTTGTCTACATATGCCTTCCAGTCGTCCTGGCAACGCGATCGCCAAGCAGCGCCAGTGAGAGTGAGAGAGCGCGCACAACACACACTACGTTCCATTGCCATCGTTTCGTGCGCGCGCGCGCGCCTGGAAAGTCGGAGCTGCAACTGCCAATTATGGAAGTGTATGCTACATCTCTTTCTTACACATAAGACTAGCCCGCTTGCTGACTTTGCGCTCAAAATTAACGGGGCGTGTTCTCACCAACACAAGCACACACAGACACAGCGTATTGCTAACTCACTCTAACGCATGCAATTGTGCAGCAGTGTGTTTGTGTGTAGTAATTCATTATGCTGTAATTAAGAGTATATTTTTTTATGAAGCTGTGCTTCTTTTTTTTATTGTGCGGTTATCAGCTGAAGGCATCGCCTAATCGCTTATCGAGCGAGCATTTTGCATCTATTTTGCATCTAACTGCATTCGGAAGTTGCAATTGAAAATGCATCTTAAAATCATAAACAAATAATTTGAATAGGCCAACAGCTTTTAACTGCCATCAAGACCATTAAAAACGCGCAACAACAAACTAATGCTATAACGAAGACATTACAAACACATTGGCGTTGCCACTTATCTCAATGATTTATTTGGTGTCAACTACAAGCAACCAATTCCTAGAACCAAACAAAATGTCTGCTGTGGAACAGTGTCTACTGGGCAGGGAGGGGGGCTGAGAGGTGCATAACTGACAATAAGCCGCCATATGTCAAGTACAAGTATGTAACCGCAGGCCAACTTGCCACAGATGGCTCTGTGCAACAGCCAAGACGAAGTGAATAACTTGGCCAACAGAGCTACAATATTTTGTAGACGAGATGACTCTCTCAAGAATATATATATACACAAAGAAATTCTTTAGCATAAAGAAAAGTAAACTAAAAGTTTGGTACCGATTAAGTTGCCACAAAAGGTAGCAGTAAACCTGTTTAATAAATTTAAAATATTTTTAACAAAAAAAAAAAAAAATGAGTTTGGTAGAAATCATTAATAGCCAAACCTAAAGCTAAAGGCTCTCATTTCAACTTTTTTTTGATTTATTAAAATTTAATAACCAAACCTATAGCTCAAGGCTCTCTTTTCAAAATACATTTCGCTCAGTGTATTGTGATGTGATGTGACGTCAGCGCCCGCAGAGAAACAAAAGGTGTCTGGAATAGAACAGAATCGAATGTGAATGCAATTACATTGCGTGCAAGCATTCCAAACAGTTGCAGCCAAATGTTTATCTCTTGGTCGGAGTTGGTAGTCTTCGGTCTACGAGTAGTCTTCGAAGAGAGTATGACTCGACCGTGTGTCTGCGACTTAGTCTGGGATCTTGGGAAAAGGGTGAACAGAAGGCAATGTCAATCGCAGTCACTAATAAGCTAACCGGTCAGAGTTAGCAACAAGTCACATCTTCCTCCTTGCCCCTTCTCTGTCTGCCCCAACACTTTGCAGCTTATCAATTTACGCTGAACAGTTGCAGGTGCCTTTTGGAAGCAGTCTTCTTCTCCAGTCGCATATCAATTTCAAGACATCCCCTTTTGAAGTTGAACGTTGCAGTTGCAAGTTGTTAAAGTCGAAGACTTGAGGAATTATGTGTTTGTATAACTTTTTGCCACTGGGGGCAGCTCAAAAGTGTCAGTTGATCCCCTTGTTGCCCCGTTTCCCCTTGCCCCTGAATTGCCTAATTTCATATAACAAGTTTCTCATTACGCGCGTCTTTTTTTTTCGTTCCATATTTTTAGCTCTTTTTTTTGTTGCAGGCAGCTGCTGGCTTGCATCAATGTCAAAGTTGATGGGCAAGCGATGCAGATCTAGACAAGCGCTATAATTTGCCAATTAAGTGCCACAAAAACCCTAAAAATGAAACCCCAAAACAGATCCATATCAAGCAGCATTCAAACACTGACAACATTAAGTGCAATAACAAATAAATAATGGAAAGAAAGAGTTAAAGAGGCGCCTCGGCCAACAAAACAAAAAACTCAGTTCAAAAAGATAAAACACAAACAACAATTAAATATAATTGTTAGGAAAACAGCAGCAACAAAAAATGCAACAAGGCAAAGCCATAAAGGATACACAAAGTGCACATTTTTAATGGCTGCCAACGACACTGACAATAAAAAGCAAATGTTTACCTTTTTTAGTTTTTTATTGCCACCCACCAACCCCATTGTGGCTATAAGCTGGCTGCTAAGTAGCCGCAATTATTAATTGCCATTTGTGGCAAAGTCTGCAGAGCGACGCAAAATGGCGACAGCTAAACAAACAAACAAACAGTAGCACTAACAAATGCCAACAACAACAGCAATACACAAAGAATGCAAACAATGGCCGCGAGAACAACAAAAAACACAAAAGGCGATCAATTGCGCGAGATAAACGTGAAACGTGAACGTCAACGTGGACACTCCACCAAAACCAAAGCCAAATGCATAACAACAACAGCAACAAGAACAACACATTAACCACAGGTGACCAAAGCAACAACAATAACAACAACATATCAACCAGCGAACCAAACACAACGACGTCAAACGCCCTTTGCATTGCTGACATTTCACAGATTTTTAACAGTTATACACAGAACACACTGAGTGCGAGTGAGTGAAAGAGAGAGAGAGAAAGAGTGAGAGCATAACGACTATGTGTCAAGGTTTGGCTTGATATGCATGCTAATGCTTAGACGAATATATCAAGAACCAAGGCGATAAGCATCTTATGAAAAAAATATTGCTCATAAAATCAGCTCAAGTTTTTAGGATTATTTTCATATTGCATGATTAAAAAAATCACTTTTTTGACTTATTGGATTTTAAGGTCATAGAATTACTTTAAAACTGTTTAAATGTCGTAAACTGTGCACTAAAATGTTTATTTCTTAAAATAAGTATTTTCATCTTTATTCAAGAATTTGGGTACTCAAACTAATTATGGCAAAACTTAACTCAAGTATTGCAATACTTGAAAAACAAGTACATATATTAAGTTCTTGAAATAAGTATGTATTTGCGTACTTAAACCAAGTATGTCAATACTTAACGCAAGTATTGCAGTACTTGAAAATTGTGTTTGAAAAATTCTTAAAACAAGTATTTTTATTGTTAATTTTAAAATCGCAGAATCGCAGTACTTAGTTCAAGTGTTGCAATACTTGATAATAGAGTACAGAAAATTCTTAATATAATTAAATTAAGTATTTCCCTTCTTGGTAGATTTTATTTAACAACTTAAACACAATTTCTATAAAAAAGTTTGCAATTTTGCCATAAATCGAATATAATCGATTACAAAATTAAAGATTGTCCCATTCAATAATAATATATAATATATTTAAGAACTTAAGCGTCATCACAAATATTTAAATAATGTTTTTAAATTCAAAAAAAGTTCATAAAAAGTTCTTCCTATGATCTTAAGTGTATCTAAACAGTATTCAAAGAGCATTTAATACTTCGACTTTCTGATTTTTTTATGAAGTTCTATCATAATTTGTTTGTTTGTTTTTTGTGTCGCCGTTGTCATTTCCGACAGATACACAAACGCCCAAGCGCTGCCAATGAATGTATCTATTAGATACATAGTATAGCTGTAGTTAAAACAGGTAGCTATATATAGTATGAATATATCTAACTGCATGTCATATTTTTATTGTTGTCGTGTGTTGTATTTGTCGCTGTCATTATAATTAATACGCTTCATACGCTAAACAATCGATGCATGCACCAACCATTGTCCCTGCCCCCTGTCCCGTTTAGTCTAGCAGAACTCCAAAAGTGTCAATCTTTGTCAGGCAGAGCAGGAGAGAGCGACAGAGAGAGAGAGAGAAAAGAGATTTGTTGCAAAAATATGATTTATTGTGAGATGCGACTAACGGATACCAGAAACGGGCAATGGGCAATGGCCAAGGCGGCTATCGGAAACAGTTAATCAGCAGCAAAATTAATAAATTCGCCGAGTTTAATAGAGTTCAAAGAAGGAAACAGCTAAAAGCACAAACAACAACAGCGAAACGAAACGAAAGGCCCCAGAAAAGAAACTGGAAACTGGTCAGAGTAACAACAACAACAACGCTTAAAAGTGAGGCCAGACAATACGCAACGCAATGTTGCAGTTGCACAAATCGCAATTGCAGCTAAGCTTTCTGTGTGTGTGCCTTTGGGGTCAACGCCGCAAAGATGTTCCCAGAAAGATCAGCAAATGAAGATCTCAATGGGCTGCTCCTCGTCTAGGCAACTAAACACCAAGAGTGTACGGAGTGGTAAGGGAGGGGCAGGGGAGGACAAGCGGCTGGCGGCGCACAAATAAATTCAATCTAAATTGTAAGTTTGTTTAGCCTACACGAAAAAAGATGCAAGTACAAACAATAACAACAGCAAACAACAACCAAAACAAGTACGAAGTGAAGCTAAACGGCAATAAACTATTCAAAAATATCCTATATCTCGATAAATATTGGCAGACAATACATACTATACTATAATGCTCAAAGTTTGAATAAAAAAGGGAAGATATTTAAACGAATTCTTTGTAAAATATTAAACAAAAACAAAAAAAAAAATATTTTTAAAAATTTCTTCTTCAATAATACGATCCAAACTCAATTATTTATGTTGGATATAGGATTGTTTACATGTAAGAAATCTTGAAAATTAGAGTTTCCAGAAATTAGACAGGTTTTTGCATGAATTTCGTGGCAGTTCTTAAGCTCCTGGAAATCACATTTAAGGCCCAGAACATAAGCCAAAAAGCTTTCCGTCAACCTCATTTCATAATACTTGGCTTTCTCAGCGATTCCTCAAACCCTTCATACTCCTAACGTTTTTTAAAGGGTATACAATAAATAATAATAATAATAATGTACAAAAAAATGCTCAAGTCCGAGTTGAAGTTTTCAAGTCTGGTATTGCGATCGCCCAAATTAATCGACTCTTTCACTCTCCCTCTCTCTCTCTCTCTCTCGCCTTGTCTAGCCATCTCTTTTACGCTTATGCACATGATTGCCAATGGCCAAGCGCCTCTTTGGCTATTTTGACCATAATTTTGTTGTTGTTGCATTTTTGAGGGCGCAAATAAGATTGATCTTTTGTAACTTCCAACTCTTTTGTTGGAGCTCCAACTTTAGCTCCAACGCGAGCTCCAAGTTTCGAGCTCGCAGTCTCTGGACGGCAGCGGTAATTTGTTATCGCGATGATTTATGAACCAAACGCTCTTTTTTTTTCTTTGCTTTTGGTTTTTGTGGGTGTTTACACAAACAACAACAACAGCAACAAAGCTTTGGAGAAACATTCTAATACAGCGCAGGAGGAGTTGGGATAAGGGGAGGGCAGTCTGCTCCTTAGATGGCGCTGGCCTCTTGATGGATTTGTGCGCAACCTTTTCAATTCCAGACACCATTCGACCAGCACCAACTTCAGTCTCCCTGTCTCCCCCTCTCTCCCTGTCTATCGATGCGAATCGCCAGCCAGGAATTAAAACGGCCTCAGACTGTGCGGCACGTTTCCGCATTTTAGCTGGAGTCTCCTACTGCCGTTCCCTGCTGCTGATCAATTGCAGCACCGCGGGCCCCAAAAAAACAACAAAAAAATAACAAGGTAAATAGTAATGATATTGTAGCCACGTTGGACGCAGGGCGCGCTCCACATTGGGGCAGCAGTTAGCAAAAGGTTTTGACTCTAAACGATTCAATCTGTTAACCTAACCAGGTCTCTTAGTGTCTATACCCTATAATGTTGTGGTTAATAGGTTGGATGTTGTGTTTGTTTTGGGTGTTTGAAGGTTGTGAGAAGGGTTTGTATGGTTAAGAGCATATTTCCCACAGAATGATATAAAGCCTTTTAGCTTATTCAAAACCTGATTATTTGAATACATTTTCGCGTACTTTTTAAGCTTTAAGACTTAATTTATTAAAGAATTTATATAAAGTGCTTTAAGTAAAATGTAAAAGAAAGTTTAATAATATTTTGAAATATTATTTAACCTTTTTTTATTAAAAAAAAAAATAAAAAATTATTTTCACCAAAATTACCAAAAATTTCATACAATAACTTTAAAAAAAGACTGGGTATATTGGAACAGAATCCCACTGAACTCTTACATTTTTTTTCAAATTCTAACCTTGTTGTTGTGATGTCTAAATAGAAACGAGTGCAACACACACATTTCTGTCTCTTAAACACAGAATATATATATTTATGTGGCTTTTAAACTGTGGCAAATTGCAGACTCCTTGTGGGCGTGGGCGATAATTGAGAATTTATATGCAACGTTTTGGGGCGACGTTTATTATACAAATGTTGCGCTTCCTGTACGCTTCAGGGCGGGGAAGACTGAGAGTGAAAAGGGGGCCAGAGCATACCTCAAGTGATATCTGGCGATCTGAAGTATTCGAAACGTTGGCATTAGCCTAATTGCCCGTGTTTAAGATGCCCAAGCGCACCTGTCGGCCTCCACGGGCCCATTAATCAGCCGAAAAACGTTGATATTTTACGTTATTCAATAAACTGCGCTTAATGATAAGCCCCAAAGGCGCTCTCATAATCTCACTCACTCTCTGTGTGTGCGACCAGCTGCCGAATTGTCAACATAATTGCAATGCGAAACACCAGCAGCAAACGCGCAACGCGACTAATGGCACCAAATAACAATGATTAAGATGCCACCAAAAGGTATTGTGGCTGCCACTGTGAAAGCGAAGCCCATTCTGCCCCACGGCACTATCACAGAGTGTGCGAGAAGAGCGAGGAGCAACAATAAAGGGAATACCCTGTAACTAAATGTTAACTGATTGATTTAACTGAGATGTCGGAAGCGGAGGTTAAAACTTTTTACCAAAAGAATACTTTTAAGTCAAAAGCAGTTAAGAAAAATGTCTTTAAGCTTAAAAACTATGAAAATTTGATTTTTGCCTAACCTTAGGTTAAAGAGTCTTATTACTTATTGATTCAACTGAGATGTCAGAAGCGGAGGTTATAACTTTAACCCGACGAACTTGAAGTTCGTTATATTTTAGATCAAAACAATTAAGAAATATGTCCTTAAACTTACAGTCTTTCTCTTTTGAGCTTGAAAACAATAAAAATATTGATTTTTGCTTAACCTTAGATTAAAGTATCTCATTACTGATTGATTTAACTGAGATGTCGAAATTGAAGGTTAAAACTTTTCATCAAAAGAATACTTTAAGATCAAAAACAGTTAAGAAAAATATCCTTAAGCTTAAAGTTTTTCCCTTTAAGCTAAAAAAAATATAAAATTTTGATTTTTGCTTAACCTTAGGTAAAAGTATCTTATACAAATATGCAACACAAGCAATTGTATCACCTTTTACCGACTTTTAAAAATATCTACAGGGCATCAGAAGAAGGCAAGCTTCGATCGCTGAGCTGAGCCGTTCGCTTGAATCGCAAAAAAAAGAGAAGAAAATAATAACAAGCCGAAACCTGTTGACAATGATATTGATATGGCTCATGAGCCTGACTTGGACGTGGCAGCCACACACTCAACTCCACTTCACTGCAGTTCAGTGGCACACGTCTATCATAAATCAGCCCTCGATCGACTTGAGGTTCTCACGTTGCGAGGGTGTTGTCGCAACACATTCGATCGCTACGTAACGTTCGTAGTAATTCGAGTCGAACTTCTTGCATTCTTTTTATGGCTAATTTAACCGATTAGCAGCACTGACAGCCGCCAAGTGCCACAGTGCTGAAGAGACAGAGAATCTTCACTTGAAATTGACTCTCGATTTGCGGTTTGTGTTTTTTCGAGATATTGTGGCATGCTGCTGTTGCTGCTGTTGTTGCTGCTGCTGCATGGTTTCGTAACTGATATGACGCCCACACACGTTGCACACAATAGCTGTCCCCTCTCTCCCCCTCTCTCCGCCATCAAAAAACCAGTGTATTTGACAAATGCAAACAGCAAATGATAGCAAAAATTGTCAGCACTTAAATGTAAATGCATGTTCAACCACAAAACAGTGGGTGGTTTTGGTGTTCTCAGTTGGGGTTGCATTGCCATAATTAAGGGTTCACCCGTTGCTGACCTGGCCAATTGTCACGCCCTTTTGGCGCCATGCAAAAAAAAGTTGTGCAAAAAAAGGTTAAAAAACTTTTAATTGTTATCTAAAACACGGTATTTAAAGCAATTAACTTTTTCTGCGAACTGCAAATCTTTACTCCTCATAACTATATTTTTTTGATTAATAAGAAACTTAGATTAATGTTCCAGCAATTACTTTGATAATATATATTTTATAACCGTTTACAAGCATGGAGTTAGGCTTTTAGCCGCAAACACGCATTATGCAAAGCAGCTAACACACCTCTTAAACATATTTCTTTTGATGATTTCAGTCTCTACAATATATAATGGTTACATTGGACAGTACAATAAATTGGCTACAATTATTCAATGCCTTAAAATCATATTAATTAGCGTCCATGTTTTTGTTTTTTGCTAGCAAAACAACAAACAAAATAAATAAATAAATTAAAGCTGCATTTTAGATTATGAATGCCTCTTATTCTCACTCCAATTATCAACAAAGTTAAGCATACGCCTTGTTGCACTTTCAGCAATAAATAATAGAGAAAGAAATGCAGTGGGGAGAGAGAGAGAGAGAGAGGAGAGAATAATACAATATATTAAAGCTTACAATTTAAAATGCAAATTTTTAAAAACATTCCCCAACTCCACTTTTTTGTGTTGCACGCCGCTGTTGAAAGCAAAAGAAATATGTAACTTTTTTCTTCGCTTAATTATTGCGCTCAAGATCCAAAAGGGGGCTTAGACAGCAAATAATCCAGCGATAATGATTGCATGCATATCAAGCCTTCAACTTCCGAAACAGTGGATATTTTGAGTATGATTATAGTCCAGTCTCGATCTTATCACAATGCAAATGCATTGAGCGTAATTCAGCTAATCATAAGAGGCCATGTCAAATTTTTAAACTAGTCCTGAACCAACGCAAAACCCAAGTTTCAAACCCAAACACCATACTTTTACCCCTCGCACTCTGCGGAGTCTCTCTTGAGCT
This sequence comes from Scaptomyza pallida, assembly GCA_018152965.1. Lineage (NCBI taxonomy): Eukaryota > Metazoa > Arthropoda > Insecta > Diptera > Drosophilidae > Scaptomyza > Scaptomyza pallida. The sequence goes on along the minus strand of JAECXP010000002.1, from coordinate 1,206,108 downwards.
GTTGGAGCGCCCCATGCGTGTTCGCTTATGCTAATGTGTTTTGTATTGTCCGTCGAGCAGCAAAGAAATTCAAAAAATATATACAATTTAAAACAAAAACGAAAAAAGACATCTGAAAAGTGAAGATATAAATTTTAGAAGGCGCTGCATTAAGCAAAGAAATTAAACAATATAATTTTAAAAGTTTAACAATAAAACATAGCCAAAGTTGTTTGCACTTCAATTAGCAGAAAGTACAAGTATCTTTAAGTATATAAACTAAATACAATTTGGGAGTTTTTGACATCTTAAGATACTGTACAAAAGCAAAAATTGCGTAAAATTCAAAGTTATTAGAAGTAAAGTTCATTAACGCCTTAATTTTATAATTAAAGTGAAACTTTTTATATAAATTCATTTTTCAAATTTTTGTTTACTTTTTAACTTTTTTTATCCTTTAGCAAGAAATCAACTAAAGAAATCAAGAAATTGACTAAAAATACATATAAAATAATTCTATGTGCTTTTTTATTAATTTGTTTTTATTTTGTAGTTTTTTTTATCAAATATTTGATAAAAATTTTCAAGTATTCAAACAAAACTTTTTCGATGCTCTAGCGAATGTACCCCATTTGGAACTGCTATAAAAAAATTCCACTCTAAAATGCTTAAGCATATTAATAATCTAAAAAGGCGAACAACGTTTCCGAGTGCATTTCATAAATCATTTTGAAATTATGACTTTATTTTATGCGGCTCCTTGGCGCGCGCATTTTTATACACAAATTATTTGATTATTTATGTATCTTGCAAGGTGGGCAAAAGCTGAGGGGGGACACCAGAGCGAGAGAGAGCAAAAGGTGCGGCTCAATTGCAATTCTTTTTACGTTTTCTCTCTGTTCATTTCTTTTATACATTTCGTTATATAAGTTGTACTTTTATTATGCATATTTTTTTATGACTTTTTAATTGTGTTGCCCGCCGAGTGCTGGAGGAGGAGGAAATTTATCAAGTGCGGGAAGGGGTAAGCAGCACTCTCATTACAAATGCAAATGCAAAAGTCATGTTTGCGCAAAATGAAATTATGCTAAATGCGTTTTTAACGCTTTGCACACCGCAAAAACAGAAACAGAGAACTGGAATGAAAGAGAGAGAGAGAGAGAGAGAGAGGGTAGAATGAATTAGCTGGGAACATGGGCCTCAGTACTCATTTGCATGTGGCAAGAGCCAAGAAATGGATCCATCAAGATAATCACTCAACTCGAACCAACAAAACTTCAACTTACAAAACGCAATTGAAAGTTCTACCATTTATATATTTGAGAACTTACTTCCAAGTCCGAGTACGACGTTGTAGTTCAATAGTGCTATTAAAACTAGGAGAGTGTATATCACGCGAATTTCTAATCGACCCCAAAAATAATAATCATAAAACGAATACATTGTTTACCAATAATCGTAAACAAATTACGTGAATTGAAATGTGATATTAATTGCAGCCCATTCCAGCTCTTTAATTGCATAAGGAGGGGAAGAAGGGGGATGGAAAAATGAAGGCAGACCTTTGCGATATACTAGATCCATTTAATCAGTTAAGGATATAGCGAGTTGGTTACCTTTTTTAAGTAGATCTTAACAGTTTAGCTTTAAGAACTTACTTTTTAGTATAAAGATGAAGATAAAATCCTAGTTTTAACCACATTTGCTCTTTAGATTTATAAAATAAAGTAAAAACTATTCAAACTTGTTCAAATATTGCTGATTTAAAACCAAAAAATGTTTCTGTCGTTATGGCCTTAGTTTATTTTAATAAAAAAAAAACATTAAAAATCTTAAATATTTAAATAATAGTTATTTCCAGACAAAATAAGAATATTAGTTATAAGGAACTATCCCGAAACATTGTGAAAAGAATTATATTAACAATTGATTTGTTTACACTTATATACAGTGAACGCTCTACTCGCGGACATAAGAATTTTTGTCCGCCTACGGAAGATGTACGCCTGCGGCAGCTGTCCTCAAGTAGAGCTTATATTCCATCTAAAATAAAACACCCGGTTTTTTAGAATATAAGAAAAATAGAATAAATTTTCAAATTTGTTTACAAAATAAACAAATACTTTATATGATAACAATTAAGCATAAATTTATAAGATATAATTTTTTAACTTAAAGTTTTTGCTCAAAATTAAAAAGGTCATAAACACATTTAGAGCTTTGGGCTACGTTTTATAAATAAACTTTCCTGAAACTTATTATCCTCCATAAAACAATTGGCAATTAGAAGCGTTTGTTGTTTTGAACAGTTGCAATTAGAGGCAATAGAATTGTTAAGCTAACTCGAAATTAACATTAACAGATACAAAGTATGTCTGGGAGAGGCGTACTGCATTAATATGTTGTATAAATATAATAATCTGGCCGATGTTGGCGCCCACAGCGCCATGTCTTCAACGCAAGGCAAGGCCACATTTACAATGTAGAATTAATGGCCGCATCTGCGGTTGCAAGGTGTAAGTTGTTTAAGTTGTAAGTTGTCTTTGTCGGGGCAACACGAGCAATTTGCGACGCATTAAACCAAGCAAAGAGACGGGAAGTAAAGTAAAGGTCTTATCAGCAATTGGCCATCTTAAGTGCGTCTAAGCACAGACACAACAAAAACAAAAGATTATTAATATGCATATATATACATACACTTGATTTTGTTACACTTTGTGTGTTCGTCGTTCGTCTTCGTTCTTTATAAAAAAAAAAGGTGTCCGTTCGAAAAGGCGTTGAACATTTTTGTATGCTCAGAGTTTCACTCAATTTCCAGCGAGCTAAATGGAACGAAATGGAAAATGGAACTACGCCATGTTGTTCACACACAGCTCTCAATGCTCGGGTGGTTGTTTCACACACACACACACACATGTACAGAAGCAACGTCTTGATGGGCGGAGCTTTGAGTCTCGCCGCAATTGAGTATATTTTTTTGTTGCTGATACAAAAGTTTAGCCAAAATAAGAAAAAGAAAAGCAAAAGGCAACAATTTATAATTGTTGTGTAATTAGGCGGCATAGTTCTTCATAATTCAACAACAATTAGTGAATAATTAAGCCCTGACAATGCGACAATGGCAAAGAACAATAAGCGCGTTTGAGCTTTTAAGTTTACACGTCACAACATATGGTAATCGCTCCCAACTCTAACAAACTTGCAAGTTTTAAAACGTACTGTTAACAAATTGTTAAGCTCTAATTGAAATGTCTTTAATAGTTGAAAACACGCAAATGTTTGACAAAGTTTTTTTCGGAGTTTTTTGGAGGCGTTGTGGGAACTCTGTAGGAAAAAAAAAACTTGGTTATGTAAAAATATTGTCATAGTCTAAACCACAATTTTATTTGGGCCATCTGACATGATGTAAGCCTTATTTCATATGACTTGTATTTTCTTTTCATTCCTCCTCTCTTTTCTTCTTTTTTTGTATTTTTTGTGCACTAATTTGCATTTTGCATTATAGTTGGAGGCAACGAAAAAAAATTACTTATACGACATTCGCGTGTGCGGCACACCAAAGTTTCTGCCAAAAAGCCGCCGTTGCCGTCTTTATAGACGTTGCCGCCTCATTTTCTTACCCGCCAAAGTCTTCAAGTGCAAGCGTTACGAATATGATGGATTACTTAAATAAATAATTGCAATTACCTGGCGCCCAACATTGTACACCATATTTATAAAGACTTTTTTTTCGTCTTTTATGTCCACAAATGCACCCTGCTTTTAGGGTAAAACTTTGTGAAAAAAAAACTATTCAGAATTAACTACAATTATGCATAATTATTATGCTGAAAAAAAAAGTTAGAAAAAGTTTATGGAATTTTTATCCTATAGAGCTAAGGAGTTTTTCCTAAAGCGATATAGGAATATGGTTTAAGTATAGAAATGCTGGAAATATTTATGGATCCGTAAAACCATTATTATATATGAGGCTTTCACCCTAACCTTGAATAGAAGCAATATAAATATTTAAAGTTCTTTAAACAGGATTTTTATTATTAAACACATTTATCTAAAAAAAATTTAGCTCAAAGCATCATAACCTAAATTTTGTGCCCCTATTACACCTCAGAACTAACTGTTCTTAAACTTCTTTAATTGCAGTGTACTTATAGTCTACTTTATCTTTCAGACATTTGCAATTTTTCTCTTTTTTTTTTGGCTTTGATTTTCTGGTTTTGTGATTTCACTTAAATCAACGCTTAGTCAAATCACTAATTAAACTTGTCTGCGCCACCTCGAAAGCCGACATTGCATAATTTTTTTTTATAACATGTTTTTAGAGGCGTGTCATGCGCCTTAAACCGTCGGTCTGTCTAATGAAAACTGTGCATGAACATGTTTGGAGTCGATCATTTTAATTAGTTATGTAAATAATTATTAATTAAACACAGCAGCAGCAGCCAAGTGACGCCAGCTACAATCTATGTACGAGTTGCTAATGTTTATTAATTAGCTTGCCAAGTAGAAGTTGTAATATGTTTGGACTTAGATGCATATGATGGATTGTAGGGAACGGATGCAGCGACAGCTGATCCGACATGGGTTATTGGCCCCTGAGAAACGGAAACCGCAATAATTTTAAATGTTTATTCTTTAATTTTGTATTATTCATTCTTTTGCTGTACCTTTCCGCATACCTCAATTTCCTTTGCTAAGAACTAATAATTACACTCAAAACCCAAAAAGAAACCCTGAACCCATCATAACTATCATGTTTTTTTGACGCTTAATTGGCTGGCTTTGAGGTTCTATGCTGTTCGTGTGGTTTTGCCACAGTTTTAATCCCTTGAACCTCTCATAGGAATTGTCAATGTTGAACACGCCTCTTCTTCGATAACCAACGCCCCTCTGTAGCGCTGTGTATCTCTGTGTGTGTGTAATTTTCTTGTTGAGAGATTTTCTATGTGAAGGTTGAAGGTGCAATTGTGGAAAACACATTGCAAATCGTCGTAAAGCTGCGTCATTTCATATTACAATGGCAAATAATTTGCAGTTATGCGCTTAAATTGTGCGACTAACTGACATTGAATAGCGGCGCTTCAACTAGAGATGGTCAACAATCGTGACTTTAGTGATTCATTTACATGGGATTGAGAACTTAGGAAGGTTGGGAGAAATGTAAAAACTATTAAGTTTGCAACTGTTATCGAAATATTAGGGCAAAAAGGTTCCTAATCGAAAATATAAGCCTTTTCTTAGATTATTTAATCAATACGGTTTTATTTGTTGAATTCAGTTACGAAAAATGGTGGGAAAAACAAGTTTTACGAATATTTAAAAAAAAAATGCAATATTTTTAACGGTTTTTAAAGGATAATTAAGCTATTTCTTAGCTTTAGAGTATTTTCAAGAAGAAGCCAGATCGAAATATATAAATTTTTTTTTTTTTTTTAGCTAGCCGTCGCGCCTGAAGTGGGTGTGTCAAAAGAGACCAAGGATTAATAAAAATAAAATGCAGAAAAAAAAGAAAAGAATCTTAAATTAAACTACGCTCACAATAACTTTTGATATTTTCTACAAAAGTACAAAAACTGAAAGCAAAAACATATCAAAAACCTATAAAAAATGTACAAAAACTCTATGCAACACAATAAATTAAAATATTCATAACGTATTCATTGCTTCCTGTTACCACAATAGCCACACGTTGGGCGCCAAAATGCATGACACTGCAATTATTATTTGTACACTGGGCTTTTGCATACATACACATGCCCATACATACATACATACATACATTTAAAGTTTGCAGCCCACGCCCATCACTAACATAAATGCCGCTTATAAGGTCGTTAGCTGATATGATATAAGAGAGTGCAGTGTATATTGTGTCTCTGTTTGGGAACGGCATAAACTGGACAAACATGCCCCTGGGACAAGGCTCACGCAGCAAGTACTTGTTGTTGTTGTTGCAGTGATTTCAAGCACTTAAGTTTTGAGCAACGCTGACAGGCCAATTGACAGGGCCAAGTCGTAGACATTCTGGTTTTGGCCGCAAATGTGGGCCGTGGATTGGGCGCGCTATTTTGCACACTAAAAGGTGCTAATTGAACTGAAATCGATTGATTATTCATTGCAAGTGCTCTG